>CM038792.1:208611335-208752677 GCA_021764765.1 Vicia sativa | reverse complement strand
CACCATTGCTTTAACATTTCCCAGATCATCGCTTGGTTCACTTCTGGAAGAGAGTCCTCTGCTACTGGGGATACCTATTCTTGACCAAATGCCATTCACCGTTTATAAAGGTTCCTAAGAATTTAAGACATCGCATTTCGCTACACCTGAAATGCTCAAACATTGAAGCTAATCGGGAAACCGTATGGAGTTAAGGGGTTTACTGCTAAGTTTCCTCTCATGAAGAAAGCCCGAGAATTCCTCAAAGCTATGAGTTTCCAAGCATTCAAGACATCTTGGCTTTGCTATATGGTTTGGTCCTATTTCCTAACTCGGATCAGTTCAGAGATGTAACGCCATCAAGATATTCTCACTCGTAATCCTGGCCTACTTTGCTTTGAGACATCCTGCATTCTCTCCACACTGCATTACTAAAGACAAGGAACTCTCATGTGTTGTATACTGCTTTCCGTGTGGTTTATTTCGCACCTTCCTCCATCAATTTTGAAGAACGAACAAAGGTTGAAGTGGTCTCAAAGACTAATGTCACCGTCTCATCTCAGATATCCGCTGGTGTCTTTCTCTCAAAAGGACTTCACATTCATCGAGGCCAGGAGAATTCTAATGTACCACCTTTGGCATAAGGGAGGTATCACCTACAACCCTTCTAGCTCTACGTCAGTTTGGTTATGCTTGAAGGATGGTCCTCATGATATGCTTCAAGATATTGTGTTCGACTACAACCACGATCTCCGCATTATCGACGAAGGATCATACACTGGGGCATGGTAAAGAAGATCGATACCAAGACTTTGGGAGACCAAAACTCCATTCCTTGGGAACCTTACTCTTAAATGGGTGCGAGCTCGAGCTCAAAACCTCATGATGCCATTTACACCCGTGTTACCGAATTATGGAACCGTTGCTATAGGTGATGTGACTTATAATTGCTCTCCATCTCGACATGCCTACCGATTTTGAAGACTTGAAGAGTCCTGATTCATCTCAAGGAAGAAAGGATACGTCAAGCCTGGGCATATGCAAGTGAGAAGAAGGTACTAGAGTTGACCAAGCTACTTCACGAGGAGCGGAACATCAACGCCTACTTCAACACCAAGAGGAAGCGACCATGGGAGACTTAGAGCTTTAGGATTTTTTGTTCTTTTATTTTTCCGAACTATTTCTTGTACTCAAAAGAAAAAAGAAAAAGAGAATAAAAAGAAACTAATAAAGTTTGTTCATGCTTGTTTAACAAATTTAAATTCCTAAAGGTCCTTGAAAACATTGCATTGCATTTGCATAAACATCGCATATCATGGCATAACATTGCATAATGTATACATTGAAGATTGGTTTTCATTTTCGCTATATTTATTTTAGCAAAATGGCTCTTGAATGTGATCACAAAGATCTTCATACTCGAATGCTCAGCCTAGGAGATGTTCACCGCTTGGTCCAAGGCCAAGAAGATCTGAAGAAGCTCATCAACAAAGAAGAGGGTCGTTGTGTTCTCAACATGGTAGACGCACAAAGGTGGTCCTAAAGTGGTCAAATGGATAGAGCTCTGAGAGTGTCAAGACCGAGGGAAGTGTCAAGGGTACGAAGAAGACCAACGTGAGCCCGAGAAGAAAGAAGAAGACTATGAGATGACCAAGACTATGAAGATGACAAGTACAAGCAACTTGAAGACCGTCTCGAATGCTGTGGAAAATTTGAAATGTCAAGGCTGAATTTTGATGATCCGAGTCATGTTCTGGTGTGGTGATTCTCAAGTTCAAGGTTCCTACTTTGCCAAGTATGATGGCATCTCTTGTCCGAATGCATTTGAAGTCCTATGTTCAAGATCAACCCCCACACCGATGACAAAGTCAGGATTCATTATTTCAAGAGTTTGACCGAACTCAATTGAATGGTATTATCACCAGAGTGACCGATCCGTACTTGGAGTGACTTAGCGATGCTTTCTACAGCAAGATACAATGTTGAATTACACCCACTGCATGCAACCACATCATGTCTATGGGTCGTGATGAGAAGTTCAAAGAGTATGCTCGAAATGAGAGATCTAGAGGCAGAGTTCAACCACCCTTGTCCAATAGGAGTTGGTTGATATGTTTATGGAGACACTGACAGGCCCATTCTTCAATCATCTCGATTGAAACTCCTCGCCGGATTCACGAGTTGATATTGACAGAGAACGCATTAAAGCTGGTATCAAGAGCGGAAAGATTCTGTGCAGAGTCATCACCAAACGCAAAGAGATCTTGGGGTAGGAAAGAAGCCACGTCGTATGGTCAAGAGCCGAGAAGACCGATCGTGCTCAATCAGGCAGTTGTGATCTCTAATCCTACATCAGACAACTCTCAAAGAAACAATGCACAGAACTGTACGCGCCACGAAGACAAGCATTTAAGATCAACATGCCATTGTCGCAAGCATTGCAACACATGTTGAAAGCAGGCTGATTACCTTGAGGGATCCTCCTCGTAACATCAAACTTCTCTCCGAGATACAATCCTAATGCTAAGTGTGCTTACCACTCCAATAGTCCAGGACACGACACTGACGATTGTTGGGCTCTGAAGAATAAGATTCAAGACATGATTGAAGCTAAAGAGATTGAGTTTGATCCTCCTGTTGAGACTCCAAATGTGATCAACGCACCAATGCCTAACCATGACAAAAGTGCCAATGTTATTGACAAGACTACTTATGTTTTCAATATAGATGACTTGACTATCCCTCTGATGACTGTTAAGAAGAATTTGCTGCAAGCCGGTGTCAATCCAGGATGCCCAGAGAATTGTCGTTGGTGCCCATTTGCACCTGACGGTTGTGCTTGGTTGAGAAGACGTATTCAGTGCATGATGGATAACCGAGAAGTGCTATTCCTGAAGCCATCACCTGTGGAGAATCTGTGTGAAGATATGTCTAAGAAACTGAAGATCGGAGATGTGAGCGAAACTGTGCCATCTGCATGGGATACCTTGGGGCAGCCAAGTGGAAGGTTTGACTACATGGTGAAGTATATTGTTCCTGAAAGCTACAAGATTCCTATTGAAGATGTTAAAGCAAACGGATGGGGGGACGATTTCCCAGAAGACTATGCTGATGTTAACACAATAAGGATTTCCTCTGCTGATCCTATGCCTAGAGTGACACCTCTCATCATTACTTCTCCTAGACCAGTTCCATACTCCTCTGACAAAGCTATCCCTTGGAACTATGGAGCTGACGTTTACTATCATGGTGTCAAACAAGACCCTCTGACCATTGAGGACCTTATAGTTGAAGCTACTATTCCCGACATTGACAACATCACCGGATCAAGTAAGGTGACCAAAACCGGAAGAGTGTTCTCTCTATATTTCTCCCCTCCCAAAGACGTTGCGACTCCAGCTCGCATTCCAGCTATTCAACCAGTTCCCGAGACTAGAGGGAAAGAACCAGTGACTCATCCTGCTCCTACAGAAGTACCAAAGGAAGTTGCTGAAGATACCTCCAAACAGGAAATGGAGGAAATTCTGAAGATCATCAAGAAGAGTGACTACAATGTTGTGGAACAATGGGGATGATCATTCAAGATCTCCATGCTTGCTCGCCTTGTGCTCGAGGCTCATGCTAAAGCCTTGGTGAAGTTTCTCCAAGAATGCCTATATACGCAAGACACTACCATCGACTGGTTTGATGTTTAGCTGCTAGCCCTGCCAACAATGACCTAGGCTTCGATGTGATTTGAGTTCTCACGAAGGAAACACAAATAAAGCCTTGCACGCCTCATTGAATGCAAGGCACATACCGTCTTCATGTTTTGGTGGATTTGTCTGCCTAAATATCCTACCAAGAGTGCTTTGATCGACTCTGATGTTGAAGGGTTGGTTCAAGCCCAAAGGACATTATTGTGAGAGCTTTTGATGGTTCTAAGCGAATACTTGGAGAGCTCATTCTCATCACAAAGTCTGCCTATACTTTCGACCCACTTTCTTCGCCATGACATCCGTCCACTTACTTGCTCTACTTGGACGCCTTGACATATGGGCAAGTTACTCTACCTTGCATCGGTCAAGTACCGTGAAGGGGAAGGTTGTTACGTGGAGAAGAGGAATACATGGTCACCATTTGCGTCATTCCAGTCCTCGAGATGGAAGGTGAATCTTTGAGACCCCCGCTGCTTTCAAGACATTTCCAAGAGTCATGCCCGCCGACTCTCGCCACCCCTGAAGATACCGGGCCCGCCTAGGATGGCTCAAAGGATGCTCAAGCCGCAATGAAGAAGGTAGTAGACTATTTGGGGTCAGCCCCCGATCTTCCTTTCAACTGACAAGACCGGTTTAGGCTTCACCATCAAGGTCGAAGATGATACGCCGCGAACGTGTCCAACTTCCTTTCTCGATCAGCCGTAATGGAGTTCATGCTATAAGACGACGACAACGACTTCGACATCAACAAGTGGATCTTCCCAACTCCCGACAATGGACTCAAAGAATTGGAAGATCAAGACTATACCAATTCCTTTAGACAAGAGTAATTGCTTTTGTTTTCTGTTTTACTTTTCGCTTTTTATGCTTTGAACAATAAACTTTAAAGCCCAAAGTGCCTTCCGGGCATCATGGCTTGTTTGAGGTTATTATCTCGTCATTTGCATATTTTCATTCAATAAAATCGTTGGACTTTTGCATTTAAATGTTTCTCTTTACTTTATCACCCCTTCAAAAGCTATGTTCTACACACACCCACATGATACCGCAATCACCCGAATCTCGTTGATAACACTATGCTATTGGTAAATATGACTTGATAATCCTCTACCAAGCCAAGACGAAGGTGAGGAAGATTGTGAAGTGCCGGAGAACTTGTCGATCAAGCATAAAGAAGAAGAACGAGTTATACACCCACACAAAGAGCCAGTTGAGGTTGGAATTAGGAATTAATGAAGAGAAAGAGATCAAGATATGAGCGGGTCTTGAAAAGTGCGTAAAGAAATATTGTTCAGATACGAGACTATATTGAGGTTTTTGCTTGGTCGTATTAAGACATGCCAGTTCAGACATTGATATTGTGGTACACGTTAATGACAAAGAGGGTTTTCTCCCAAAGGAACAGTAAGGTTCTCAGCATGCTCAAATGTCGAAGATCAAAGTCAAGTTATGAAGCAGTTCAACGCCGGTTTTCTAGCCGTTATCTTATCCACGTGGGTTACGAACGGTACCCATTCCAAGAAGGATGGCAAAGCACGGATGTGTGGATTAGATCTTACCAAAGCAAGTCCGAAAGACGATTTTCCACTTCCTCATATTGATGTTCAACACAACACGCTCCATAAAGTTTTCTCCTTCATGGATGGTTTCTCCGGTTACAATCATATCAAAATGGCTCCTCAAGACATGGAGAAGACTACTTGTTACACAGCACATTCTCGCTACAAGGTCATGCCATTCGGATTGAAGAACCGCGCCACCATTGCATTTGGTGGCATTATTTCATGACATGATCCATCACGAGATAGAGGTCTACGCCGACGACATGATAGCTCGATCACGATCAAGAAGAACATCTCGATCATTTGCGGAAACTGCTTGATAGGTCAAGAAGTACAGTCGAGACTCAATCCCAACAAGTGCACCTTTGAGTCCGATCCGTAACCTTGTAGGGTTTGTTGTCGTGGTAAAGGTATTGAAGTTGACCCGCCAAGGTTAAAGCTATCCAAGAAATGCAGCCCCGCACCGAGAAAGTTAGAGGTTTCTTGGGACGATTGAACTACATGCGATTCATTGCACATCTAACCGCTACTTGTGAGCCAATCTTAAGTTACTAAAGAAAGATCAAGTAGTGGAATGGAACGACGACAGATCGCTTCGACAAATCAAGGAGTACACTCTGTAATCCTCCCATCCCGATGCCACCCAAGAAAGACCTCTTATCATGTACTTGTATGATTAGAGAACTCAATGGGGGTGTGTTGGGGCAACATGACAGTCTCGGTCGAGAGTATGTAATATACTACCTTAGCAAAAGTTTACCACCGGTGAAACAAGATACTCACACCAGAAAACTTGCAAATAGCTTTTGGCTTGGGTTGCTCACGACTAAGACAAAGATATGTTGACTCACACTACTTTGTTGATTTCCAAAATGGATAAAATACATATTCGAGAAGCCAGTCTTCCAAGAAGAATAGCAAGATGGCAAATGATCCTGACCGAATATGACATCCAAGATACTTCCAGAAGCGATCAAAGGAAGTGTAGTAGCCATCATTTGGCTCACAAGCCGTAGACGACTATCAGTCTATGCAGTTCGAATTTCCAGACGAAGATGTTTCGTTAGTTACTGATTGCGAAGCACCGGGCCCAGACGAAGGAACTGAACAAGTATCCCAATGGACCATGGTATTTGATGGAGCCTCAAACGCACTTGGTAATGGCATTGGCTCCATCATTACATCCCCTACAGGCGGGCATATGCCTTTCACCGCCATATTGTGTTTCAGTTGCACTAACAACATGGCCGAGTACGAAGCGTGCATCATGGGTATCAAAGCTGCTATTGACTTAAGAATCAAGTTCTTACAAGTGTATGGAGACCAACTGCGTGATCACGATTAAAGGCTTAGTGATACAAGCATCCGAATCTCATTCCATATCGAGAGCACTTGAACTTGATCCCCTACTAAGAGATCACCAATCACATTCCACGAAGAACTGGGGCAGAACGATTACTACTATATCGTCTATGTTCAAGGTCGATGGGACAACGAGGCTCCCTGCATCATCATTGAAAAGTTTGTGAACCAACGATTGCTGTGAGCTTGATACGTAAGAGAAACCTTGGTTCTACGACGTGAAGAGGTATGTTGAGACTCAGGAATATCCCGCAGGGGCATCTGTCAACGATAAGAAGTTCTTGAGAAGATTTGCATCCAAATTCTTCTTCAGCAACGACATCCTATACAAGCGCAATCACGATTTGTGCTTAATCCGCTGTGTAGACCAGAAAACAGCGGAACGTATCATGGAAGAGTTACACGAAGGTACATTCGGTACCCACTCCAGTGGACATACTATGGCTAAGAAGATTCTGAGAACGGGTTACTATTGGTCCACCATGGAAGCTGATTGTCACCGCTATGCTCGATCTTGTCACAAGTGCCATATATATGCAGACAAAATGCATGTACCTCCAGTACCGTTGAACGTCTTAACCGCTCATTGGCCTTTCGCAATGTGGGGCATTGACATGATCGAAGAAATCAAGCCCACTGCTTCCAATGGACACCGTTTCATCCTTGTGGCGATTGATTACTTTACCAAGTGGGTAGTATGTACCGCTCGCAGATCCGCTACCAAGAATTTTGTAGCTTGATTCATCAAGCATAATCTTATTCGTAGGTATGGCACCTTAAAGGATTATCACAGATAACGGCTCTAATCTCAACAAGATGATCACCAACTCTTGACGCAGCTCAAGATCACGCATCGCAACTCTTCCATATCGGCCTAAGATGAATGGCGCAGCTGGAAGCCACCAACAAGAATATCAAGAAGATTACAAAAGATGACAAAGGACTTACAAGGATTGGCATGAGACGTTACCATTTTCTCTCTTCATGAATACTGACTACAAGATGAACCCCACAGGCAACCCCTTCTCTTTGTATACGGTATGGAAGCAATCTACCCATCAGGTCTCGAATACCTCCACCGTAGTCCTGACCCAGAGCTAAGCGAAGACGATTGATCCGGATCGCTTTCTATTCATACCCCAAATTTTGACCCATATACCACCACATTTGCATCATTGCATCACCAATCTGCATAACATTAATCGGGTAGCACCACAGTCAAAATTAGGTTTCACTCTATTTTCATCTCATCAAGAGACAATCAATTAGGTTTGAGTTTTCTCACCTCATTTGATCTATCTTGATCAAATCATCGCCCGATCATCGACACTATTTCTACTGCATCAATCAAGGATCGACCAATTAGGGTTTTGATTGGCATGAGTTTTCTCTGACTTTGAACAAGAAATGACTTTTGGATAGAGATTGGTCATTATATATTAGATACAACATCTTGACCTAATTTCTGATTCAAAACATCACGTGTTCGCGACTTTATCACCAATTTCTCAAACATCGATGAATTTTCATCTCAAGAAAAGTCAAACTTTGACTTTTGGTCAATTTTTTCAAAACAAAACTTTTTCCATCATCAAATACTTCAAATGATCCATCATGATCATAAAAATCAAAGGATTTGGAAAGTCAACAAAAGTCAAAAGTTTTCATACTTAAATTTCTAAGTGTTGAATTTCTTATTTTTTCAAACTTCATGCCATTTTTCACCTAGTTCCAATTTGAATTGAAAAACTCAAAACATGAAAGTTGTAGCTTGTGAACAAGCTTTCCAAATGTCCAAGAACCTAAAATCCATGGAGTCTAGCCATACTTTGAAATTGAAACATAAGGCTCCATGAAACTTGATTGTCAAAATTCAAAACTTCAAGTTATAGGTCATTTTGTGTTTTCTTCATTTAGAAGCAATCTAACCTTGCCATGGATGATTGAACTGATAAATATCAGTTAGAGGTAATTGAGAGGATTGGATCAAATTGTAAAATGAGCACATGGTGAAAAAGGAAGTTTCCTTTTTGGCAAATAATATCTTGCCCTCTGTTATCCTTGATTTTCCAAAAGCTTGTACCTCTTTGCTTAACATTTCAGAACTTGTTCTATAATAGATCACAAATTCAAGTCCAAAATCACACCAAAGCATCACAAATTCATTTTCAAAATTTACAAAACATAGTGCAAATTGGAGAATTCTTGCATTTTGAAAACAAAAACATGTTAAATTTGGTGTCTAACATGTTTCAATATCACTATCAAACTTGTTCAAAACTTAAAATCAACATAAACTAGGCTAGAAATCAGAATTGCATTTCATGTTTTTTCCAAACTTCCAAAACTGCCTAAGAGCTCGAATTATGGTTTTATGGAACAAGTTATGATCTAATCATCCTAACACCTTCCATGTATCCCATAGACATGATCCACCTTAGCAATGTTTCCAACTTTAACCCGATTTCCAACATTTTGAGCTACAGTGTGTCGACTTGGTCGTAGCAATCCAAGCTATCTCATGAAGTGCAGACCACTCACACCATCTTAGAGGTCAGTTGGTGCTTTGAACAATCATCAAACAAAGAACTAGAAGCATCAAAACTTAATTCGATTCTCACTTTCATAGGTAAGAACACTAAACCATTCTCATAATTCTTTATTCTTTTGAAAACTCTTGGCCAATCTCTTTCGCACCTAACACCGATCAATAACCCTAAATCAAGGAATCATCACTATACATAATTTAATTTGATTTCAGCTTTAGGGTTCGTAGTGTTTCCTAGAAATTCAATCATGCTAGGCTTAATATAAATGCAATTAACAGTCATATTCATGTTCGTGATGAAAAATCGAGCAAGTTTGGTTTTTATTTCATTCAATTTCATGGAGAACAAGATTGTAGCATGAGTTGAAGAACTGGGAATCAAAACACGAAGAACACAAATATGTGTTCTTGAGTTTAAATATTTGAAATTTCCAATCTTTTCTAACACGTGTTGTTGTCCACTAACACCCCAGCGCTTGGCTCAAAGGGTAACCTGCTTGCTCTTAGTCTTCCACACGTGTTCCACCCTTTGGTCATGGGTTCAATCCTTCAAGACCATTCTTTTTCAAACTTTCCAATTTTTCATGTTTTTTTACAAAACTTTCAAATTTTTGACCAATCAAAACTTCTCATTTTGAGATGATTTTAAACACTTGTCAATAAATATATCTATTTTATGATAGTGCAAAATTTTCAGAAAAAAAACTTTCATCCGAAAATTTTAATCGAAACAAAACCACGCCCCTAACAATTTTTCAAACCTCCTTTAAGGTGAAATTTCAAGTTTTCGACTTCCGATTTTTTCAAAACTTTCATAAGTGAACTCACATTTCAAACACTTTTCAAAAATCATTTTCAAAACATTTCATCAAAGCTATATATTTTACCATGATCGATCCGACAACGATAAAACAAATTCGCTCTTTCTAATTTCTCAATCGATCATGGGCCACCCTTATGGTGTAAGTCCCATCCTTTTATGTACATACTTATTTTACTTGTACATATTCAAATCATCATTGTCAATATTCAAACATAAACAAATTTTTTCGCTTGTTTTCATTCGCTTGTTTATACACCGATACCATTGGTATTGAGGAGCATTATTCTCTGTGGAAACCTGCCAAACCAACGCCTCACGGTGTAAGTCCCATAACATTCTTTTATGTACATAATATTTTTGTACATATCAAAAACTCTTCAAACACATACAAATTTCATCTCAGACATAACATGTATACTTTTATACTGGTATGCATAAACTTCATCTGCTGTTTTTTTCATTTCACTGGTATACACAAATCAACATTCTTTATGTACATATATCTTTTCCTTTTGTACATATCAATTTCTTTTCATACAAAACTTTTATCTGTACATAATATGATCCCTTTATGATAAACTTTGATCGTCGCTTCATCCAGATATTCAATTGAATACCATTGTATTGAAAAGCATTATTCTGAAATCGCTTTTCAAACCAATGGGCCTCCCCATGGTGTAAGTCCTAACCTCCTATGTACATCCATCTTGTCTGTACATAAATACTGTTCGTACATATTCATTTCACATGCCTTGCTTGTAAATAATCACACGCTGCTTTTAAACATTATCTGCTTCACGTATACCTTTGTTTATATTTCATAAACTGTGAAATAAACATCATGCATTGTTTATATTTCCTTCATAAACCCTGTGAATACATATCACACACACACTTGTTTATACAATGTCTAATTATAACAACAATTAGACTAATCAACAGGTTCCCACAGATAGCCTCCGCTTTTGGGCTTCAGCAAGACAATTCATCAAAGACGAGTTAGCCTCCGTCATTTACAAGACAACCCATCCTCGCTGAGTCTAGCCTTCTTGGCTGTACAAAGAACCTCCCCACAGAGTTTAGCCTCCGCTTAGGCTCATATAAGACAACACTCCCCAAATGAGTCACCTCCTCGCTTCTGCTCAAAGAACTCCTCATTGAAGCTACTGCATCATACAATGAAAGAGACAGAACCTCCAAGAGAACCATCCTATAATATCTCAGAACATGCTTAAAACATCCTTCAATTATATTTATCAACTAATAGATCATAACTATCAATATATATTCATAAAATTTTCTCAATAAATTATAATAAATATTAGATTCTAAAGAGAATTTTTAGCACACTGAGGTGCCTCTCACACAAGACAAATGCCACCACTGATACACAAAGATTATAATATAATTAGAAAATCTTATTTCAAAGAGATACATAAGTTTAGAACCACCACGGAGATAATCCTATCAAGTTTTAATGGGTTAGTTATTTAGCTTATATGGCAGATCCTTCCATCAAACCGCCCACTTGATGAGATGCCCTATTCATCATAGGAATCGCTTAGGAGACTGAACTATCGTGTGTTGTGTACCTGCTTTTCAAATGGATTACCTCAGACTGGCATAAGTCTCCCCATCTTCCCGCGAAAAACAAAGACGAGGGTATTGGTCAAGAAGGATCATGTGTCTCATAAACAACGACATATCCATTGGTATACCTTTAAGGGCATAAACGAGATGGGAAATCATTGAGAGTCAGGAGAATTTGCCAACATACTCCTATTGGCAATGAAAGGGGAATCAACTACAACCCATTTTTTAGCTTAAATGACGCAAATTCAAACCTTGGTTTATAGTAGAAAGTTACTTCTATCATGAAGGAGAGATCTCGTGGTCAAAGCTAAGATGATCAAAGTTTACATCATCCCATGAAGAAAAAGGGAAAACAAAGAATTGTGAACATGAAAACCCACACTTTGGGTAAAGAAAGAGCCAAGGAATCAATGCTCTTACGCTTTATGAGATCCATAGTTCTCAATCGCCTAAATCAAACAAATTTTCCTGGCCGGGTTGTGGGAATGTCAAGAAGCTTGACCAAATATGAGAAGACTTTGGAAACAAATTTAAGGCTACAACTTAATAAAAATCAAGAAGCAAGAAAGATCACAAGATTTTCATCAGCATATTGCTCATGGAGAAAGATGAGAAGATTCCGCCATAGATAACGCAATCCGTAGAGAGTTAATGTCAAGGAAAGGAAAAGGAGCTCGAGAAATGACAACCAGCGATCCCGCTCCTAACGATGGAAGAGAGTCATTAGCAAATAAAAGTCGAGAAAGCCGAACTAAAAGTCACTATGGAAGAAACTCGTCGTTTAATGTTCTTTGATCATCCACGGATATGTTTAATTAGTCAATTTAGTTTGTAATTTTTATTTTATCATTTGTGTAGCAATGTCCAACAAAAACAATTGTTGTAATCTTTCTTCAATAATTAATAAAATTGTGTTTTCCATCCAAATATTTTTAAATATCTCTTTAGCATTAAATTCTTGGAATTTTCTTACAATCATATTCATGCATCATACTTGTATTTAAGTTCATTGTTTAGAGTCCCACACTGCTTCATACTTCATAGCTTTGGAAAAGCTTAAATGTCAATGTGATAGAAAGATCGCCGTCGGGGTCGCGAGATTCAGAGTTTCAATCGCCCACACAACCCAACGATTTATACTAGATCAAAAAGAAGAGTAATGGAGAACTTTGAGCAAGAGAACGTTGAACTTCAGAGACAAAGAATAACGTCACAAGAAGAAGTGGAGAGATCACATCTTGGTCAACTCATTTGCCACAACAAGAAAGTCAACAAGCAAAGACGAAAGGCCAAAACCAAGTTGAATCAGAGGACACTACTACTCAGCCTCAATCACCGCAATTAGTAGCTCGCTTCTTCAAGATGCCGGATAATATCCATGGGCATGCCTTTAACTTTGGCATCGAGTTCGCCAACCGACTTCTCAAACAATCTCACTTTAAAATACCTACTTTATAAAAGAAACTTCATACCGCAACGTGGATTAACTTTTCCACGTAACAATGCTTTTCTCAACCGATCATGACGAACTCGATCAGAGAGCACGCTACCATGGACGTAAGAAGTTCACCACCTGGTGCAAAGAACACAAAATCTCGTGGTTTAATGGAAAATCTCCAGAACAGCTTCATAAAATGAGCTTGAGATAAAACCATCTGTGGAAAGAATTGTTTGGGAAAAACTACCAGATCTTTGCAGTTCGTCTAAGAATATTCAAAATTCAAAGTCCCCACTTTGAAAAGTAGAAAGGAAACTCCTGTCAAGAAAGTCATCTCACGATGTATGCCAGAAAATGTCTACGCATAATGAGGATCATCAGCCACAATTCACTACTCCTGTGATACAGTCTCACCCGGCCGCACTGAAATGGTACACGGGCTAAAATAATATCCAAACATTCAATGACCTAGGCAAAGCCTTTGTCCAAAGAATACAAATTTAACTTGATATGGCTCTTGATAGGATCAACTCGCCCATGTCTCATAAAGAAAGAGAGACATTCAAAGAATATGCGAACGATGGAGGGAAATTGCCGTCACCCCACCGCTAGAGAAGGAGATGACTAAGGTATTTTGAATACTCTAGGCTCATTCTACTATGAGCGAATGATCGCCATATTCCGAGATTTCACCACCGAGATGCAGGAATACGATTAGAAGAGGAGTTCGAACCGGACGCCTAACCAAGGAAGTAGGATCTTCTAGTGGTACAAAGAAGGTTGGCTTTCCAAGGAAAGAACATGACGAGGAATGGTATCCCGAGGAAACCACGTAAGAATATTCAACAACGATGTGTAGCCTTAGCACCACGCAACACAACTCCAACATGTGAATTGCTCCGCACTTCAACAAAATCAACAGCTCAAAGAAGCTTAACAACCAAACCAGACGCCCGGGTCACCTGGCTCGACCCAATTCCAATGACGATACGTAATCCTTACCCCCGCTTGATAGAAAAATCTAATATGCATAAGGTTACCACCTGCCCTCAAAATTACCATGGTGGTACAAAACGGATGTATCTTGCCCTTTTCACCAAGGGCACCCGTGCATGACCTTGAGCATTGCATAGCTGAGCAGGTGCGTAGATTAGTGAAAACTAATCTTCTTTCCTTCAAACACAGTCCGAATGTGTGAAGCCAATCCACTCCCCCATAGTGGACACCAAGGAATCTAATGCTAAGAAATACGACAGTATCTCGTTGCACGAACCTCGATCAAAGGAAACTTGGTGCATCGCATGAAGCATACAAAGACCATGAGCACCTTCACTAAGCATGATTACGCAGCTTACGCATCTCGCTCCAAGAATATTCAAGGATGTTCCACCATAAGAGCAGATATCCAAGATTTGTTAGACATCGGTGATCTACAAGTTTACAAAAGAGATGATCATGACGAAACAAGAGGGCATTTTCCGCATGAGTAGTCTCGATATCAACTCTGAAACCCCAAAGTAAACGCCATCATCCCTTGTTTCAACATACCCAAGCATGTGGAGATTGAATGCACAGCTTCTAACTCCAGTCTCCTTTGGTATTTGCCTACCTGGTCCCTGCTCCATATAGTTCTACAGAGCAATTCCTACCAAGACAATGCAACTCGATAGAGGATGGAAGAAACCCATTACAATCGCCACCAATGTCAATATATCAGAATCGGACGAGTAACGCGAAGTGGACGAGTACACACTCCATTACCACCAAGACCGCCTGCAGTTCCCATTGTCAAACAAAACCTAGTTAACATATCTTCTGAGAATCCTGCAACGATTCCCATTGTGAACCCGAGTACAAACATTGGTTCTACTGATGGAACCAACATCAACTCAGACTTTGAAGAGATACTGAAACTGATCAAGAAAAGCGAATACCGAGTCGTAGACCAATTGATGCAGACTCCTTCAAAAATTTCAACACTGTCCTTACCTCAACTCCGCTCATAGAAGCTTTGATGAGAGTACTAGATCGCGCTTGTGGATCATGATGTGACTACGATCAATTTGGAGGATAGTTCCAACATAACAAATTGCAATAATTTGAGTTTTAGTGACGAGGAACTTCGAAGAAGGAAAATCACAACTTGCCTTGCACATCTCGATGATTTGCCATTCCCTATCCAATGTTGGTGGATACTGTTCATCTTTAAATGTAATACAAAACCACGCTTAGCTTACAAAGGAACGCCGATGAAGTTCAACGACATAATAGTAAGAGCTTTCACGGAGGAAGTCAGTTATTTGGGAAGTTGATCTCCGATGACGATTTCACACTTTCCAAATTACATTCCAAATCGGATGTACTCAAATTGCATACAAGCTTACTAGGAAGACTTTGGATCCATGATGCAGAAAGAATTTCTACCTTCATCGTAAATTAAATTACAGTAAATGGAAAGTTGGGACCATTAATGGTGAACAAGTTTTACTTGTAAGTCATCTATCCAGCTTTCATCACCAAAATTGAAGGACACATCTCCTGAGCATCCGTTAGAAGATGAATCATTAGCAACAATAAGATCATCTATCTCTTCATATAGAGAAGCGACAGATTGTGAAAGATGGCAATGAAGGATGGGGACAAGTAATTAAAATCAACAACGGAAAAGCTTGGGACCGGTTCACACTGCTTTTCCCAAAACAAACCAAAGGATGAAGCACTTCCAATCAAGGAAGTATTTCAGTGGAGGTCTCTTAAACCCTGCTCCGCAAGAGGTTAGTGTTGTAACCATTGAAGAAGATGAAGACGATCCATCCGAATCAAGAGGAGCACTTATTTGAATATTCAATATGTGTCTCAAGAGGAATCATATGCATCGATCGATCAATTCAAAGACATGTCCTGCAACAACGAAAATCCGCCACCTCGCCGAAGTTTGGGATACCTTGGGAGAACCAAGTGGTAAATTTGACTACATGGTAAAGTACTACGTAAAGCTCAAAATCCGGATCAAGATATCCAACTCACGGATGGG
The DNA here is from genome assembly GCA_021764765.1 of Vicia sativa. Taxonomy (NCBI): domain Eukaryota; kingdom Viridiplantae; phylum Streptophyta; class Magnoliopsida; order Fabales; family Fabaceae; genus Vicia; species Vicia sativa. The sequence goes on along the minus strand of CM038792.1, from coordinate 208,736,640 downwards.
GTGATGACTTTGAATACCTAGTCAATCGTAAGAAGAATACTGTCTCTCAACCTAATCCAAAATCGAAATCCCAAACGAAGATCTCTCTGTTCAACATGTGTGGATTTCACCAAGCCGTAATCGTTACCACTACATCATGATCATCGAAGATCAAGAGTGCGACTGGGATACGATCTAGAAAGTGTCGCCGACAACGAGTCTTCATTCAAGACCGGAAGGTACACCCCGAATTCAACACAAAGATCAACAGAAGTACAAATGCTATATCTCATACTTCCCGATCTTAATCAAGAAGATCGCTTAAAGACAAAGGGCGGCCATCGTCGTAGTTTTCAAAGTCACAAATTCAGCAATCAAAGTCTACTCAAGGGTTAAACCAAGCGGAAAATTACCTGAGTACCTCGACTTCCAAGGAGTTTCACACATCGAAACCGTTGAAGTTAGGACTAATCATAGCTCTAAGTAGTTTATTTTTGCTTTTGTTTTGAACTCGCCGCCCAAAGCCGAGATGTTTTATAGGGCTTAGCTTTTAAATAATTTCTCTTTGTCTTGCCCAAGACAAATGAGTTTGTATTTAGGGCCTTGTTCATATTAGAATCATAATAAAACGCGTTGTTTTGTTTCCACACCTTTGTTTATTTTCACCCTTTCCTGAAATGATAATCCTAAAAACACAATAAAAAAACTTCAAAAAGTCATAATGAAAAAATTAATCACATACACTTTCACATTAATTTTCTTCAAAAAAATGATGATAAAAACTTTTTAAACATAAATCAAAATGACAACAGATGGACAAATCCATTGAAAGCAATAACTCTACGCTTCTCAACTCTCAAAACTCTCGTGAATTCGCCAAAGAGGAAGTTGAAGAAGAGATCCCGGATGAAATTTCTAGATCGCTAAGGCACGAGGAAATGATCATTCAGCCTCAAAGAACCTCTAGCAATCAACTTGGGTTCGATAAAGATAGAAAAGAAGTAAATATCGAGCTTCACTCAACGTTGTCAAAGGCAAACCGATAAATCTTCTCAAAGAATATGTTGATGTGTTCCTACCAGGATATGCTGGTTTAGATACTAGCATCGTGGAGCATCACTTGCCATTAAGACCAGAACCCGCTAAGGTAAACCGAGAGTTCACCCCGAAATGGCGAGAAAATCAAAAAGGAAGTTCAGCAACCTCACGGGTTTCCTTGTCACTCGAGTATCCTCAATGGCTAGCCAACATAGTTCCGCTCCAAAAGGACGGAAAGGTCAGAATGTGTGTTGACTACCGATCTAATAAAGCTAGTCCAAAGGACGATTTCCACCACCATATCAACATGCTAGTGGATAGTACCGCAAAATTCAACGCCTTTTCCTTCATGGACGTTTCTCCGGTTATAATCGAATGGCTCCCAAGACATGGAGAAGACATCTTTCACGGGGCACCTTTTGCTACAAAGTAAAGCCATTTGATTAAAGAATGCAGCGCCACTTACCGAGGGCAATGACTACTCTTCCTTCCGACATGATGCACAAAGAGATCAAGTCTACGTGGACGACATGATAGCAAAGTCTCGATAATCAAGAAGAGCATATAGACTATCTCTTAAAATTGTTTCAACGAAAGGAAGTTTCAAATGCCTGAATCCTAACAAATGCACCTTGGGGTAAGGTCCGAAAACTCCTAGGTTTCATCATCACCAAAAGGAATTGAAGTCGAATTCGACAAAGTCAAGGCTATTCAGAAATGCCTACGCCACATACGGAAAGCAAGTAAGAGGATTTCTTGACGATTGAATTACATCTCCGATTTATCTCTCGATGATCACACCGTGGGCCGATATTCAAGCTTCTCCGCAAAGATCAAGGTTGTATGGCACCGATTGTCAAAAGCATTCGACAAGATCAAGGAATACTTGTCGAACCACCAATAATCGATCCCTCCAAGAGAAGGAAGACCATTGATCATATACCACTGCACTAGAAGAGTCCATGGTCAGACGGACAACAAGACAAAACCGTAAGAAGGAGCATGCCATCTACTACCGAGTAAGAAATTCACAGATCGGAAACTCTACTCCATGCTCGAGAAAACATGTCGCTTTGTGTGGGCTCAAAACGCTCGCCAAGACATGATCAATCACACGACTTGGTTAATCTCCAAAATGGATCGATCAAGCACGCTTTGAAAAGCCCGCCTTAACCGGAGAATCGCCGATGGAAGATGCTACTATCTCAATATGACATCCAATACCGCACCAAAAGCGGTCAAAGGAAGCATCCTCCGATCACTTGGCTCATCAACCGCTCAACTAATACCAATCTCTCAAATTTGACTTCCTGACGAGGATGTTATGTACTTGAAATGAAAGATTGTGACGAACCGCCACACGGAAGGACCAATCCGTAATCCGATGGGGCCTAATCTTTGATGGAGCGCTTAACGCTTGGCAATAGAATTGGGGCATCATCACCCCGAGGGTTCTCATATCCGCTTTCCGCCAGTTGCTATTTGATTGCACCAACAACATAGCGTAATATGAAGCATGAATCATGGGTATCAAGAAGCCATCGACTTGAGGATCAAGGTCCTTGACATATATGGAGACTCACCCTAGTGATCAATCAAATCAAAGACAAGTATGAAACTCATCATCTTGGTCTAATTCCTTACAGAGATTATGCAAGACGATTGTTGACTTTCTTCAAAGTAGAATGCATCATATCCCTCGAGATCGAATCGAATGGCACGCTTTAGCTACTCTATCTTCCATGTTCAAAGTCAACGATTGAACGATATGCCTAAGATCCGATCGATGCCTTGAAAGACCATATGTATTTGCAATGTAAGTTCGACGATAAGCGTGGTTCCACGACATCAAACGATTCCTTCAAACACGAGAGTACCCACTGGCATCACAAGGATAAGAAAACTAAGGAGGCTTTAGAAACTTCTTCCTCAATGAAGATGTTCTTTACAAAAGAAACTTCGACATGGTTCCTCGGATGTGTTGATAGACAAGAAGTACACGATCATCCATGAAGTGCATGAAGGTCCTTGGAACCCATTCAAATGGGCATGCAATGTCCGTAAAAATCTTGAGAGTGGATACTATTGGATAACGATGGAACTGATTGTCAAACACGCCAAAGATGTCACAAGCGATCTACGCAGATAAGATCCATGTGCCCGACTCTACTCAACGCTCTCATCCTGGCCTTTCTCCATGCGGGCATCGATATGATTGGGATGATCGAACCAAAAGCGCCCAACGGACATCGCTCATTCTAGTGGCTATTGATTACTTCACCAAATGGGTCAAGCAAAGATTCACGCCAACGTTACAAGACAAGTGGTTGTGAGGTTCATCAAGAACAACCTCATTTGCCGATATGGAATTCCAAGTAAGATCATTGCATAATGGATCTAACTTGAACAACAAAATGATGAAGGAACTGTGTGAGGAATTCAAGATCGAGCATCATAACTCATCTCCTTACCGCCAAAGATGAACGGCGCCTGAAGCACCAACAAGAATATCAAAAGATCGCCCAAAATGGTCATCACCTACAAAGACCGGCACGAAATGCCCATTTGCTCGCACGGTACCGTATCAAGGCGCACTTCAACAGAGCAACTCCTTTTCTCTAGTATACGACATGGAAGCAAAGGTTCTCGTAGAAGTTGAGATTCCATCAATGAGAGTTCTCATGGAAACAAAGTTATCTCGAGGCCGAATGGTGTCAAAGCATACGACCAACCTAACTTAATTGAAGAAAAGCGCCGACCGCCCGGTCACGGACAACTCTATCAAAGAAGAATGAAGAAAGCTTTCGACAAAAGGTCGACCTCATGAATTCGAGAAGGCGACCTAGTGCTTAAAAGATTCTCTTTTCAACCGATTCTAGGGCAAATGGACCCTAACCACGAAGGCCCATACGTCAAAGAAGCTTTTCGGCGGTGCTATGACTCTCACGACCATGGACGGTGATGAACTCCCGCATCCCGTGAATGCCGACGCAATCAAGAAATACTTTGTCTAAAAACAAAAGAACAGCTTGTAAGTCGAAACCCGAAAGGGCGGCTTAGGCAAAATGAGCGCCTCTATGGATTGAAAACCAAAAGGCGATCCAGCAAAATTAGAGACAATAAATGAAAATATCCCGATAGATTGAAACCTAAAAAACAATCTAGGCAAAAACAAGGATACAAAATGACAAAGTAACAGAGTCACCATACATTCACCTAAAGAATCTTCCATCAACGGATCTTCAATCAACTTTTCTAAAGCAACCAACATAGTTGGAATTCAAAGTTGTTAGGGATAATAGCGGTTATTTGCTTTCAATGTAGCCTTTTCCCAATAAATTATCATTTCCAACTTTGTAAATAGCTCATGGAATCACGCATTTGGTCGATTACCATTCCATTCAATAAATTTGAGCCTGTGTTTTTTGTTTGCAATTCCTACCTTATTCTGCTTGCAAAATAACGCTTTTATTGTGAAAATCACTTTTGAAACTAAATGTTTTAAATGAATTTTACTTCAAAATTTTTGAAACAAAAAGAAAAATTTTCCTTTGAACTATGAACACAGAAAGAACTTCGACAGTTTTCTCCGTAAGTGTTTCAATCTCCAAAGGATAAAACAGCTGCCACAACAATTTTCTCCTCAGCAGAAATCATCAAAGGACGGTATTCTTATCCCAAAAAGAATCCCCGGCCGAGTTGCCAATGAAATGCCTTTCTCTGAAAGTTTAAAGCATGCAACTCAAATTCTTCATTAGTGAACATCTGCACCATTGCTGCAATTTTCACCAAGTATTTGTTCGAACTGTGACGTGGTCCTTTTCCCAAATATCTCTTTAGTGTCTTTGTCAAAGTATTGTTAGCATGCATATAACATTCATGACATTCATACATAATAGCATCATTCATTGCATTTTTGCACCTTTTGAAATGTTTGCTTCCATATCACTGGTATAAGTCACGCTTACTCATGTAAGTACGAGTCTGTCCCCAGTAGAATATCTCCAAACAGAAAGGATACAATTTTCCTTTTTTCCCGGGCAGAGTCCCCAAACAGAGAAATGCATTTTCTTCTCTCCACCACATTCCCCAGCTGAGGTCATTCCTCATTGGGAATAATGTCTTGGTTGACCTTTTCCTTTCCAGTTCATTCCTGGATAGAACCTTGTCTTTAACCAACAAAGCAATAAGCGATAGCCTCATCATTTGAGCCGCTTATCTTTCTCTTCATTCTTAAAATTGTCATAAAAATTTGTCTTCTCAACAAAGTCAAAATCATGACTATACGAGAAATTTCCCAGCAGTTGTTTTTCTGTCTAAAAGAAAACCTGTGCCTTCCAATCAAAATGCCTGCATCTTCTGAAAAAGAGAGATCCTCGGCAAGATTGTATCCAAGAAAGCGAAACTCATTTGAGTTCTGTTTCTTTCACTATCTGCTATTCACAAAGCTGAATACATAACAAATTTTTCTCAAGATTTACCTTGTTATAGTTATCACGTCGCTGATAATTGGTAATATCTTCAGGATTCATTACCATAAACTATCACAAGGCTGATAATTGGTAATATCATTTTCACTTACCTTAAACATTGTCACGAGGCTGACAGAAGGTAATCTCTTTGTTTCCCAAAAACGAATATTCACATGTTTTGTGAATCTTTCTTTCCCCAACAGGGACGTATTCACAAATTCCCCCCACTGTGTCATTTCTTTGATATTTCTTTGTTTGGAACTTTTTCAATCATTTTGCATCATCCGCATCTTTTGGTATCTTAGGTCCAAAATTTGCAGATTTCGATATTTAAGTCTCTTTACACCTATCAAAAGAAGATATTCATATTCATATCTCAAGTTAAAGAAACTTAAATAAGCATTCTGTCATACCCCAAATTTTGACCTAATATACCACCTTACATTTGCATCATTGCATCACTACCAGTCGATAAAGATTAATCTGTAAGATACAGTCAAAATTAGGGTTTCATCAGATTTTCATCCGATTCAAGAGACAATCAATTAGGGTTTGAGTTTTTCACCTCATTTGATCTATCTTGATCAAATCATCTCCGATCATCGATACTATTTCTCACACGGATCAATCAAGGATCACCAATTAGGGTTTTGATCGGGCATGAGTTTTCCCGACTTTTGAACAAGAAATGACTTTTTGGATAGAGATTGGTCATTATATCTTAGATACAACATCTTGACCAAATTTCCTGATTCAAAACATCACGGTTCACAGACTTTATCAACAATTTCAAACATCCGATGAATTTTCATCGCAGTAAAAGTCAAACTTTGACTTTTGGTCAATTTTTTTCAAAACAAAACTTTTTCCATCATCAAAATACTTCAAATGATCCATCATGATCATAAAAAATCAAAGGATTTGGAAAAGTCAACAAAAAGTCAAAAGTTTTCATACTTAGAAAAATTTCTAAGTGTTGAAATTTCTTATTTTTTTCAAACTTCATGCCATTTTTTCACCTAGTTCCAATTTGAATTGGAAAAAACTCAAAACATGAAAGTTGTAGCTTGTGAAACAAGCTTTCCAAAATGTCCAAGAACTCTAAAATCCATGGAGTCTAGCCATACTTTTGAAATTGAAACATAAGGCTCCATGAAACTTGATTGTCAAAATTCAAAACTTCAAGTTATAGGTCATTTTGTGTTTTCTTCATTTAGAAGCAATCTAACCTTGCCAAATGGACTTGAATTTGTGATCTATTTATGATTTTTTCACCATGTGCTCATTTTTACAATTTGATCCAATCCTCTCAATTATTACCTCTAACTTGATCCAATCCTCTAAGTTATCCTTGATTTTCCAAAAGCTTGTACCTCTTTGCCTAACATTTCAGAACTTGTTGCCTATAAATAGATCACAAATTCAAGTCCAAAATCACACCAAAGCATCACAAATTCATGCTTTCTCTCCACTTTCTCAAAATTTACAAAACATAGTGCAAATTGGAGAATTCTTGCATTTTTGAAAAACAGTTGAAAACATGTTAAAATTTGGTGTCTAACATGTTTCAATATCACTATCAAACTTGTTCAAAACTTAAAATTAACATAAAATAGGCTAGAAATCAGAATTGCATTTCATGTTTTTTCCAAACTTCCGAAACTGCCTAAGAGCTCGAATTCATGGTTTTAATGGAACAAGTTATGATCTAATCATCCTAACACCTTCCATGTATCCCATAGACATGATCCGACCTTTAGCAACAAGTCAGAATCTTTAACCTCGATTTCCAGTTTGCATTTTGAGCTTGTGCAGGTCGACTTTGTCAGAGAAATCCAAGCTATCTCATGAAGTGCAGACCACTCATACACCATCCTTAGAGGCCGCTGGTGCTTGAACAATCATCAAACAAAGAATCGGAAGCATCAAAATCCGTAATTCGATTCTCACTTCACAGGTAAGAACACGAAATCCATCTCATAATTTTTGATTCTTTTGAAAAGCTGGCCAATCTCTTTCGCACCTAACACGATCAATAACCCTCAATAAAATCAAGGAATCATCACCATACATAATTTAATTTGATTTCGCTTTAGGTTCGTAGTGTTTCCTGAAATTCAATCATGCTAGGTTTAATATAAATGCAATTAATATCATATTCATGTTCGTGATGAAAATCGAGCAAGTTTGGTTTTTATTTCATTCAATTTCATGGAGAAACGAAGATTGTAGCATGAGTTGAAGAATCGAATCAAAACAAAGACACATCATGTTTCGAGTTTAAATATTTGAAATTTCCAATCTTTTTCTAACACGTGTTGTTGTCCACTAACACCCCAGCGCGTTTGGCTCAGTGGTAACCTGCTTGCTCTTAGTCTTCTCTGACACGTGTTCCACCCTTTGGTCATGGGTTCAATCCTCTCAAGACCATTCTTTTTCAAACTTTCCAATTTTTCATGTTTTTTTTACAAAACTTTCACAAATTTTTTGACCAATCAAAACTTCTCATTTTGAGATGATTTTTTAAACACTTGTCAATAAATATATCTATTTTATGATAGTGCAAAATTTTCAGAAAAATTCATCTGATTAATTTTAATCGAATAAAACGACGTCCGAACAATTTTTCAAACCTCCTTTTAAGGTGAAATTTTCAAGTTTTCGACTTCCGATTTTTTTCAAAACCTTTTCATAAGTGAACTTCACATTTCAAAACACTTTTCAAAAATCATTTTTCAAAACATTTCATCAAAGCTTACATCTTTTTACCACGATCGATCCGATTTAAACGATAAAATCAAATTCGTTCTTTCTCGAATTTCTCAATCGATCATGGGCCACCCTTATGGTGTAAGTCCCAATCCTTTATGTACATACTTAGTTTTACTTGTACATATTCAAATCATCATTGTCAATATTCAAACATAAACAAATTTTTTCGTTTGTTTTCATTCGTTTGTTTATACACCGATACCATTGGTATTGAAAGGAGCATTATTCTCTGTGAAACTGCTTTCAAACCAATGGGCCTCCCTCACGGTGTAAGTCCCATAACATTCTTTTATGTACATAATATTTCTTTGTACATATCAAAAAAAACTCTTCAAACATATACAAATTTTCATCTGTACATAACACAGATACTTTTTATACTCAAGTACAGACAAACTTCGATCGTTTGTTTTTTTTCATTTCACTTGTGTATACACAAATCAACATTCTTTATGTACATATATCTTTTCCTTGTACATATCAATTTCTTTTCATACAAAAATTTTATCTGTACATAATACAGATCCCTTTTACAGATAAACTTTGATCAGTCGTTTCTGTTTCATCTGTATATTCAATTGAATACCATTGGTATTGAAAGAAGCATTATTCCCTGTGAAACTGCTTTCAAACCAATGGGCCTCCCTTATGGTGTAAGTCCCAACCCTCCTATGTACATCCATCTTTGTCTGTACATAAATACTCGTTCGTGTACATATTCATTTCCTTGTACACGGTTCAAGCTTGTAAATAATCAAGTTACGCTCGTTTTAAACGTTCGTTTCACAAACACTTGTTTATATTTCATAAACTTCTGTAAATAAACATCATGCATTGTTTATATTTCCTTCATAAACTCCTGTGAATACATATCACACACACACACACACTTGTTTATACAACTGTCTAATTATAACATAACAATTAGACTAATCAATAGGTTCCCCACAGTATAGCCTCCGCTTGGGCTTCATACAAGACAATTCATCACCAAGATGAGTTAGCCTCCGCTGGGCTTCATACAAGACAACTCATCCCAGTTGAGTCTAGCCTTCTCTTGGCTTTGTACAAAGAAACTCTCCCCACGAGTTTAGCCTCCGCTTAGGCTTCATATAAGACAAGACTTCGTTGAGTCACCTCCTCGGGCTTCGCTCAAAAGAACTCCTCATTGAGTTTAGCCTTCTTGGGCATCATACAATGAAAGAGACAGAAATCTCTTAATGCCTCCTATTGGGCTTCCAATACAAAGAATCACCCCGCTAAGATAGAACCCCGAAGGATGGTTTCCATGAAATCACTTTCAAATCCCAGAGTAAAATTTCCTGAAATTGCTCTTATTCAAATAAGGATGGTTTCTGAAACCTTTTAACACAAAGCCAGCCATACCCTATAGCTTCCTCTTGAGCTTCATACAAGGACCCTCGATGACCCTCGAATGCCTCCTCTGGGCTAACAACAAGGACCCATGGGCTTCTTAAAAGCATCCCTTTAATCCAATCAATTTCTCCTTGAGATTTAGACATCTCTCATCTCTATGGAAGAAGTATCTTATCTATTACATCACATACAGTCAAAACGTTTCAAAAACTTTTCAAACTCTTTTCAAACAAAAACATCTCTTAACAGTAAGTGGTAACGCTTGTATACTCAAGCAAAACACCCAATGCTTACAGTTAAAAGATTCAATCATCTTTTTTCAAACATCTTTCTTAAACATGTAAGTGGTAACGCTTGTACACTCAAGCAAAACACCTAATACTTACGATGAAAGATTTCAAACAGTCAAACTTTTCAAAAATGTATGTGATGACATAGATTAGATACATTTTTCATTAAGATGACATTTGTCTGTCTCTTACTAACATTCCGTTGCTTTCCACTAGCATAAGTGGGAACTACGATTGCTCTGACTTTCTCAACATCCTTTTGAGAATACGTAGGCACAAGGTCTCATCCTTGCCGAGCAAATTTCTTCTCCTCGCACCAAACAAACCATAGAACCTCAGAACCGAGCTACAAATGCTCCGATTCCCACTAGATATGTATGCGTAAGATCCATGATCTTTGCGAGCACAATAATAACAAACATTAGGATCCCACATAATCTGTCTTTCTTAAAAATCCCAAAGGAGAAACTTTCCCAATCATAGAAATAACAATTAAAACATACAAACATATCAAACATATTCATATATAAAAGTTATAGATAACTCTATATATTTAGGGTGCTCCATCTATTCCTTTATATAACAATCCCCTTACTCGAATCTCCCAATGCTATGTCTAGTTTGCGCTAGTCGTTACGCATACCAATATCAATTGAGGGTATTTCACTTTCCCTTTTCATAATCATTAAATCATCTTTCTTGTGTTGAAAATAATAAAGCTTGATGCTCGCATCTTTATAAACAAATCAAAAGATTAAATGTTTGAGCGAGAATCCGAACTCACGTCGCATCCTCAGCTACCCAACCGGAACAAATGTCGACCAAATTAACTTGATTGATAAGGAACGACTCGCGTCCATCTGCCATGGACAGATCTATCAGAAGCGAATGATTAGAGCATTCAACAAGAAGATCAAGCACCGAGTCTACCAAGTCGGTGATCTAGTAGTCAAGCGCATCATTCTTCCACAAGGTGATCTGTGGGCAAATGGACTCCCACATACGAGGACCATTTGTAGTCAAGACAAGATTTTCCTGGAGCTATGATACTTAGCACCATGGATGGCGAAGACTTCCCACACTCGTGAATGCATATAGTCAAAAATACTACGCATGAACGAGACCCGCTAGGTCGACTGACCTAGGAAAAAATAAGGGCATCCTGGTGAACCAAAGAGGTTCGGGCAAAAGTTAAGGATATATACAAAACATGTACACCCGACAAGTCGAAAACTTGAAAAGGCGGCTTGGGCAAAAAAGGGTATCCCGGTAGACTGAAAACCCGGAAGGACGGTCTAGGCAAAAGTTAGGGATTTAAGCGTACGACTATGTATCATCCAGATCACCTATCTGCAGACTACTATCAGCATTCAAGATTCAAATGGCGAATATCAATTCACTCACCTTCTACTGGAAGCAAGGAGATGAGATAGTCGAAATATATGAGTACTAGCATAGTTGGAACTTAACGAGATTGTTTCCGCATAGCTTTTTACTTTCTCTGTATACAAGCTGCTTGGCCATACGCCACCCTTTCAAATTAATACAACTTTCTTTCTTTTCACAAAGTGTTTGTTTTGTTGTTTTTTGCACAAAGTCTAACGATTGCTTTGAATGATTATATGCATCTGACAATAAAAATATGTTTACAAACGTACGAAAATAAGACATACAAAAGTAATTACTACAGGCTCTAGGAATTGAGATGACGACGAAAGTCACTAATACGTTCCCCTGCAGAGTACAATCTCCACAGAGTCATCGCTCACCACAAACCTCCCCCAGCGAAGTACACGTCTTCTTCCACTAATTCCAATATTCCAATATTCCAAGACTCATCCTAATGATCTCAGTCAACTACACCAGCCTTCAAGCAATAACATTTCATTTCCAGCAGAGGTATTTATCCCCAGCAGAATATCTCTCATTTCCCGGCAGCAGCAATATCCAGACTTGAAACTTGGTCAGATAGTGCATCGGAGGAAAAGTACATCTCTTATTCCCCAGCCAGATCTACGTGCAAGATCCCCAGCGGAGTTGTCTTCCAACTTCCACCATCTTCAGTAGGGTCTATGCACAAGGTCCCTAGCAGATCATTTCCCAAGCTTTACTACCCAGCAGCAATGCCCAGACTCGAAACTTGGTCAGATAGTACATCGGAGGAATCAAAGTCACCTATTCTTATTCCCAGTCAAGGTTTCCACGGTTTCATCCTCAAGCAGGAGTCACGAATCCCTAAGCAGAACGCCCACATCTTCCTCAAGATGGATATGTTTTGAAATACTGACATACACATTCATACATTATACATTATACATATCATACGCATAATATGTTCATACACATTGCATGCATCATAATCTGCATAAGTCTAACTATATCCTGTCAAAATTTCTCTTTTTTTCCAGCAGGTGGAAATCACTTCTAAACGAAAGGTCAAAGATTAATACCCGAAACCAGACGGGAAACCTATCTGAACGATCGTGACCATAAGTCCAGGATTAATACCCGAAGCCAGACGGGAAACCTTATCCGAACGACTACTTGAGTTGTCCTCCGACAACAGGCATTGGATCAATACCCGAAGCACAACAGGGAAGCTATCCACATTCGGCCGCCTATTATCCCCTCAAAGTAATCAAGACGAAAGATTTATTCTGACACTCTCTTACTATCAACAGCAACTACAGAGTCTGGCGTACGACTCAATTGCCCTGGATGGCATCTTAAGTCCATCTCCGACTATTTGTCGACATTTCTCCACTTTCAGAATGCTGCATATTTGGTTAAAATACCAATACAAACCAATAACTTCATTCAAAAACGAGTGAGAAGTCTAACGTACGACTCTCTCTGGATGGCATCTTAAGCCCATCTCCGTGCTCCTTTCTACTTTTAGGAATATCTACAGAACCTAGCGTACGACTCATTCCTCAACATCAATCTCTCCGGATGGCATCTTAAGCCCATCTCTGACGTTTCTCCTATCCAGACGACGTTCTCAAGTCTAACATACAACCCATTCCCCAGTGGAGTCTCTAGCTTCTCCAAATGGCATCTATAAGCCCATTCCCCGCACACCATCAATCAACAGCGAGTGCAAATTTTCAGGTGTACTCGAGTGTTCAATCATCTTCTACCTTCAGGTCACGAAAGGAAAGCATGCCAATCTAACCCTTCCAGTACAAGAAGATTGAACAGGGGCAGCTGTCATACCCCAAAATTTGCCCTCCTACTCTTCAAGACATTCCATACATCCATACTCAAGGATTCCTCAAGGGTTGACCATACAAACCCTCTCCTACACAATCAACCCAAACTAGGGTTTGGCAATTCTCAGATCAATAGGGGTTTCCAACACCTCCAATGATCATCATGCCTCCTCATATGCTTCAAAGAGTCCCCATGTCAAGTTTCAAGCCTTACAAGCCAAATTTCCTCAAACAATTGCTCAGATGGTTGAAAATCAGTTGTATTGGACAAAAAGTCAATTGTGGTCAACATACAGTCAAACTTCATGATTTTTGGTCAACATCCTCATTTTGAAGTTACGTTCATCATTTGATCAAGGGTTGATCATGATTCATCAAGAAAACTCAAGATTTGCTCAAAAGTCAAACTTTCCAAATTAGGGTTTTCTGAGGAAAAGTCAACTGAACTTTGACTGAGCATAACTTCTTCATACTTTATCATAAATTTTTCCACCAACTCTCATTTTGAAGAGAATTCAATTCTCTACAACTTCATGTCTCACAAGCATGGTCAGAAAATGCTTCATTTGGAAGATATGAATCAAAACATTACAGGTCCTTTTCAAAGTCAACAAAAAGTCAACTTTTTGTATTGAAGTTTTATTGAGAATGGAAACTCCAATTGAGATGAAACCAAAGATATTGTTTAGAGGACATCTAGAGCTTTCTAAAAAGTTCAAGAACACTCAAAAATGTTGAAAATTGAGCAAAATACACGTTGCACAAGTTGAGCATTTTTGAAGAATTGCAGAAAGGAAGATATCTGACAAAATCTAATTTTTTCCAAATGGGCCTGAAGCAACTCGTTTTTCAAAAATCATTTAAATGAATTTTCAAAACAACAGTGAAATCGCCACCTAATTTTATTTGTTCTAAAAGAAGAACGGGAAAATATAGATAAAACCTACAAAGAAAAGGATAAGACGATCTACGAAATTAAGAGATATAGGTCCGGAGTTGGTTATGCAAGGGGAAGGTATTAGCACCCCTCACATCCATTGTACTCGATGGTACCTATTTAGTTCAAAGTGTGGTTGTGTGTTAGTGTGAAAAATTTTACGATCTTCTAAGGTTAAAAAGATAAATAAAGGGAGAAGAAATGTTTTTATTATTTTTGAGTTTGACACGGTTTCGAAACCGCGTGCCTACGTATTCCCTCGTGCAATGGGAAAGTCAAAACTCCGTAGTTCTTCTAAAAAATGATTGTTTGTTGATTGATTTTAAATGAAAAGACAAGTCGTCATTTTTAAAGGAGAAGACTCGTCTAACGTCCACAAGGTGTGATAAAGAAATAAAGGACTACACACCAACATGAGGGAGGGTTTGTGAACACCTCTAGTACTCAAGTGGAGAAGTCGAAAACCTTGGGAATAGAGGAAGAAGCATCTCAATTATAAATGAATCATGTCTAATCTTGAAAAGGGTTTAAAGGTAAAAGGTGCTTGGACGCACAAAAGAAGTTTGAGCGAGTTGGAATTGATTTTAAATTGTGGATGACAAGTACCAAAACGTTGGGATATCCTCTAACGATTCAATACTCGAGATTGGTGATTGAGGTCAACCGATCATCTCTCATCCAAAATCTTTATTATGAAATGAGTGAGGTGAAACAAAGTTCACTTTTATTAAGTGTATGGAATAAAGTATTTAAGTCATTGTTACCCTAATGGCCCAAATACTTTACATTTTAATTAAATCGTCGGGCTATCCTCTAACAATTTAATTAAATACCATAGCACTATTTTTTTGTTTAGAACATGGATTGAAAATAACTCGACGTTGGATCGAGGTTTGAGAAGAAGACTCGAGTTCACTTTTATTAAGTGTATGGAATAAAGTATTTAAGTCATTGGGTTACCCTCTAATGGCCCAAATACTTTACATTTTAATTAAATCGTCGGGTTGTCCTCTAACGATTTACTTAAATACCATAACACCATGTTTTTTTTTTTTTTGTAGAAATTCATTTTTGAAAATAACTCGACATTGGATCGAGGTTTGAGAAGAAGACTCGACGTTGGGTCGAGTTTTATTGAAAGTGTCTTAATTTATTTGGTGAATGGAGAAAGAATAAGATCGAGATAATTGTAAATAACAAATAAAATCGACAAAGCCCATACGAGGTGGCCAACCTAAATATAAAATAATTAAATTACATGTGTACTAGCAAAGTGGGCTAGTCTACTATAACGACTAATTGGAATAATTAATCGAAATAGGCTCACTGTAAGAAGGCCCAGGACCAAGCGTACATGTGTGCATGTGTGGTCATCGCGACGCTTCATAGCTTTGTCGACTTACGGGTTTAAAAATGATTTACAAATATTAGTTTTAAAAAAGATTTTTTTTTGGTTTTGTGTAAGTGACAGTTAAATTAAATAAAATAAATGTGCACTAAATTATTACAAGAATTGTTTTTTGGGAGAGGGATACATGAATTATAAATGGGGATTAAACGGTAAAATAAAATAGAAAGCGGTAAATTAATTACAACACAACAAGGGGATTGGGATACAATTTTTCGAATGGGGATAAATTGAAATTAAAAGGAAAATGGTAAATTGATAAAACATATAGATAGAAATTAAATGCGGTAAAACTTAAATATTAATTAATTATTGTATTTTATTAAATTAGTTAACTTTAGAATAAATTTATGAAATTAAATCTAAGACATGCAACTACTATGTTACAGCATAATTCGAATTTAATTACAAATGAATATGTAAAGTATAATAATAATAATAATAGTATGTATATGGTATATATTTACAGTATTAAATATAAGAAATAAATATAATATGTATATTTACAATAATAAATATATGAAATAAAAAATAATATGTATAATTAAAAAATAAAATACAATGTGTTTTAGATACACATTACTAAATATTAAATAGTAACATAAATTAAATTAAAAAAATGTATATATAAATGCAACAGTAAAAAAAATGTATGTTTGAACCACATCCTTGAATGTCTACACAAATAGAACACATATTAGTAGCATGAGTGTGAGATGAAATAGGAATAAAATGAAATTGCAATAAAAATTAGAATACGATTAGTAATTACAAGCTATAGAATCGAAAATGAAACTAGTATAGAATGTATATGAACGGAAGGATTAAAACAATTAAATATGCGAGTAATTCGATTCACAAAGGAACCAAAACCAAAGAAATATACACCATTATTCAAATTAAAATCGAAACAAACTAAAAATTAAACCGAACAAATCCGGGCAGCAACTATATATACTTAATAATGCTCAAGAATTCATCTCAAAAGGTGTTCAAAACAAATTAAAATGCAACGATAGAAACAAACGGACTTTGTAGTTTTCGTTAGATTTACGCGAGTAACGCGGTATTATCATTAAACCGCATTGAAACTAATCTTGAATATTATTCAAAGACAAACTACAATCGAAATAAAATGAAAAGAAACAAGGTAATATAATGGTTTCTGTTAAATCGTACGCGAGTAAACGCGACATCGATATCAAACCTTCCTTGAAACCGATACAGAATCCTCTTGTCAAATCCAAGCGAAATTAAAGATAAGTGAGAATAACATAATATTTTAAAGGTTTCTCGGTTGGTTTCTACGCGAATCATCGCGGAAACAAAATCACCTTCATTGAAACTATACAAATATTGCTTTACTTAAAATTCCGATTGAAATTAAAACGTGGATAATACAATAATGTGGCATTGGCACCGATAGTTTCTCGTTCATATCTCACGCGGGTAAAACGTGTCAATATTAAACCCTCATCGAAACTAAGCAATAGATATCATTCAAACACAAACTTCAATCGGAATTAAAATAAGAACTACATAATAGACACGGTGTCCCAATAGTTTCTCGGTTAGATGTACACACGAGTAAAAGCGGCATCATCGTCAAACCATCATTGAAAATTAAAGTGGAATCATTATCTCAAATTCGAAAGAAAAAAAAACAAAAATAGCATGGCTGCCCACGACAGTTTCTCGGTTACGTCTTTCACGAATAAACGCGATATGGACATTGAACCGTCACCGAAACTATTATAGGCTCCTCTATCAATTACTCGTCACTAACCAAACCAAACAAACCGAAAAATCCAAATATATGTGTCCATACGCTTTTCAAAATGTAATTGAATTCGAGTTTCAAAACGCAACACAATAGGAAATGCAGATAATATACTTATCCTTAGTTTTCTCGGTTGTATTAGACGCGGATAAACACGTCACTGATACTAAACCATCATCGAAACCCAAAAAATGGATATCAACACTTTTATCAACACAAAACCCACATCCATCAAACCAAGGCAGCAAATTGCAATAATAGAATTATTTTGTTCAGAATTTCACCATAACAGCATATCAAAAGGTTCTTGCTTCCAATAAAATAACTATTATGACCAAAACATATTACATTAACAAAGCATTCCAATTGATAGAAATTACCAAGGTTTAATACGCATAAACCTTTATTAAATAACAATGTACGACAAAGATGTCGAAGTTTACCGAAGGCAGAATCGAATCCCACAGAAAGTCCTTGCCGCAGCGTGGAGATGACTACTGTGTTGTTCCGGAAGTGGCGTGAGAAGGAGCTGCGGAGGTGAAGGTTGAACAGCGTGAATGGAGGTCACGGCGTGGGTGGAAGGAGTTGCTTTCGAGGCAAGTTAAAGGGGGTGATTTACGATGGTGAGGTTTGTAGGGGGGTCAGAGAGGCAGCCATGAAGGAAAGAAGGAGACAAGGGGGTTTCGGCGAAGGGTTAGAAAGAACAGAGGGTTTGGTTTGAAGATGAGAGCAAGCTGGGAGGTGAGTGGCTGTGAGTGAAGAACAGCGGGAGTATTGATAGTGAAGATGGATGTGGGTTAACGGCGAGGGCGTTTGGTTGGTTAACGGTGGAAAGAAGAAGAGGATAGAAGGCTGTGGGAATGAAGGAGGAAAACGGTGGACAGGAGAGAAAGGAGAACAAGGGTGTGAAAATGGGAGTGTGTAGCGAAATGAGAGAGATGAGTTCCAGATAGAGGGTAGGGTGTGGATGAGAAGGGGTTTCATGAGATTTACATGGATGGGTATGAAGGTGTGAACTAAGAGACGCAGTGGATGATCCAAAAGGAGAAGATGAGGTTTTTTTTAATATAATTTGGGTTTTTGTTTTTACTAGCCGTTTCCTCACTGTTTCCAATTTTGGCCTCTATTCACTCATTATAATCTTGACATATATATACACATAAATTTAGGTTAAGACAATATTTTAAAAAATACCAAAAATGCCCTCTCATGGTTAAATGGGTCACAAAATTGGATTGGGTAAAAAAATGACAAGCCCAAAAGTATTTTTGTTTGATTTTTTTGAGATAAAAAATGGACACCTAAAATTGTCAAAAATAGTCAAAGTTCGGACAATAAATTATCCGAAAAAAAATATGAACACATTAAAATAAACTACGAGTCTTGTAAATTAAAGAAAAATTATTGAAATGGTTAAAATTAAAATAAAATGATAATAAAGAATACCCGATTTTAAAATACTTACAGTTAAATACGAGTCTTCAAACTGTATCGAAAAATTAGGGAGAACATATTTTCATGATCTACGGGATATGTAAATTCATAAAACAGCTAGTAAAAGATGACAACTTGAAATATTTTCTCCGCTAATTTTCGCACAGTATCAAATTGCTTTTAACAGTCTGTTTATAAAATCGAAGTATCGATATCATCGACATATAAATAAATTAAAATAATGCAATAAACAGGCAGAGAGGTAAAAATAAATGAACTAAAATAACGGGTATTTTACAATTATAAAACGATGCAAATATCGATTTAAACTGACTTTTGGTCAATTTAAATACGAAGTAATGATGCACATGCAAATGTGTGAATGACTGTTTTTTTTTTTTTTAAAATTTTAAATATAATGCAAGTAGAAAAATAGCAGGGTAAAATTTGGGGTGCAACAGTTGCCCCTATTTAAATATCTTCGACCAGATGATATGAAGATGATCAAGCTTCATATTATCGCAGTGGGAGATAGTTAAATATCAAAAACCCAAAATTTTGCCCTGAGATGCAATGGGTATGTTGTGAATAAAATATAATGGGAAAAGTGTTGAATGCAATTTTTTTGACATATTTTTTTTGAATGATGAGACAGACTCTATGGTAATTTGTGGTAATTATTGGAAGACTTTGAAACTAGAAATTTGTGGTAGACAATCAGATTTTAAACAGATCTGAAGCTACATCAGAGAAATAAACTGGAAAAGACAATCAGATTTTAAACAGATCTGAACCTACATCAGAGAAATAAACTGGAAAAGACAATCAGATTTTAAACAGATCTGAAGCTACATCAGGGTAATAAACTAGAAAAGACAATCAGATTTTAAACAGATCTGAAGCTACATCAGGGAAATAAACTGGAAAAGACAATCAGATTTTAAACAGATCCAGCTCGGGAAATAAACTGAAAAGACAATCGATTTTAAACAGATCCAAGCTACATCGTGGAAATAAACTGAAAAGACAATCGATTTTAAACAGATCCGCTACATCGAGAAATAAACTGAAAAGACAATCGATTTTAAACAGATCCGTTACATTAGAGAAATAACTGAAAAGACAATCGATTTTAAACAGATCCAAGCTACATCAGAGAGATAAACTAGAAAAGACAATCAAATTTTAAACAGATCTGAAGCTACATCAGAGAAATAAACTGGAAAAGACAATCAGATTTTAAACAGATCTGAAGCTACATCAGAGAAATAAACTAGAAAAGACAATCGATTTTAAACAGATCAAGCTACATCGTGAAATAAACTGAAAAGACAATCGATTTTAAACAGATCCAAGCTACATCGTAGAAATAAAGAAAAGACAATCGATTTTAAACAGATCCGGTTACATCGAGAGATAACCGTAGGTACCAAGTAAGTTGGATTTTGACCACAAGGTAAGATATTGACTGCAGCAAGACCTCGGGAAATGCAAATGAGGATAAAACACTCTTACTATGCATGATATATGAATTTTGTAATGCATGATATATGAATGATATGCATGCAGTATGTAATGCAGACGTTTATGACAATGGAGATTGACTCATTTGTGGAGGTAAGATGGGAACTCTGATTCCTCAACACGGAGAACACTACCAACTCTGCTTAGAGACAAAATGTCTTGAGAAACACTTATAACACACTTGCGAATTGTATTGAAATGATGATCCTTGGAGGAAGGACTGCGATGCTGCTTAAGGATTGCCCCAGATTAGCTGATTGTTGAGGATAAACCGATCATGGCTTCAACTCTTGAAATGACTGAAGGGAAAGGAGTGCCCCGGTATAAGTCTTGAAAATGCTCTTCTGATTAGAACAATTCTGATAATGACTTGCACTGAGCAACAAATCTTGAACTGATTCACAACAGGATCTGAAAGATACTTGCCCCTGATTAGGATCACTTGACCAAGTTTCCTAACAGTTTGGACTTCCTTGATGAGGAAAACTTGTTTGCAAGCAAAAATTGTTTATTCAAACATGGTAAATTTAATGCAAAGTTCATGCACAGTTTTGAAATAAAAATCATTTTTTTTGAAATGATGTAATTGCTGTATAGAAAATGGATCACTGGTTAAAACACAGCGGTTTAAAAATTTAAAAGTGAGAGAGAAAACAATAGTATGGATATACCAATACAATTGATTTGCAAAAGACCTTAGGAGTCATATTACGCAACCTTGTTGTAGTATGCTTTCAAAAGAAACCTGGCTTCAATTAGGTCTTTTGAGGGTTGTAACGTGGTCTGGTTCACGGTTTAAGAAATAAAGGATAAAGGCTCAAAATTTATTTGTACCCAACCCAATCTTCGTGATGTTCTTCAGTCTTACGCTCAGTTAAATCAGATTGTGCATTTAAGTTTCAATTGATTTTGGATTGTACACTGATAGTGATGATGGCTTAGAAGCTGATATATTCTTGAGATAGCAGTCACTTCTTTTTTGCAACATTTTGCTGTTTGAGGACTTTGGTCAACTCTTTTTTTGAATTTTTTTTATATATATTTTTGGAAAGGTTGGATCGCTTGACTTTTATGATTACGGAAATCCATCATCATCACTTTTTGACTTGTATGACATCTCCAACACTTCTTGATGTGTGCGAAGGAAACTTGATTGCGACCTTTATTGAAAGGTGTCTTGAATAAATGCACATTCGAATTAACTGAGAACTACCCGCCTGAGTTAAAATGGGTTTTTCGATAGAAAGAAACTCCAACTTCTAGGCTCAAGGGGTTGACAAGGACTAACTTCCTTATTTCTCAGTGTTTGGGAATTGAAACAATGCATGTATATCATCAGCAAAGTTTTATTCGAAAGCATACCAACAACAATTATGGGTATCTTGTTTTTATCATCCTCCCTCCAATCTTTGCAAAAACAAAAGCTCGGTAGAGAAATTAAACAGGGAAAAATATATTTGAAAAGAAAGCAGCAAACAAAAATTATTTGAATCAAAAGAGTGCAATGCTCATTTCATTAAAATTAACTTGAAATTACAAACAAGATTTGAAAGCAATAATTTAACATAAACTAGGGAAAATGCAAACAGAAAGAAACATGGCCTAGTGACTAATCAGTTACAAGGATGAGCTGTCCTGTCTGAAACACTGGCTTTAGGAAGTGACATGGGATATTCTGACCCATTCTTCAGCCACTTTTTCCTGGCAATGGATTGTTGATAACATTTGGCGGAGGATCTCCGAAATTTATCTCCTTGCTTCTGACTAGCTCTTGAACTCTAGCCTTCAGTGGGTAACAGTGTTCCAAATTGTGACCAGCAGCTCCCTGGTGGAACTCACAATGAAGATCAGACCTGAATCCGGCTGGGAGAGGATCTGGAGGAGTTAGAGGCCTAGTTGTGATTAAACCTAGTTCAACCAAGTGAGGATACAATGCGGTGTAAGTCATTGGAATAGGGTCAAACTGATTCCTATTCCTTGCATTATTGTTCTGATTTTGTCCGCCAGCTTGGCGCTGAGGAATCTGAATTTGTTGAGCCTTGACTGCAGGAGTGATGGCATCTACTTGCGGTTGGTCATAGTATTGAGGCCTACGGCGAGGTCCTCTTCTTTCAATTCTGACAGCATTAGTTTCACCATCTTTCTTCTTATGGAAGTTTCCAAAAGATTTCTTGGCACCACTAGAGGATTCACCAACAACAGACACTTTTCCTCTCTTGATTCCCTCTTCTAGCCTTTGGCCAATAGTCACCAAGTCTGTGAAGCGGGAGGACACACTACCAATCATTTTCTCCCAATAGAAAGGGGACAAGGTATCCATAAACAAACCCGGTGAGCTCCTTCTCGGATAAAGGTGGTTCAACTTGTGAGGCCAACTCTCCACCGTTGAGCGTATTCCTTAAAAGATTCCTTATCACTCTGAGACATATTTTGCAATTGGCGGCGATCAGGAGCCATGTCAAGATTGTAGTGGTATTGTTTCATGAAAGCATTAATCAGATCCTGAAAGCATTGAATATGGTCTTTCTCAAGTCCCATATACCATTTTAATGAAGCTCCACTCAGGCTATCTTGAAAACAATGGACAAGAAGCTTGTCATTCCTCGTATAAGCAGACATTTTCCTGAAGTACATCAGCAAATGACTTTTTGGACAAGTGTGCCCCTTGTATTTCTCGAAATCAGGAGTCTTGAATTTATGAGGCATAACCAGATCAGAAACCAAACACATGTTCTCTGCAGCAATACCAAAGACATCGTTGCCTTCCATAGCTCTCATCCTTCTTTCCAGAGTCTGATATTGCTCGCGGACTTCTTCAAGTTCATCAAAATCTTCTCGGCTCACACTTCGTGGAGTGTCAGCACAGTAATCAAAGAGAGGATTCTCATAAGCAACTTGTGCAGTAGGTTGATGCACAAAAGGTCGACGAGGAGCAGTATGCATGATCGGTTGAGGCTCAGTGAAAACTGGAGCCTGGAAAACTGGTCGGGAAGACTCGCCAACCATTGGAGTAGTTGCAGTAGGTGGAACGTAATTTCGGGGTAACCCAAATTCTGGCCAAGTAGTAACTGGCATCTGAGAAGACTGAGGATCAACAACAGCAGCTGAGACTTCAGAAATTACAGTCCTTTGAGGTTGTTCGCCTCTGGCGATCAGAACTTGCATCATTTCCGTAAGTTTAGTCATGCCTGACTTCAAATCACCGATTTCCATTTGGACTTCTGCATTGTGTTGTTCTTGGTATTCCATTCTTCTCTTGACGTTGGCTCTAGTTTCGTGCTTGTGCAGAGGAATTAGATTGACGGCAGACAATCAACTGAAGATGGAGACAAAAGAAATGAGTTCTTTTGACAACTTGAATGTATGCATGAAAAATGCAGATGGATGAAATGAAATGTAATGTTATTAATGCAAAAGATGTGATGAAATGCAATGTCACATACATAAATGGTAATGCAACATAATGATAGTAACAGGTTCACAGAAATGTAAAACAGGGATGATACAGGTAAACAGAACAACTTATTTATGTGGGCTCCTATGATAGGATGGCTCTAAGCTTTCTACCCAACTTATTTACGCACGAACCATGAATCACCATTGTTAGGGCATTTTGAACTGTTTGCTTCGAATCTCGTTTTCCAGGCCGATTCAGGGAAAACGGACACCACCATCGTGTTCGCAGCCCTCGATTTAGGGGGGTAGGGTCCCTCTTTGTTCTTTATTTGGCTTATTTTTCAGGTTTGGAGTTTTGGGCAGCCGGAGAAGACGACCGGAGCTAGGGCTCCGGCGTCGTTGACTATGTTGAATCCGGCATGGCGTGCGTGGCGCGTTCGTGCATTCTGATTCGTCCATCCTTTCCAACCTGGGCCCACGCGTTTGACTGTGTTTGAATTCATAAATCATGACACGTTTACCCTTATAATCAATTGTTTCCAGATGATAAACACCAAGTACACTTGGCTCAGATGGCAAGCAGGCGCGTGGTTTCTCTTGGATGTCCCGGGTTCGATCCTTGGCATGTCCATTCTTTTTTTGCAACTTTGAAAACTAACATCTTTTTCTATTTTCTTATTTTTAATATTTTCATGTTAATTTAATTAATCTTCAAACATTTTTTTCATGCATTTAAAAATCACCAAAAATATTTTCCTTTTGCATTTTAATCAGAAAAATGTTTATTTAATTTTTGACATTAAAATTAATATTTTTGCATGCATATTTTATTTAATTGCTAATTAACCATTAAGTTGACTTTTAATTGCTTTTAATTATCAAAAACGATCCAGAAAATTCCCAAAAAATTACTCTATCATATAATTGTCATTACTAATCTAAAACCTTTTTCCTCATTCAAAAATTCTTCTTTTACTATCATTTTTCCTCTTATGCGAATTTCTCTTGTTTTCCGATTATGTATCTGTTCACAGGTTGTAACGTTTCAGACTATTTTTCTCGCTTTTCTTTTCATTATTGTAACTGCCTATGGGATGTAATAGTTTAATTAGGACTTTTATTTTCCGCACTCCTATTATGTAACTGCCCCAAAGCCATGTAATAGCGTAGGACTTTTACTTTTCCGCACTTTACTTTCCGCAATTTATTTTCCGCACCCTATAATCTGCTAGTAATTAGGCGTGTATGGCAAGATAAAATTGGACATAGATCACTCATAATTTCAAGATGAAATATCTGAATTTGACACACTCTTTTCACACATGCACCCCTTAGGGTAATTCTCTCTCGTTGCCTTACGAAAAACAAAAGGTCAAGTCCCTCGAATGTAGAGGTATCCTAGCACCGTTGCCTTCAAAATATATCATCATAGTCCCTTCGATAAAAAGATCATAGACCCACGATGTCGCCTACGAATACATGATCTTGACCCTCGATTGTTGCCTACGAAAAGTGATGATAGTCCCTTCGAATGTGCTAGGATACTTCCAACAAGTTGCCTTCTATGACCATCCGATGTCCCTTCGAATGTCCCTCTACATCCAATGAATAGAGTTACCTACCAACTAATGGTATGGATAGCACTATTCTAAAGGAATGTAAAACAACACGAAAACGACTATTCTGAGTTGGCAATAAAGACTTTTAGTTGCTTGCTCAAATCAAATGCTCTTCACACCACACACTTTTGTCAAAGTTCAAACTCTTTTCAAAACGAAACATTTTCGAACACTTTGCGATACAAAAATCACAAAGTCAGTTCACCGTATTACAAAGACTTATAATCACTTCAAGTTTCACCAGATTTTCTGAAGACTTATATTCACTTCAAATTTCATCACATTTTCTGAAGACTTATATTCACTTCAAATTTCATCAGATTTTCTAAAGACTTATATTCACTTCAAATTGCATAAGATTTTCTGAAGACTTGTATGCACTTCAATTTTCACCATATTTTCGAAAGACTTGTATTCACTTCTAATTTCATCTAATTTTTAAAGACATATAATCACTTCAAGTTTCACCAAATTTACTGAAGACTTATATTCACTTCAAATTTCATCAGATTTTATAAAGACTTATATTCACTTCAAATTTCATCAGATTTTCTGAAGACTAATATTCACTTCAAATTTCATCAGATTTTCTGAAGACTTATATTCACTTTAAATTTCATAAGATTTTCTAAAGACTTGTAATCCCTTCAATTTTAACCAGATTTTCTGAAGACTTATATTCACTTCAAATTTCATCTAATTTTCTGAAGACTTATATTCCCTTCATTTTTAACCAGATTTTCTGAAGACTTACATTCACTTCAAATTTCATCTAATTTTCTAAAGACTTATATTCACTTCAAGTTTCAACAGATAACCTGACGACATAAATTCACTTCAAATTTCATCACATTTTCTGAAGACATATATTCACCTCAAATTTCATCAGATTTTCTGAAGACTTATATTCACTTCAAATTTCATAAGATTTTCTGAAGACTTGTATTAACTTCAATTTTAAACAGATTTTCTTAAGACTTATATTCACTTCAAATTTCATATAATTTTTGAAGACTTATATTCACTTCAAGTTTCATCAGATATTCTGAAGACTTATATTTACTTCAAATTTCATCGCATTTTCTGAAGACTTATATTCACCTCAAATTTACATCATATTTTATGAAGACTTGTATTCCATTCAATTTTAACCAAATTTTCTGAAGACTTACATTCACTTCAAATTTCATCTAATTTTCTAAAGACTTATATTCACTTCAAGTTTCAACAGATAATCTGAAGACTTTTATTCACTTCAAATTTCATCACATATTCTGAAGATATAGATTCACCTCAAATTTCATCATATTTTCTGAAGACTTATATTCACTTCAAATTTTATCAAATTTTCTGAAGACTTGTATTCACTTCAATTTTCACCAGATTTTCTTAAGACTTGTATTCACTTCAAATTTCATCTAATTTTTGAAGACTTATAGTCACTTCAAGTTTCACCAGATTTTCTGAAGACTTATATTCACTTCAAATTTCATCACATTTTCTGAATACTTATATACACTTAAAATTTCATCAGATTTTCTAAAGACTTATATTCACTTCGAATTTCATCAGATTTTCTGAAGACTTGAATTCACTTCAATTTTCACCAGATTTTCTAAAAACTTGTGTTCACATCAAATTTCATCTAATTTTTGAAGACATATAATCACTTCAAGTTTCAGCAGATTTTCTGAAGACTTATATTCACTTCAAATTTCATCAGATTTTATGGAGACTTATATTCACTTCAAGTTTCATATGATTTTCTGAAGACTTATATTCACTTCAAATTTCATCAGATTTTCTTAAGACTTATATTCACTTCAAATTTCATCATATTTTCTGAAGACTTGTAATTCGTTCAATTTTAACTAGATTTCTGAAGACTTATATTCACTTCATATTTCATCTAATTTTCTGAAGACGTATATTCACTTCAAGTTTCACCAGATATTCTGAAGACTTATATTCACTTCAAATTTCATCACATTTTCTGAAGCCTTATACTCACCTCAAATTTCATCTTATTTTCTGAAGACTTGTATTCCCTCCAATTTTAACCAGATATTCTGAAGACTTACATTCACTTCAAATTTTATCTAATTTTATAAAGACTTATATTCACTTCAAGTTTAAACAGATAATCTGAAGACTTAAATTCACTTCAAACTTCATCACATTTACTGAAGACATATATTTACCTCAAATTTCATTAGATTTTCTGAAGACTTCTATTCACTTAAAATTTCATCAGATTTTCTGAAGACTTATATTCACTTCAAACTTCATCAGATTTTCTAAAGACTTGTAATCCCTTAAATTTTAACCAGATTTTCCGAAGACTAATATTCACTTCAAATTTCATCTAATTTTCTGAAGACGTATATTCACTTCAAGTTTCACCAGATATTCTTAAGACTTATATTCACTTCAAATTTCATCACATTTTCTGAAGACTTATATTAACCTCATATTTCATTTTATTTTCTGAAGACTTGTATTCCCTTCAATTTTAAATAGATTTTCTGAAGACTTACATTAACTTCAAATTTCATCTAATTTTCTAAAGACTTATATTCACTTCAAGTTTCAATAGATAACTTGACGACATAAATTCACTTCAAATTTCATCACATTTTCTGAAGACATATATTCACCTCAAATTTCATCAGATTTTCTGAAGACTTATATTCACTTCAAATTTCATCAAATTTTCTGAAGACTAGTATTCACTACAATTTTCACCAGATTTTCTGAAGACTTGTATTCACTTCAAATTCAATCTAATTTTTGAAGACATATAATCACTTCAAGTTTCACCAAATTTTCTAAAGACTTATATTCACTTCAAGTTTCAATGGATAACTTGACGACATAAATTCACTTCAAATTTCATCACATTTTCTGAAGACATATATTCACCTCAAATTTCATCAGATTTTCTGAAGACTTATATTCACTTCAAATTTCATCAAATTTTCTGAAGACTAGTATTCACTACAATTTTCACCAGATTTTCTGAAGACTTGTATTCACTTCAAATTTCATCTAATTTTTGAAGACATATAATCACTTCAAGTTTCACCAAATTTTCTGAAGACTTATATTCACTTCAAGTTTCATTACATTTTCTAAAGACTTATATTCACTTCAAATTTCATCAAATTTTCTAAAGACTTATATTCACTTCAAATTTCATCAGATTTTCTGAAGACTTGTATTCACTTCAATTTTCACCAGATTTTCTAAAGACTTGTATTCACTTTAAATTTCATCTAATTTTTGAAGACATATAATCACTTCAAGTTTCACCAGATTTTCTGAAGACTTCTATTAACTTCAAATTTCATCAGATTTTATGAAAACTTATATTCACTTCAAATTTCATCAGATTTTCTGAAGACTTATATTCACTTCAAATTTCATCAGATTTTCTGAAGACTTATATTCACTTCAAATTTCCTCAGATTTTCTTAACACTTATATTCAATTCAAATTTCATCATATTTTCTGAAGACTTGTAATCCATTCAATTCTAACAAGATTTTCTGAAGACCTATACTCACTTAAAATTTCATCTAACTTTCTGAAGACGTATATTCACTTCAAGTTTCACCAGATATTCTGAAGACTCGTATTCCCTTCAATTTTAACCAGATTTTCTTAAGACTTACATTCCCTTCAAATTTCATCTAATTTTCTAAAGACTTATATTCACTTCATGTTTCAACAGATCATCTAAATACATAAATTCACTTCAAATTTCATCACATTTTCTTAAGAAATATATTCACCTCAAATTTCATAAGATTTTCTGAAGACTTATATTCACTTCAAATTTCATCAGATTTTCTGAAGACTTATATGCACTTCAAATTTCATAAGATTTTCTAAAGACTTGTATTAACTTCAATTTTAAACAGATTTTCTTAAGACTTATATTCACTTCAAATTTCATCTAATTTTTGAAGACTTATATTCACTTCAAGTTTCATCAGATATTCTGAAGACTTATATTTACTTCAAATTTCATCGCATTTTCTGAAGACTTATATTCACCTCAAATTTACATCATGTTTCTGAAGACTTGTATTCCCTTCAATTTTAACCAAATTTTCTGAAGACTTACATTCACTTCAAATTTCATCTAATTTTCTAAAGACTTATATTCACTTCAAGTTTCAACAGATAATCTGAAGACTTATATTCACTTCAAATTTCATCACATTTTCTGAAGACATAGATTCACCTTAAATTTCATCAGATTTTCTGAAGACTTATATTCACTTCAATTTTTATCAAATTTTCTGAAGACTTGTATTCACTTCAATTTTCACCAGATTTTCTTAAGAATTGTATTCACTTCAATTTTCATCTAATTTTTGAAGACTTATAGTCACTTCAAGTTTCACCAGATTTTCTGAAGACTTATATTCACTTCAAATTTCCTCACATTTTCTGAAGACTTATACTCACTTAAAATTTCATCAAATTTTCTAAAGACTTATATTCACTTTGAATTTCATCAAATTATCTGAAGACTTGTATTCACTTCAATTTTCACCTAATTTTCTAAAGACTAGTGTTCACTTCAAATTTCATCTAATTTTGGAATACATATAATCACTTCAAGTTTCAGCAGATTTTCTGAAGACTTATATTCACTTCAAATTTCATCAGATTTTATGGAGATTTATATTCACTTCAAGTTTCATAAGATTTTCTGAAGACTTATATTCACTTCAAATTTCATCAGATTTTCTTAAGACTTATATTCACTTCAAATTTCATCATATTTTTTGAAGACATGTAATCCCTTCAATTTTAACTAGATTTCTGAAGACTTATATTCACTTCAAATTTCGTCAAATTTTCTGAAGACGTATATTCACTTCAAGTTTCACCAGATATTCTGAAGACATATATTCACTTCAAATTTCATCACATTTTCTTAAGACTTATATTCACCTCAAATTTCATCTTATTTTCTGAAGACTTGTATTCCCTCCAATTTTAACCAGATATTCTGAAGACTTACATTCACTTCAAATTTTATCTAATTTTATAAAGACTTATATTCACTTCAAGTTTCAACAGATAATCTGAAGACTTAAATTCACTTCAAACTTCATCACATTTACTGAAGACATATATTCACCTCAAATTTCATCAGATTTTTTTAAGACTTCTATTCACTTAAAATTTCATCAGATTTTCGGAAGACTTATATTCACTCCCAAAACTTCATCAGATTTTCTAAAGACTTGTATTCACTTCAATTTTAAACAGATTTTCTTAAGACTTATATTCACTTCAAATTTCATCTAATTTTTGAAGACTTATATTCACTTCAAGTTTCCCCAAATATTCTGAAGACTTATATTCACTTCAAATTTCATCACATTTTCTGAAGACTTATATTCACCTCAAATTTCATTATATTTTCTGAAGACTTGTATTCCCTTCAATTTTAACCAGATTTTATGAAGACTTACATTCACTTCAAATTGCATTTAATTTTCTAAAGACTTATGTTCACTTAAAGTTTCAACAGATAATCTGAAGACTTATATTCACTTCAAATTTCATCACATTATCTGAAGACATAGATTCACCTCAAATTTCATCAGATTTTCTGCAGACTTATATTCACTTCAAATTTCATCAAATTTTCTGAACACTTGTATTCACTACAATTTTCACCAGTTTTTCGGAAGACTTGTATTAACTTCAAATTTCATCTAATTTTTGAAGACATATAATCACTTCAAGTTTCACCAGATTTTGTGAAGACTTATATTCACTTCAAATTTTATCACATTTTCTGAAGACTTATATTCACTTCAAATCATCAGATTTTCTAAAGACTTATATTCACTTCGAATTTCATCAGATTTTCTGAAGACTTGTATTCACTTCAATTTTCACCAGATTTTCTAAAGACTTGTATTCACTTTAAATTTCATCTAATTTTTGAAGACATATAATCACTTCAAGTTTTACCAGATTTTCTGAAGACTTATATTCACTTCAAATTTCATCAGATTTTATGAAGCGTTATATTCACTTTAAATTTCATAAGATTTTCTGAACACTTATATTCACTTCAAATTTCATCAGATTTTCTTAAGACTTATATTCACTTCAAATTTCATCATATTTTCTGAAGACTTGTAATCCCTTCAATTTTAACCATATTTTCTGAAGACTTATATTCACTTCAAATTTCATCTAATTTTCTGAAGACGTATATTCACTTCAAGTTTCACCAGATATTCTGAAGACTTATATTCACTTCAAATTTCATCACATTTTCTGAAGACTTATATTCACCTCAAATTTCATCTTTTTTTCTGAAGACTTGTATCCCCTTCAATTTTACCCAGATTTTCTGAAGACTTACATTCACTTCAAATTTCATCTTATTTTCTAAAGACTTATATTTACTTCAAGTTTCATCACATTTTCTGAAGACATAGATTCACCTCAAATTTCATCAGATTTTCTGAAGACTTATATTCACTTCAAATTTCATCATATTTTCTGAAGACTTGTAATCCCTTCAATTTTAACCATATTTTCTGAAGACTTAAATTCACTTCAAATTTCATCTAATTTTCTGAAGACGTATATTCACTTCAAGTTTCACTAGATATTCTGAAGACTTATATTCACTTCAAATTTCATCACATTTTCTGAAGACTTATATTCGCCTCAAATTTCATCTTTTTTTCTGAAGACTTGTATTCCCTTCAATTTTAACCACATTTTCTGAAGACTTACATTCACTTCAAATTTCATCTAATTTTCTAAAGACTTATATTCACTTCAAGTTTCAACAGATAATCTAAAGACTTAAATTCACTTCAAACTTCATCACATTTTCTGAAGACATATATTCACCTCAAATTTCATCAGATTTTCTGAAGACTTATATTCACTTCAAATTTCACCAGATTTTCTGAAGACTTATATTCACTTCAAATTTCACCAGATTTTCTAAAGACTTGTATTCACTTCAATTTTAAACAGATTTTCTTAAGACTTATATTCACTTCAAATTTCATGTAATGTTTGAAGACTTATATTCACTTCAAGTTTCACCAGATATTCTGAGGACTTATATGCACTTCAATTTTCACCAGATTTTCTAAAGACTTGTATTCACATCAAATTTCATCTAATTTTTGAAGGCATATAATCACTTCAAGTTTCACCAGATTTTCTAAAGACATACATTCACTTCAAATTTCATCTAATTTTCTAAAGACTTATATTCACTTCAAGTTTCAACAGATAATCTGAAGACTTATATTCACCTCATATTTTATCAAATTTTCTGAAGACTTGTATTCACATCAATTTTCACTAGATTTTCTGAAGACTTGTATTCACTTCACATTTCATCTAATTTTTGAAGACTTATAATCACTTCAAGTTTTACCAAATTTTCTGAAGACTTATATTCACTTCAAATTTCATCACATTTTCTGAAGACTTATATTCACCTCAAATATCATCATATTTTCTGAAGACTGGCAATCCCTTCAATTTTAACCAGATTTTCTGAAGACTTATATTCACTTCAAATTTCATCTAATTTTCAGAAGACGTATATTCACTTCAAGTTTCACAAGATATTCTGAAGACTTATATTCACTTCAAATTTATCACATTTTCTGAAGACTTATATTCACCTCAAATTTCATCTTATTTTCTGAAGACTTGTATTCCCTTCAATTTTAACCAGATTTTCTGAAGACTTACATTCACTTCAAATTTCATCTTATTTTCTAAAGACTTATATTTACTTCAAGTTTCATCACATTTTCTGAAGACATAGATTCACCTCAAATTTCATCAGATTTTCTGAAGACTTATATTCACTTCAAATTTCATCACATTTTCTGAAGACATAGATTCACCTCAAATTTCATCAGATTTTCTGAAGACTTATATTCACACCAAATTTTATCAAATTTTCTGAAGACTTGTATTCATTTCAATTTTCACCAGATTTTCTAAAGACTTGTATTCACTTCAAATTTCATCTAATTTTTTACGACTTATAATCACTTCAAGTTTCACCAGATTTTCTGAAGACTTATATTCACTTCAAATTTCATCACATTTTCTGAAGACTTATATTCACTTCAAATTTCATCAGATTTTCTAAAGACTTATTTTCAATTCGAATTTCATCAGATTTTCTGAAGACTTGTATTCACATCAATTTTCACCAGATTTTCTAAAGACTTGTATTCACATCAAATTTCATCTAATTTTTGAAGGCATATAATCACTTCAAGTTTCACCAGATTTTCTGAAGACTTATATTCACTTCAAATTTCATCAGATTTTATGAAGACTTATATTCACTTCAAATTTAATAAGATTTTCTGAAGACTTATATTCACTTCAAATTTTAGCAGATTTTCTTAAGACATATATTCACTTCAAATTTCATCATATTTTCTGAAGACTTGTAATCCCTTCAATTTTAACCAGATTTTCTGAAGACTTATATTCACTTCAAATTTCATCTAATTTTCTGAAGACGTATATTCACTTCAAGTTTCACCAGATATTCTGAAGACTTATATTCACTTCAAATTTCATCACATTTTCTGAAGACTTATATTCACCTCAAATTTCATCTTATTTTCTGAAGACTTGTATTCCCTTCAATTTTAACCAGATTTTCTGAAGACTTACGTTCACTTCAAATTTTATCTAATTTTCTAAAGACTTATATTCACTTCATGTTTCAACAGATAATCTGAAGACTTAAATTCACTTCAAACTTCATCACAT
This sequence comes from Vicia sativa, assembly GCA_021764765.1. Taxonomy (NCBI): domain Eukaryota; kingdom Viridiplantae; phylum Streptophyta; class Magnoliopsida; order Fabales; family Fabaceae; genus Vicia; species Vicia sativa. The sequence continues at coordinate 208,702,588 of CM038792.1, read as the reverse complement.
TTTCTGAAGACATATACACCTCAAATTTCATCAGATTTTCTGAAGACTTATATTCACTTCAAATTTCATCAGATTTTCTGAAGACTTATATTCACTTCAAATTTCATCACATTTTTTGAAGACTTATATTCAACTCAAATTTCATCAGATTTTCTGAAGACTTATATTCACTTCAAATTTCACCAGATTTTCTGAAGACTTGTATTCACTTCAAATTTCTTCTAATTTTTAAAGACTTATAATCACTTCAAGTTTCACAAGATTTTCTGAAGACTTATATGCACTTCAAATGTCATCACATTTTCTGAAGACTTATATTCACTTCAAATTTCATCAGATTTTCTGAAGATTTATATTCACTTCAAATTTCATCACATTTTCTGAAGACTTATATTCACTTCAAATTTCATCAGATTTTCTAAAGACTTGTATTCCCTTCAATTTTAACAAGATTTTCTGAAGACTTACATTCACTTCAAATGTCATCCAATTTTGTAAAGACTTATATTCACTTCAAGTTTCAACAGATAATCTAAAGACCTATATTCACTTCATATTTCATCACATTTTCTAAAGACATAGATTCACCTCAAATTACATCAGATTTTTTGAAGACTTATATTCACTTCATATTTTATCGAATTTTCTGAAGACTTGTATTCACATCAATTTTCACCATATTTTCTGAAGACTTGTATTCACTTCACATTTCATCTAATTTTTGAAGACTTATAATCACTTCAAGTTTCACCAAATTTTCTGAAGACTTATATTCACTTCAAATTTCATCACATTTTCGGAAGACTTATATTCACTTCAAATTTAATCAGATTTTCTAAAGACTTATATTCACTTCGAATTTCATCAGATTTTCTAAAGACTTGTATTTACTTCAATTTTCACCAGATTTTCTAAAGACTTGTATTCACTTCAAATTTCATCAAATTTTTAAAGACTTATATTCACTTCAAGTTTCACCAGATATTCTGAAGACTTATATTCACTTCAAATTTCATCACATTTTCTGAAGACTTATATTCACCTCAAATTTCATCATATTTTCTGAAGACTTGTATTCCCTTCAATTTTAACCAGATTTTCTGAAGACTTACATTCACTTCAAATTTCATCTAATTTTCTAAAGACTTATATTCACTTCAACTTTCAACAGATAATCTGAAGACTTATATTCACTTCATATTCAATCACATTTTCTAAAGACATAGATTCACCTCAAATTACATAAGATTTTTTGAAGACTTATATTCACTTCATATTTTATAAAATTTTCTGAAGACTTGTATTCACTTCAATTTTCACCAGATTTTCTAAAGACTTGTATTCACTTCAAATTTCATCTAATTTTTGAAGACTTATATTCACTTCAAGTTTCACCAGATATTCTGAAGACTTATATTCACTTCAAATTTCATCACATTTTCTGAAGACTTATATTCACCTCAGATATCATCATATTTTCTGAAGACTTGTATTCCCTTCAATTTTAACCAGATTTTCTGAAGACTTACATTCACTTCAAATTTCATCTTATTTTCTGAAGACTTATATTTACTTCAAATTTCAACAGATAATCTGAAGACTTATATTCACTTCAAATTTCATCACATTTTCTGAAGACTTATATTCACCTTAGATATCATCATATTTTCTGAAGACTTGTATTCCCTTCAATTTTAACCAGATTTTCTGAAGACTTACATTCACTTCAAATTTCATCTTATTTTCTGAAGACTTATATTTACTTCAAGTTTCAACAGATAATCTGAAGACTTATATTCACTTCAAATTTCATCACATTTTCTGAACACAGAGATTCACCTCAAATTTCATCACATTTTCTGAAGACTTATATTCACTTCAAATTTTATCAAATTTTCTGAAGACTTGTATTCATTTCAATTTTCACCAGATTTTCTGAAGACTTGTATTCACTTCAAATTTCATCTAATTTTTGAAGACTTATAATCACTTCTAGTTTCACCAGATTTTCTGAAGACTTATATTCACTTCAAATTTCATCACATTTTCTGAAGACTTATATTCACTTCAAATTTCATCATATTTTCTAAAGACTTATATTCAATTCGAATTTCATCAGATTTTTTGAAGACTTGTATTCACTTCAATTTTCACCAGATTTTCTAAAGACTTGTATTCACATCAAATTTCATCTAATTTTTGAAGACATATAATCACTTCAAGTTTCACCAGATTTTCTGAAGACTTATATTCACTTCAAATTTCATCAGACTTTATGAAGACTTATATTCACTTCAAATTTCATAAGATTTTCTGAAGACTTATATTCCCTTCAAATTTCAGCAGATTTTCTTATGACATATATTCACTTCAAATTTCATCATATTTTCTGAAGACTTGTAATCCCTTCAATTTTAACCAGATTTTCTGAAGACTTATATTCACTTCAAATTTCATCTAATTTTCTGAAGACGTATATTCACTTCAAGTTTCACCAGATATTCTGAAGAGTTATATTCACTTCAAATTTTATCACATTTTCTGAAGACTTATATTACCTCAAATTTCATCTTATTTTCTGAAGACTTGTATTCCCTTCAATTATAACCAGATTTTCTGAAGACTTACGTTCACTTCACATTTTATCTAATTTTCTAAAGACTTATATTCACTTCAAATTTCAACTGATAATCTGAAGACTTAAATTCACTTCAAACTTCATCACATTTTCTGAAGACATATATTCACCTCAAATTTCATCAGATTTACTGAAGACTTATATTCACTTCAAATTTCATCAGATTTTCTTAAGACTTATATTCACTTCAAATTTCATCAGATTTTCTAAAGACTTGTATTCACTTCAATTTTAAACAAATTTTCATAAGACTTATATTCACTTCAAATTTCATCTAATTTTTGAAGATTTATTTTCGTTTCAAGTTTCACCAGATATTCTAAGGACTTATATTCACTTCAAATTTCATCACATTTTCTGAAGACTTATATTCAACTCAAATTTAATCATATTTTCTGAAGACTTGTATTCCCTTCAATTTTAACCAGATTTTCTGAACACTTACATTCACTTCAAATTTCATCTAATTTTCTAAAGACTTATATTCACTTCAAGTTTCAACAGATAATCTGAAGACTTATATTCACTTCATATTTCATCACATTTTCTAAAGACATAGATTCACCTCAAATTACATCAGATTTTTTGAAGACTTATATTTACTTCATATTTTATCAAATTTTCTGAAGACTTGTATTCACATCAATTTTACCAGATTTTCTAAAGACTTGTACTCACTTCACATTTCATCTAATTTTTGAAGACTTATAATCACTTCAAGTTTCACCAGATTTTCTGAAGACTTATATTCACTTCAAATTTCGTCACATTTTCTGAAGACTTATATTCACTTCAAATTTCATCAGATTTTCTAAAGACTTATATTCACTTCAAATTTCATCAGATTTTCTTAACACTTATATTCAATTCAAATTTCATCATATTTTCTGAAGACTTGTAATCCATTCAATTTTAACAAGATTTTCTGAAGACTTATACTCACTTCAAATTTCATCTAATTTTCTGAAGACGTATATTCACTGCAAGTTTCACCAGATATTCTGAAGACTTATATTCACCTCAAATTTCATTTTATTTTCTGAAGACTTGTATTCCCTTCAATTTTGACCAGATTTTCTGAAGACTTACATTCACTTCAAATTTCATGTTATTTTCTAAAGACTTATATTTACTTCAAGTTTCAACAGATAATATGAAGACTTATATTCACTTCAAATTTCATCACATTTTCTGAAGACATAGATTCATCTCAAATTTCATCAGATTTTCTGAAGACTTATATTCACTTCAAATTTTATCAAATTTTCTGAAGACTTGTATTCATTTCAATTTTCACCAGATTTTCTGAAGACTTGTATTCACTTCAAATTTCATCTAATTTTTGAAGACTTATAATCACTTCAAGTTTCACCAGACTTTCTAAAGACTTATATTCACTTCAAATTTCATCACATTTTCTGAAGACTTATATTCACTTCAAATTTCATCAGATTTTCTTAAGACTTATTTTCACTTCGAATTTCATCAGATTTTCTGAAGACTTGTATTCACTTCAATTTTCACCAGATTTTCTAAAGACTTGTATTCACATCAAATTTCATCTAATTTTTGAAGACATATAATCACTTCAAGTTCACCAGATTTTCTGAAGACTTATATTCACTTCAAATTTCATCAGATTTTATGAAGACATATATTCACTTCAAATTTCATAAGATTTTCTGAAGACTTATATTCAATTCGAATTTCATCAGATTTTCTTAAGACTTATATTCACTTTAAATTTCATCATATTTTCTGAAGACTTGTAATCCCTTCAATTTTAACTAGATTTTCTAAAGACTTATATTCACTTCAAATTTCATCTAATTTTCTGAAGACGTATATTCACTTCAAGTTTCACCAGATATTCTGAAGACTTATATTCACTTCAAATTTCATCACATTTTCTGAAGACTTATATTCACCTCAAATTTCATCTTATTTTCTGAAGACTGGTATTCCCTTCAATTTTAACCAGACTTTCTGAAGACTTACGTTCACTTCAAATTTTATCTAATTTTCTAAAGACTTATTTTCACTTCAAGTTTCAACAGATAATTTGAAGACTTAAATTCACTTCAAACTTCATCACATTTTCTGAAGACATATATTCACCTCAAATTTCATCAGATTTTCTGGAGACTTATATTCACTTAAAATTTCATCAGATTTTCTGAAGACTTATATTCACTTCAAATTTTATCAGATTTTCTAAAGACTTGTATTCACTTCAATTTTAAACAGATTTTCTTAAGACTTATATTCACTTCAAATTTCATCTAATTTTTAAAGACTTATATTCACTTCAAGTTTCACCAGATATTCTGAGGACTTATATTCACTTCAAATTTCATCACATTTTCTGAAGACTTATATTCACCTCAAATTTAATCATATTTTCTGAAGACTTGTATTCCCTTCAATTTTAACCAGATTTTCTGAAGACTTACATTTACTTCAAATTTCATCTAATTTTCTAAAGACTTATATTCACTTCAAGTTTCAACACATATTCTGAAGACTTATATTCACTTCATATTTCATCACATTTTCTAAAGATATAGATTCACCTCAAATTACATCAGATTTTTCGAAGACTTATATTCACTTCATATATTATCATATTTTCTGAAGACTTGTATTCACTTCACATTTCATCTAATTTTTGAAGACTAATAATCACTTCAAGTTTCACCAGATTTTCTGAAGACTTATATTCACTTCATATTTCATATCATTTTCTGAAGACTTATATTCACTTCAAATTTCATCAGATTTTCTAAAGACTTATATTCACTTCGAATTTCGTCAGATTTTCTAAAGACTTGTATTCACTTCAATTTTCACCAGATTTTCTAAAGACTTGTATTCACTTCAAATTTAATCAAATTTTTGAAGACTTATATTCACTTCAAGTTTCACCAGATATTTTGAAGACTTATATTCACTACAAATTTCATCACATTTTCTGAAGACTTATATTCACCTCAAATATCATCATATTTTCTGAAGACTTATATTCCCTTCAATTTTAACCAGATTTTCTGAAGACTTACATTCACTTCAAATTTCATCTTATTTTCTAAAGACATATATTTACTTCAAGTTTCAACAGATAATCTGAAGACTTATATTCACTTCAAATTTCATCACATTTTCTGAAGACATAGATTCACCTCAAATTTCATCAGATTTTCTGAAGACTTATATTCACTTCAAATTTTATCAAATTTTCTGAAGACTTGTATTCATTTCAATTTTCACCAGATTTTCTGAATACTTGTATTCACTTATAATGTCATCTAATTTTTGAAGAATTATAATCACTTCAAGTTTCACCAGATTTTCTGAAGACTTATATTCAATTCAAATTTCATCACATTTTCTGAAGACTTATATTCACTTCAAATTTTATCAGATTTTCTAAAGACTTATTTACACTTCGAATTTCATCAGATTTTCTGAAGACTTGTATTCACTTCAATTTTCACCAGATTTTCTAAAGACTTGTATTCACATCAAATTTCATATAATTTTTGAAGACATATAATCACTTCAAGTTTCACCAGATTTTCTGAAGACTTATATTCAGTTCAAATTTCATCAGATTTTATGAAGACTTATATTCACTTCAAATTTCATAAGATTTTCTGAAGACTTATATTCACTTCAAATTTCATCAGATTTTCTTAAGACATATGTTCACTTCAAATTTCATCATATTTTCTGAAGACTTGTAATCCCTTCAATTTTAACCAGATTTTCTGAAGACTTATGTTCACTTCAAATTTCATCTAATTTTCTGAAGACGTATATTCACTTCAAGTTTCACCAGATATTCTGAAGACTTATATTCACTTCAAATTTCATCACATTTTCTGAAGACTTATATTCACCTCAAATTTCATCTTATTTCTGAAGACTTGTATTCCCTTCAATTTTAACCAGATTTTCTGAAGACTTACATTCACTTCAATTTTCATCTAATTTTCTAACGACTTATATTCACTTCAAGTTTCAACAGATAATCTGAAGACATATATTCACTTCAAATTTCATCACATTTTCTGAAGACATAGATTCACCTCAAATTTCATCAGATTTTTTGAAGACTTATATTCACTTCAAATTTCATCAAATTTTCTGAAGACTTGTATTCACTACAATTTTCACCAGATTTTCTGAAGACTTGTATTCACTTCAAATTTCATCTAATTTTTGAAGACATATAATCACTTCAAGTTTCACCAGATTTTCTGAAGACTTATATTCACTTCAAATTTCATAACATTTTCTGAAGACTTATATTCACTTCAAATTTCATCACATTTTCTGAAGACTTATATTCACTTCAAATTTCATCAGATTTTCTAAAGACTTATTTACACTTCGAATTTCATCAGATTTTCTGAAGACTTGTATTCACTTCAATTTTCACCAGATTTTCTAAAGACTTGTATTCACATCAAATTTCATATAATTTTTGAAGACATATAATCACTTCAAGTTTCACCAGATTTTCTGAAGACTTATATTCACTTCAAATTTCATCAGATTTTATGAAGACTTATATTCACTTCAAATTTCATAAGATTTTCTGAAGACTTATATTCACTTCAAATTTCATCAGATTTTCTTAAGACATATATTCACTTCAAATTTCATCATATTTTCTGAAGACTTGTAATCCCTTCAATTTTAACCAGATTTTCTGATGACTTATATTCACTTCAAATTTCATCTAATTTTCTGAAGACGTATATTCAATTCAAGTTTCACCAGATATTCTGAAGACTTATATTCACTTCAAATTTCATCACATTTTCTGAAGACTTATATTCACCTCAAATTTCATCTTATTTTCTGAAGACTTGTATTCCCTTCAATTTTAACCAGATTTTCTGAAGACTTACATTCACTTCAAATTTCATCTAATTTTCTAAAGACTTATATTCACTTCATGTTTCAACAGATAATCTGAAGACTTAAATTCACTTCAAACTTCATCATATTTTCTGAAGACATATATTCACCTCAAATTTCATCAGATTTTCTGAAGACTTATATTCTCTTTAAATTTCATCAATTTTCTGAAACTTGTATTCACTTCAAATTTCATTAGATTTTCTAAAGTCTTGTATTCAGTTCAATTTTAAACAGATTTTCTTAAGACTTATATTCACGTCAAATTTCATCTAATTTTTGAAGACTTATATTCACTTCAAGTTTCACCAGATATTCTGAAGACTTATATTCACTTCAAATTTCATCACATTTTCTGAAGACTTATATTCACCTCAAATTTCATCATATTTTCTGAAGACTTGTATTCACTTCAAGTTTCAACAGATAATCTGAAGACTATATTCACTTCAAATTTCATCACATTTTCTAAAGACATAGATTCACCTCAAATTTCATCAGATTTTCTGAAGACTTATACTTACTTCAAATTTCATCAAATTTTCTGAAGACTTGTATTCAATTCAATTTTCACCAGATTTTCTGAAGACTTGTATTCACTTCAAATTTCATCTAATTTTTGAAGACTTATAATCACTTCAAGTTTCACCAGATTTTATGAAGACTTATATTCACTTCAAATTTCATCATATTTTCTGAAGACGTATATTCACTTTAAATTTCATCAGATTTTCTAAAGACTTATATTCACTTTAAATTTCGTCATATTTTCTGAAGACTTGTATTCACTTCAATTTTCACCAGATTTTCTGAAGACTTGTATTCGCTTCAAATTTCTTCTAATTTTAGAAGACTTATAATCACTTCAATTGTAAGATCTTCAATGGTCAGAGGGTCTTGCTTGATCCGGTGATGTTGTCTTTGTCAGGAATGGTAGCTTCAACTGTAAGATCTTCAATGGTCAGAGGGTCTTGCTTGACGCCATGATAGTAAACATCAGCTCCATAATTCCAAGGGATAGCTTTGTCAGAGGAATATGGAATTGGTCCTGGAGAAGTAATGATGAGAGGTGCCACTCGAGGCACTGAATCAGCAGGGGAAATCCTTATTGTTTTAACATCAGCATAGTCTTCTGGGAAGTCGTCACCCCATCCGGTCGTCTTAACATCTGCAATAAGAATCTTGTAGCTTTCAGGTACAGTGTACTTCACCATGTAATCAAACTTTCCACTTGGCTGCCCCAAGGTATCCCATGCAGATGGTGCAGTTTCATTCACATCTTTGATCTTCAGTTTCTTGGACATGTCTCCACACAGACTCTCCACAGGTGGTTTCAGGAATAATATTTCACGGTTATCCATCATGCACTGAACACGTCTTCTTAACCAAGTACAACCATCAGGTGCGGATGGGCACCAACGGCAATTCTCTGGGCATCCTGGGTTGACACCGACTTGTAGCAAATTCTTCTTAACAATCATCAGAGGAATGGTCAAGTCATCTATGTTGAAAACATAAGTATCCTCACCAACAGCATTGGAACTTTTGTCATGGTTAGGAATAGGCGCGTTGATCACATTTGGAGTCTCAACAGGAGGATCAAACTCGATCTTCTTAGCTTCAATCATATCTTGAATCTTGTTCTTCAGAGCCCAACAATTGTCAGTTTCGTGCCTTGGGCTGTTGGAGTGGTAAGCACACTTAGCATTAGGATTGTATCTCGGAGAGGAGGTGTTGACACTCTAAGAAGGATACTTCAAAGTAATCAGCTCTGCTTTCAACATGTGTTGCAAGGCTTGCGACAATGGCATATTGATCTTCGTAAACTATCTCCGTGGCGCGTTCTGGCTACGCGCGTTGTCTCGCTGAGGTTGTGCAGATGTAGGATTGGAGATCACAACTGCCCCCACAGATTGAGCACGGTCGGTCTTGGCTCGGCTTTTCTGACCATACACAGCATTAGCTTCTTTCTTACCACCAAAAGATCTCTTCGCAGCATTTGAAGATGTCTCTACCTGAATCTTTCCGCTCTTGATACCAGCTTCAATGTGTTCTCTTGTCAATATTAGCTCGGTGAATTCGGCTGAAGAGTTTCCAATCAGATGATTGAAGAATGGACCTGTCAGTGTCCCCATAAACATATCAACCAACTCCCTATTGGACAAGGGCGGCTGAACTCTGCCTGCTAGATCTCTCCATTTCTGAGCATACTCTTTGAACTTCTCATCACGACCCATAGACATGCTTTGTAGTTGCATGCGAGTGGGTGTCAATTCAGCATTGTACTCATACTGTCTGTAGAAAGAATCTGCCAAGTCACTCCAAGTACGGATACGGTCATTCTCTAGCTGATAATACCACTCCAATTGAGTTCCGGATAGACTCTCTTGAAAATAATGCATCCACAACTTTCTGTCATCAGTGTGGGGGTTGATCTTCTGAACATAGGACTTCAAATGTAGCTTCGGACAAGAAATGCCATCATATTTGGCAAAAGTTGGAACTTTGAACTTAGGAGGAATCACCACACCAGGGACAAGACTCAAATCATCAAAATTCAGCCCGGACATCTTCAGGTTTTCCACAGCATTCAGACGGTCTTCGAGTTGCTTGTACTTGTCATCTTCATTAGAGTACTGGTCATTATCATAGTGATCTTCTCTGTCCTTCTCAGGCTCACGTTGGCTTCCTTCTTCATCGCCCTTGACGCTTCTCTCATTCTTGACACTTCCTTCTGAGAGCTCTATCCGGCTGACCACTTTAGGACCACCTTTGTAACGTCTACCCATGTTGAGAACACCAACGACCCTCTTCTTTCTGTTGATGAGCTTCTTCAGATCTTCTTGGCCTTGGACCAAGCTAGTGAACATCTCCTGGAACTGAGCATTCTGAGCCTGGAGATCTTTGACACTCTGTTCAAGAGCCATTTCTGTTAAAATAAATAGCGAGAAAATGAGAAAACCAATCTTCAATGTACCTGTTATGAGATGTTATGCCATGATATGCGATGTTTATGCGGATGCAATGCAATGTTTTCAAGGACCTTAGAGATTTAAATTTGTTAAACAAGTACGAACAAACATTCATTAGTTCTCTTTTCATTATTCTTTTTTCTTTTTAAGTACAAAAGATAGTTCAAAACAATAAAAGAAAAGCATAAAAATTCTAAAGCTCTAAGTCTCCCACGGGCGCTTCCTTTTGATGCCAAGGTAGGTGTTGATGTTCCGCTCCTTGTGAAGCAGCTTTGTCAACTCTAGTACCTTCTTCTCGCTTGCATAGCACTGAGCTTCAAATGTATCCCTCTCTTCTTTAAGATGAATCCAGGATCTCTTCAAGTCTTCAAAATCAGTAGGCATGTCAGGGTGGAGAACAATATAGGGTATGTCACCTATAGCAACAGGTTTCATAATTACGGGTAAAACAGGCGTGAATGGCATCATGAGGTTTTAAGCTCGAGCTCGCACCCATTTGAGGTAAGGTTCCCAAGGAATGGAATTTTGGTGCCCCAAAGTCTTGGTATCAGTCTTTTTACCATGCCCCAAGCGTGTATGAACCTTCGATGGTAATTCTGGAAATCGTTGTTGTAGTCGAACACAATATCTTGGAGAAGCATATCATGAGGACCATCTCTTCGAGCATAACCAAACTGACGTAGTGCTAGAGGAGGGTTGTAAGTGATACCTCCCCTTATGCCAAGGAGTGGTACATTAGGGAAGTCTCCACAACGCTCAATGAATGTGAAGTCCCTTTGAGAGAAAAGACACCAACAGATATCGGAATGAGAGAGTGACATTAGTCTTTGAGACCACTTCAAACCTTTGTTCGTTCTTCAAAACTGATGGAGGAAGGTGCGAAATAAACCACCTGGAAAGTAACGGTATACAACACATGAGAGTTCGTTGTCTCTTAGTAGTACGAGTGTGGAGAGAATGTAGAATGTCTCCAAGTAAAGTAGGCACAGGATTACGGGTAAGGAATAACTTGATGGCGTTGACATCTATGAATTGATCCGAGTTAGGAAATAGAACCAAACCATAGATTAGCAAGGCCACAATATCTTCAAATGCATGGAAACTCAAAACTTTGAGGAATTCTCGGGCTTTCTTAATTAAGAACTCGACAAGTAAACCCTTAACTCCGCTTCTTGTTTCCCAATTGGCTTCAATGTCTGAGCGCTTTAGGTGTAAGGCTGATGCGATGTCTTCATACCTAGGAACCTTTTCTAAACCGGTGAATGGCATTTGATCAAGAATAGGTATCCCAAGTAGCTTAGAGAACTCTTCCAAGGTAGGAACCAACTGATAATCTGGGAAAGTAAAGCAATGGTGTTTCGGATCAAAGAACTGGAATAGGACATGCATCATATCTTCTTCATAACCGGAGATAACCAAGTCAAGTAGATAACCATGTCTTTTGATGAACTGAGCATAATCGGGAATCTCTGAAACCAATTCTTTGAGTTGAGAAGGTATACCCATGAAGTTGATTCGGATAGTCTTTCTAGAAGCCATAATTCCCTACAAAACAGAGCAAAGATAAATCCCTAGGTCCTTGAAATAGTTAGAAATGATATGCAATGTGATGATGTCATGTTTAGCACACACAAACAATTCACACAATGAGCCTAGGTTTAAGGCTTGCATGAGGTATAGGTGATTACCCCACCAAAAGTTTGAGTTGGTTCATCCTGTCCTATAATAGTAACCAGGTTCTAGGAATCTCATATCATTGATCTTTCTCGTAGGCCTTTATTTCAATACGAATACCAAGTGGTCGACCGAAAATATCCCAAAAGTCTGATCTTAATGAGCGTAGCATCGAGTATCAGCCAACCTTAGTCTACACCAAAGCCGGCTATCTCACTACCTTCTAATGGCCAAGATGGGTCAATTAAGGTTCTAAAAGTTTAGTTAGTTCTTGATGACACCACGCAGAAGCCAAATACTATCCTCAACTTGGAAATGAAGAGTATCAGGACATCCAAAGTGTCACACTAACGTAGCCATCATGTTGACCATTTCGATATACGTCTAACAATCGCGACGATTTATTGCTACTTACCTAAAAGGAAACCCGGATCCGGGTGTAGGATCCCCCACAAATATAATACCCAAGCAACCCTTAAGATAAAGCAAGGAAGTCAAACAGAAAGCAGTAAAGGTGATCTAGAAATCCCTAAGGCATTTTCTCTTTAGGGTGTCTCCCCGGCAGAGTCGCCAGTTCTGTAATACGGTGAACTGACTTTGAGATTTTTGTATCACAAATGTGCGGATAGCAAGAGTCGCCACTGACTTTTATTTTATCCAATTAAGGGAAGGTGAAAAGAATAGGAAAAGACCTTCGTTAGATTCTGAGTAAGGGAGAAGGTTATGAAAAGGGAAGGTATTAGCACCCCTTTCCATCTGTAGTTATCTACGGGCTCTTAGTTGCTCTTAGATCACTTTAAAAAATTGCTTTCTGTGTGTTTGAAAAAAATGTTTTGGAAAGGCATTTCACTTTGACTTTGTAATGATTCATGTAGGAATGTATACAAAGTGTTCGGAAATGTTTCGTTTTGAAAAGAGTTTGAACGTTGACAAAAGTGTGAGGTGTGAAAAGTGTTTTGATAGAGCAAGCAACTAAAAGTCTTATTACCTACTCAGAATTGGTCGTTTTCGTGTTATTTTACGTTCCTTTAGAATAGCGCTATCCATACCATTAGTTGGTAGGTAACCCTATTCGTTGGATGTAAGAGGGACATTCGAAGGGACATCGGATGGTCATAGAAAGCAACTTGTAGGAAGTATCCTAGCACATTCGAAGGGACTATCATCATTTATCGTAGGCAACAATCGAGTGTCAAGATCATGTATTTGTAGGAGACATCGTGGGTCTATGATCTTTGTATCGAAGGGACTATGATGATCTGTTTTGAAGGCAACGGTGCTAGGATACCTCTACGTTCGAGGGACTTGACCATTTGTATTCGTAAAGGCAACGAGAGAGAATTACCCTAAGGGGTGCATGTGTGAAAGAGTGTGTTGATTCAGATATTTTATCTTGGAGTTATGAGTGGTCTATGTCTAATTTTTATCTTGCCATACACGCCTAGTTACTAGCAGTTTATAGGGTGCGGAAATTAAATTGCGGAAATGTAAAGTGCGGAAAGATAAAGTCATACGCTATTACATGGCTTTGGGGCAGATACATAATTAAAAGTGCGGAAAATAAAAGTCCTAATTAAACTATTACATCCCATAGGCAATTACATAATTGGAAAAGAAAAGCAATAAAAATCGTCCGAAACGGTATAACCTGTGAACAGATACAAAATCGAAAAATAGAAGAAAATTGCATAAGAGGAAAATGTTAGTAAAAATAAGCATTTTTGAATGAGAAAAAGTGTTTGTGTTAGGAATGACATTAATATGATAAAATAAATTTTTGGTAATTTTTGGAGTTGATTTGATAATTTAAAAACAATTAAAAGCTATTTAAATGATTAATTAGCAATTAAATTAAATATGCATGCAAAAATAATAATTTTAATTTTAAAAATTAAATAAACAATTTTCTGATGATTATGCAAAAAATAAATATTTTTGGTGTTTTTTAGATGCATGATAAAAATTATTGAAGATAAAATAAATTGGATGGAAAATATTAAAGAAAAAATAGAAAATATGAAAAATATAAGTTAGTTTGTAAAAGAGAAAAAGAATTGGTCCTGTCCAGGTTCGAACCTGTGACCTTGGAGAGCATCTTCACTTCCCAACGCCTTAACCACTGGGCCAGCGTGCGTTTCGTGTCATGGAATTACGAAGGTGTGGATATAAATGAAAACATGTCATGGACTTTTGAAATTCAACGCGCAGTCAGCAAGTGGACCCCAGGTTGAATGAAAGAACGAATCAGAGAGCTTCTTCGTGCCACACATGCATCCATCGGTCAACCCACATAAACGACGTCGGAGCCCTAGCTCCGGTCGTCTTCTCCGGCGAGTAGATTCCTGGATCCTGCAAAATACGTGGAATAAAAGGGAAAAGAGCACCCTACCCCCCTAAATCGAGGGCTGCGAACACGATGGTAGTGTTCGTTTGCCCTGAAAACACCTGTATCAACCGGTTCGATTCAAACAGTTCAAAAAGCCCTAGCCATGGTGATTTGAGTTCTATGCGTGCAAGCTTACATGTAATGCATCATTCATGATCTAAAGAGTGCCCTGAGTCCAAATATGCAAACAAAAGCAGTTAATAACGCATGAATAATGAAAATCGAAATTCAAGAATATACCAAATCGGAGCAAGCTTGGGAGCACGATCTGGGCAGTTATAGCTTCGAGCAAGGATTGGTAATGGACCCTAGGAACCTCAGGAACACGTTTGGATGGCTGGCTTTGGCTGAAAGTGGCTGCAAATTGAAATTCGATTTTCACAACTTTGTGAAAATTTTGAGCAAAGTGAGGGTTGTTGTAAGGGCTAGGGTTTCATCCTTCGCTTTGTACAGCATGCTTGGTATTTATAGAGTTAGGAATGAGTGCAAAGAGAATGAAAAAAGATATGGTATTCAATGTGATATTAATTTTTTTCAAATAAAATTAAATTTTGGAGAAAATTTGATTTTCTCTTCCATATGCAAGCTAGCACGAAATTGGCAAGTATTGTGGGCTATCTTGGACCTCAAGTTTGATAAAAATCCAATCCTTTTGAAAATATATCTTATTTTCATATTTTATATAATTTAAATTTGAATTAAATGGTTTTAAATTCAAAAATAAATCAATAAAATAGAATGTGGTCATGGCAAGGCATCAATAGGTCACAAATAATATCATGATCAAGTTTGGATCATAAAATTATAGGCCCATTTGGAAAAAATTGGATTTTGACAAATATCTCCTTTTGTGCAATTGTCCAAAAATGCCCAACTTCTGAATGGTGTATCTTGCTCAATTTTCTACATTTTTTAGTGTTCTTGGACTTTTTGGAAAGATCTAAGTGTCCTCTAACTAACCTCTTTCGTTTCATATCAATTGGAGTTTCCATACTCAATAAATCTTCAAAACTTAAAGTTGACTTTTTGTTGACTTTGAAAAGGACCTGTAATGTTTTGATCCATACCTTCCAAATGAAGCATTTTTTGAACATTCTTGTGAGACATGAAGTTGTAGAGAATTGAATTTCCTTCAAAATGAGAGGTGGTGGAAAAATTTCTGAGAAAGTATGAAGAAGTTATGCTCAGTCAAAGTTCAGTTGACTTTTCACTGAAAAACCCTAATTTGGAAAGTTTGACTTTTGTGCAAATCTTGAGTTTTCTTGATGAATCATGATCAACCCTTGATCAAATGATGAATGTGACTTTAAAATGAGGATGTTGACCAAAAATCAGGAAGTTTGACAGTATGTTGACCACAGTTGACTTTTTGTCCAATACAACTGATTTTCTACCATCTGAGCAATTGTCTGAGGAAATTTGACTTGTGGGGCTTGAAACTTGACATGGAGAATCTTTGAAGCATATGAGGAGGCATGATGACCATTGGAGATGTTGGAAGTCCATCTAGATCTGAGAATTGCCAAACCCTAGTTTAGGTTGATTGTCTAGGAGAGGGTTTGTCTGATCAACCCTTGAGGAATCCTTGAGGATGGATGTATGAAACATTTTGAGAAGTGGGAGGGCAAATTTTGGGGTATGACAGCTGCCCCTGTTCAATCTTCTTATACTGGAAGAGTTAGATTGGCATGGTCGCCTTTCGTGACCTGGAGGTAGAAGATGATTGAACACTCGAGTACACCTGAAAATTTGCACTCGCTGTTGGTGATGATGCGGGAATGGGCTTACAGATGCCATTTGGAGAAGTTGGAGACTTCGCTGGGGAATGAGTCGTAAGCTAGACTCGAGATTGTTGTCTGAATAGGAGAGCTGTCGGAGATGGGTTTAAGATGCCATCTAGAATGATCGATGCTGGGGAGTGAGTCGTACGCTAGGCTCTGTAGATGTTTCTGGAGGTGAAAGGAGCACGGAGATGGGCTTAAGATGCCATCCGGAGAGAGTCGTACGTTAGACCCTATGCTTGTCTTTGAATGAAGTTATTGGTTTGTATTGGTTTTTTAACCAAATATGCAGCATTCTGAAAGTGGAGAAATGTTGATAAGTAGTCGGAGATGGGCTTAAGATGCCATCCAGGGCAACTGAGTCGTACGCTAGACTCTGTAGTTTCTGTTGATAATAAGAGAAAGTCAGAATACATCTTCGTGCTGATTACTCTGAGGGGATAGTAGTTGGCAAAATGTGGACAGTTTCCCTGTTGTGCTTCGGGTATTGGTCCAATGCCTGTTATCGGAGGATAACTTGTGATCGTTCAGATAGTTTTCCCGTCTGGCTTCGGGCATTAATCCTGGATCCGTTGTCGGAGGAAAACTAGGGCGGTCGTTCAGATAGTTTTCCCGTCTGGCTTCGGGCATTAATCCTGGACCAGTTGACGGAGGACAACTAGGGCGGTCGTTCAGATAGTTTTCCCGTCTAGCTTCGGGCATTAATCCTGGACCTGTTTGCTTCAGAAATGATTTTCACCTGTTTTGGGAAAAACAAAAGAAGCTTTGATAGAATATTGTTAGTTTTATGCAAAGTATAATGCATGACGATGTGCATGAATGATATGTGCACAAATTATGACTTTTATGAGTAATGTATGAATGATAGATGTTGTGGTATTTCAAAACATATCCATCTTGAAGAAGATGCAGATGTTCTGCTTGGGGATTCCTGGCCTCTGTTGGGACGAAACGGATGGAAACCTTGAGAAGAGAGATGACCTCGATTCCTCCGATGCACTATCCGACCAAGTCTTGAGTCCAGATATTGTTGAGGATGGTAGAGATCGAGAGATGCGCCGCTGAGGATCTTGTGCATAGACCCTACTGGGGGAAAATTTGGAGGTACTCTACTGGGGATCTTACACGTAAATCCTGCTGGATAGTATTTGATAGTTGCTGGGAGACCGGGTTAGAAAGATCTGGAGCCCGTCGAAATCTCTGGCTGGGGAACAAAAGATGTAGGTTTCCTCCGATGCGCTATCTGACCAAGTTTCAAGTCTAGATACTGCTGCTGCAGGGGAGATGATGTTTGCTGAGAGATATTTTGTTGGGGATACCTCTACTGGTGATGAATCGTTACTTCTTGGAAATCTGCTGTCACATGGTTTAGCTGAGTGGAATCATTGCTTGGGGACTAATGTGATGGAGCCTGGAATGTCGGGACTAGTGGAGGAAAAGTGTGTACTCTGCTAGGGAAGGTTTGTAGTGAGCGGCACCTCTGTGGGGATCATGCTCTGCAGGGGAAAATGTTTTGGTGACTTTCGCCATCATCTCAATTCCTGGAGACTATAGTAATTACTTTTGTATGTTCACTTTTCGCATGTTTGTGAATAGATTTTTATTGTCAGATGCATATAACCATTCAAAGCAAACGTTGGACTTATGCAAACAACAACAGTGAAAAATGTAAAGAGAAAGAACTTGTATTAATTTGGAATACGGCGTATGGCCAAGTAGTTTGTACGCAAGAAAGGTAAAAAGCTATGCGGAAACAATCTCGTTAAGTTCCAACTATGCTAGTACTCATATATTTCAACTATCTCATCTCCTTGTTGTCAGTAGAAAGTGAGTAGACTGATCTTCGCCATTTGAATCTTGAATGCTGATAGTAGTCTGGAAGAAGGTGATCTGGACGAGACATAGTCGTACGCTTAAATCCCTAACTTTTGCCTAGACCTCCCTTTCGGGTTTTCAGTCTACCGGGATACCCTTTTTTGCCCAAGCCGCCTTTTCAGGTTTTCGACTTGCCGGGTGTACATTTTTTGTATATATCCTTAACTTTTGCCCGAACCCTTTTGGTTCGCCAGGATGCCCTTATTTTTGCCTAGGTCAGTCGACCTAGCGGGTCTCTTTTATGCGTAGTATTTTTTGACTATGTCTGCGTTCACAGGGTGTGGGAAGTCTTCACCATCCATGGTGCTAAGTATCATAGCTCCGCCGGAAAATACTGTCTTGACTACAAATGGTCCCTTATAGGTGGGAGTCCATTTTCCCCTGGGATCACCTTGTGGAAGAATGATGCGCTTGACTACTAGCTCACCAACTTGGTAAATTTGGTGCTTGACTCTTTTGTTGAATTCTCTGATCATTCGTTTCTGATAGATCTGTCCATGGCAGATGGATGCGAGCCGTTTTTCGTCAATTAAGTTAATCTGGTCAAGGTGAGTCTGGACCCAATCGTCTTCGCCTAACTCTGCATCCTGGAGGACTCTGGTTGAGGGTATCTGAACCTCGATTGGTAGGACCGCTTCCATACCATATAGAAGAGAGAAGGGGGTTGCCCCTGTTGATGTTCGTACTGTAGTGCGATAACCATGAAGAGCAAATGGTAACATCTCATGCCAATCTTTGTAGGTCACTGTCATCTTCTGTATTATCTTCTTAATGTTCTTGTTGGCGGCTTCCACAGCGCCATTCATCTTAGGCCGATAAGGAGAAGAGTTGTGATGCTTGATCTTGAACTGCGTGCAGAGTTCGGTGATCATCTTATTGTTGAGATTAGAGCCGTTATCTGTGATAATCCTTTCAGGAGCGCCATACCGACATATAAGGTTATGCTTGATGAATCGAGCCACAACATTCTTGGTAACAGATGCGAACGAGGTTGCTTCTACCCACTTGGTGAAATAATCAATTGCCACAAGGATGAAACGATGTCCGTTAGAAGCGGTGGGCTTGATTTCTCCGATCATGTCAATGCCCCACATTGCGAACGACCAAGGAGCTGTTAGAACATTCAGGGGTACTGGAGGTACGTGCACTTTGTCTGCATAAATCTGGCATTTGTGACAAGATCGAGCATAGCGGTGACAATCAGCTTCCATGATGGACCAATAGTAACCTGTTCTCAAAATCTTCTTAGCCATCGTATGGCCACTGGAGTGGGTACCAAATGAGCCTTCATGTAACTCTTCCATAATACGTTCTGCTATTTTCCGATCTACACAGCGGAGTAAGCACAAATCGTGATTGCACTTGTATAATATGTCGTTGCTGAGGAAGAATTTGGATGCAAATCTTCTCAAGAAATTCTTATCGTTGATAGATGCCCCTGCGGGGTATTCCTGAGTCTCAAGATACCTCTTCACGTCATAGTACCAAGGTTTCTCTTCTGCATCAAGCTCATAACAATATGCTGGTTCGTCAAACTTCTCAATGATGATCTGGGGAGCCTCGTTGTCCCATCTGACCTTGAACATAGACGACATAGCAGCCAATGCATCTGCTAGCTGATTCTCTTCTCGTGGAATGTGATCGAAAGTGATCTCTTCGAAGTAGGGGATCAAACTCAGAACATGCTCTTGATATGGAATGAGATTTGGATGCTTCGTATCCCACTCGCCCTTAATCTGACTGACCACTAAAGCTGAGTCTCCATATACATGTAAGAACTTGATTCTTAAGTCCATCGCAGCTTTAATACCCATAATGCACGCTTCGTATTCGGCCATGTTGTTAGTGCAACTGAAACATAATCTGGCGGTGAAAGGCGTGTGTCCGCCTACAGGGGATATAGTGATGGCGCCGATGCCATTGCCAAGTGCGTTTGAGGCTCCATCAAAGACCATGGTCCATCGGGATCCTTGTTCAGGTCCTTCGTCTGGGCCAGGTTCTTCACAATCTGTAACTAGTAAAACATCTTCGTCTGGAAATTCGAACTGCATATACTGATAGTCATCTACGGCTTGATGAGCCAAATAATCGGCTAAAGAGTGCCCTGAGTCCAAATATGCAAACAAAAGCAGTTAATAACGCATGAATAATGAAAATCGAAATTCAAGAATATACCAAATCGGAGCAAGCTTGGGAGCACGATCTGGGCAGTTATAGCTTCGAGCAAGGATTGGTAATGGACCCTGGGAACCTCAGGAACACGTTTGGATGGCTGGCTTTGGCTGAAAGTGGCTGCAAATTGAAATTCGATTTTCACAACTTTGTGAAAATTTTGAGCAAAGTGAGGGTTGTTGTAAGGGCTAGGCTTTCGTCCTTGGCTTTGTGCAGCATGCTTGGTATTTATAGAGTGAGGAATGAGTGCAAAGAGAGTGAAAAAAGATATGGTATTCAATGTGATATTAATTTTTTTCAAATAAAATCAAATTTTGGAGAAAATTTGATTTTCTCTTCCATATGCAAGCTAGCACGAAATTGGCAAGTATTGTGGGCTATCTTGGACCTCAAGTTTGATAAAAATCCAATCCTTTTGAAAATATATCTTATTTTCATATTTTATACAATTTAAATTTGAATTAAATGGTTTTAAATTCAAAAATAAATCAATAAAATAGAATGTGGTCATGGCAAGGCATCAATAGGTCACAAATAATATCATGATCAAGTTTGGATCATAAAATTATAGGCCCATTTGGAAAAAATTGGATTTTGACAAATATCTCCTTTTGTGCAATTGTCCAAAAATGCCCAACTTCTGAATGGTGTATCTTGCTCAATTTTCTACATTTTTTAGTGTTCTTGGACTTTTTGGAAAGATCTAAGTGTCCTCTAACTAACCTCTTTCGTTTCATATCAATTGGAGTTTCCATACTCAATAAATCTTCAAAACTTAAAGTTGACTTTTTTGTTGACTTTGAAAAGGACCTGTAATGTTTTGATCCATACCTTCCAAATGAAGCATTTTTTGAGGATTCTTGTGAGACATGAAGTTGTAGAGAATTGAATTTCCTTCAAAATGAGAGGTGGTGGAAAAATTTCTGAGAAAGTATGAAGAAGTTATGCTCACTCAAAGTTCAGTTGACTTTTCACTGAAAAACCCTAATTTGGAAAGTTTGACTTTTGTGCAAATCTTGAGTTTTCTTGATGAATCATGATCAACCCTTGATCAAATGATGAATGTGACTTTAAAATGAGGATGTTGACCAAAAATCAGGAAGTTTGACTGTATGTTGACCACAGTTGACTTTTTGTCCAATACAACTGATTTTCTACCATCTGAGCAATTGTCTGAGGAAATTTGACTTGTGGGGCTTGAAACTTGACATGGAGAATCTTTGAAGCATATGAGGAGGCATGATGACCATTGGAGATGTTGGAAGTCCATCTAGATCTGAGAATTGCCAAACCCTAGTTTAGGTTGATTGTCTAGGAGGGGGTTTGTCTGATCAACCCTTGAGGAATCCTTGAGTATGGATGTATGAAATGTTTTGAGAAGTGGGAGGGCAAATTTTGGGGTATGACAGCTGCCCCTGTTCAATCTTCTTATACTGGAAGAGTTAGATTGGCATGGTCGCCTTTCGTGACCTGGAGGTAGAAGATGATTGAACACTCGAGTACACCTGAAAATTTGCACTCACTGTTGGTGATGATGCGGGAATGGGCTTACAGATGCCATTTGGAGAAGTTGGAGACTTCTCTGGGGAATGAGTCGTAAGCTAGACTCGAGATTGTTGTCTGAATAGGAGAGCTGTCGGAGATGGGTTTAAGATGCCATCTAGAATGATCGATGCTGGGGAGTGAGTCGTACGCTAGGCTCTGTAGATGTTTCTGGAGGTGAAAGGAGCACGGAGATGGGCTTAAGATGCCATCCGGAGAGAGTCGTACGTTAGACCCTATGCTTGTCTTTGAATGAAGTTATTGGTTTGTATTGGTTTTTTAACCAAATATGCAGCATTCTGAAAGTGGAGAAATGTTGATAAGTAGTCGGAGATGGGCTTAAGATGCCATCCAGGGCAACTGAGTCGTACGCTAGACTCTGTAGTTTCTGTTGATAATAAGAGAAAGTCAGAATACATCTTCGTGCTGATTACTCTGAGGGGATAGTAGTTGGCAAAATGTGGACAGTTTCCCTGTTGTGCTTCGGGTATTGGTCCAATGCCTGTTATCGGAGGATAACTTGTGATCGTTCAGATAGTTTTCCCGTCTGGCTTCGGGCATTAATCCTGGATCCGTTGTCGGAGGAAAACTAGGGCGGTCGTTCAGATAGTTTTCCCGTCTGGCTTCGGGCATTAATCCTGGACCAGTTGACGGAGGACAACTAGGGCGGTCGTTCAGATAGTTTTCCCGTCTAGCTTCGGGCATTAATCCTGGACCTGTTTGCTTCAGAAATGATTTTCACCTGTTTTGGGAAAAACAAAAGAAGCTTTGATAGAATATTGTTAGTTTTATGCAAAGTATAATGCATGACGATGTGCATGAATGATATGTGCACAAATTATGACTTTTATGAGTAATGTATGAATGATAGATGTTGTGGTATTTCAAAACATATCCATCTTGAAGAAGATGCAGATGTTCTGCTTGGGGATTCCTGGCTCTGTTGGGACGAAACGGATGGAAACCTTGAGAAGAGAGATGACCTCGATTCCTCCGATGCACTATCCGACCAAGTCTTGAGTCCAAGATATTGTTGAGGATGGTAGAGATCGAGAGATGCGCCGCTGAGGATCTTGTGCATAGACCCTACTGGGGGAAAATTTGGAGGTACTCTACTGGGGATCTTACACGTAAATCCTGCTGGATAGTATTTGATAGTTGCTGGGAGACCGGGTTAGAAAGATCTGGAGCCCGTCGAAATCTCTGGCTGGGGAACAAAAGATGTAGGTTTCCTCCGATGCGCTATCTGACCAAGTTTCAAGTCTAGATACTGCTGCTGCAGGGGAGATGATGTTTGCTGAGAGATATTTTGTTGGGGATACCTCTACTGGTGATGAATCGTTACTTCTTGGAAATCTGCTGTCACATGGTTTAGCTGAGTGGAATCATTGCTTGGGGACTAATGTGATGGAGCCTGGAATGTCGGGACTAGTGGAGGAAAAGTGTGTACTCTGCTAGGGAAGGTTTGTAGTGAGCGGCACCTCTGTGGGGATCATGCTCTGCAGGGGAAAATGTTTTGGTGACTTTCGCCATCATCTCAATTCCTGGAGACTATAGTAATTACTTTTGTATGTTCACTTTTCGCATGTTTGTGAATAGATTTTTATTGTCAGATGCATATAATCATTCAAGGCAAACGTTGGACTTTATGCAAATGACAACAGCAAAAATTTGTAAAGAGAAAGAACTCGTATTTATTTGAAATGTGGCGTATGGCCAAGTAGTTTGTACACAAGAAAGGTAAAAAGCTATGCGGAAACAATCTCGTTAAGTTCCAACTATGCTAGTACTCATATATTTCAACTATCTCATCTCCTTGCTGTCAGTAGAAAGTGAGTGAATTGATTTTCGCCATTTGAGTCTTGAATGCTGATAGTAGTAGTCGGGAAGTAGGTGATCTAGAAGAGACATAGCCATACGCTTAAATCCCTAACTTTTGCCTAGACCGCCCTTTCGGGTTTTCAGTCTACCGGGATACCCTTTTTTGCCCAAGCCGCCTTTTCAGGTTTTCGACTTGCCGGGTGTACATTTTTTGTATATATCCTTAACTTTTGCCCGAACCCTTTTGGTTCGCCAGGATGCCCTTATTTTTGCCTAGGTTCGTCGACCTAGCGGGTCTCTTTTATGCGTAGTATTTTTTGACTATGTCTGCGTTCACAGGGTGTGGGAAGTCTTCACCATCCATGGTGCTAAGTATCATAGCTCCGCCGGAAAATACTGTCTTGACTACAAATGGTCCCTCATAGGTGGGAGTCCATTTTCCCCTGGGATCACCTTGTGGAAGAATGATGCGCTTGACTACTAGCTCACCAACTTGGTAAATTTGGTGCTTGACTCTTTTGTTGAATTCTCTGATCATTCGTTTCTGATAGATCTGTCCATGGCAGATGGATGCGAGCCGTTTTTCGTCAATTAAGTTAATCTGGTCAAGGTGAGTCTGGACCCAATCGTCTTCGCCTAACTCTGCATCCTGGAGGACTCTGGTTGAGGGTATCTGAACCTCGATTGGTAGGACCGCTTCCATACCATATAGAAGAGAGAAGGGGGTTGCCCCTGTTGATGTTCGTACTGTAGTGCGATAACCATGAAGAGCAAATGGTAACATCTCATGCCAATCTTTGTAGGTCACTGTCATCTTCTGTATTATCTTCTTAATGTTCTTGTTGGCGGCTTCCACAGCGCCATTCATCTTAGGCCGATAAGGAGAAGAGTTGTGATGCTTGATCTTGAACTGCGTGCAGAGTTCGGTGATCATCTTATTGTTGAGATTAGAGCCGTTATCTGTGATAATCCTTTCAGGAGCGCCATACCGACATATAAGGTTATGCTTGATGAATCGAGCCACAACATTCTTGGTAACAGATGCGAACGAGGTTGCTTCTACCCACTTGGTGAAATAATCAATTGCCACAAGGATGAAACGATGTCCGTTAGAAGCGGTGGGCTTGATTTCTCCGATCATGTCAATGCCCCACATTGCGAACGACCAAGGAGCTGTTAGAACATTCAGGGGTACTGGAGGTACGTGCACTTTGTCTGCATAAATCTGGCATTTGTGACAAGATCGAGCATAGCGGTGACAATCAGCTTCCATGATGGACCAATAGTAACCTGTTCTCAAAATCTTCTTAGCCATCGTATGGCCACTGGAGTGGGTACCAAATGAGCCTTCATGTAACTCTTCCATAATACGTTCTGCTATTTTCCGATCTACACAGCGGAGTAAGCACAAATCGTGATTGCACTTGTATAATATGTCGTTGCTGAGGAAGAATTTGGATGCAAATCTTCTCAAGAAATTCTTATCGTTGATAGATGCCCCTGCGGGGTATTCCTGAGTCTCAAGATACCTCTTCACGTCATAGTACCAAGGTTTCTCTTCTGCATCAAGCTCATAACAATATGCTGGTTCGTCAAACTTCTCAATGATGATCTGGGGAGCCTCGTTGTCCCATCTGACCTTGAACATAGACGACATAGCAGCCAATGCATCTGCTAGCTGATTCTCTTCTCGTGGAATGTGATCGAAAGTGATCTCTTCGAAGTAGGGGATCAAACTCAGAACATGCTCTTGATATGGAATGAGATTTGGATGCTTCGTATCCCACTCGCCCTTAATCTGACTGACCACTAAAGCTGAGTCTCCATATACATGTAAGAACTTGATTCTTAAGTCCATCGCAGCTTTAATACCCATAATGCACGCTTCGTATTCGGCCATGTTGTTAGTGCAACTGAAACATAATCTGGCGGTGAAAGGCGTGTGTCCGCCTACAGGGGATATAGTGATGGCGCCGATGCCATTGCCAAGTGCGTTTGAGGCTCCATCAAAGACCATGGTCCATCGGGATCCTTGTTCAGGTCCTTCGTCTGGGCCAGGTTCTTCACAATCTGTAACTAGTAAAACATCTTCGTCTGGAAATTCGAACTGCATATACTGATAGTCATCTACGGCTTGATGAGCCAAATAATCGGCTAAAGAGTGCCCTGAGTCCAAATATGCAAACAAAAGCAGTTAATAACGCATGAATAATGAAAATCGAAATTCAAGAATATACCAAATCGGAGCAAGCTTGGGAGCACGATCTGGGCAGTTATAGCTTCGAGCAAGGATTGGTAATGGACCCTAGGAACCTCAGGAACACGTTTGGATGGCTGGCTTTGGCTGAAAGTGGCTGCAAATTGAAATTCGATTTTCACAACTTTGTGAAAATTTTGAGCAAAGTGAGGGTTGTTGTAAGGGCTAGGCTTTCGTCCTTGGCTTTGTGCAGCATGCTTGGTATTTATAGAGTGAGGAATGAGTGCAAAGAGAGTGAAAAAAGATATGGTATTCAATGTGATATTAATTTTTTTCAAATAAAATTAAATTTTGGAGAAAATTTGATTTTCTCTTCCATATGCAAGCTAGCACGAAATTGGCAAGTATTGTGGGCTATCTTGGACCTCAAGTTTGATAAAAATCCAATCCTTTTGAAAATATATCTTATTTTCATATTTTATACAATTTAAATTTGAATTAAATAGTTTTAAATTCAAAAATAAATCAATAAAATAGAATGTGGTCATGGCAAGGCATCAATAGGTCACAAATAATATCATGATCAAGTTTGGATCATAAAATTATAGGCCCATTTGGAAAAAATTGGATTTTGACAAATATCTCCTTTTGTGCAATTGTCCAAAAAT
The DNA here is from genome assembly GCA_021764765.1 of Vicia sativa. NCBI lineage: Eukaryota > Viridiplantae > Streptophyta > Magnoliopsida > Fabales > Fabaceae > Vicia > Vicia sativa. The sequence continues at coordinate 208,675,936 of CM038792.1, read as the reverse complement.
GCCCAACTTCTGAATGGTGTATCTTGCTCAATTTTCTACATTTTTTAGTGTTCTTGGACTTTTTGGAAAGATCTAAGTGTCCTCTAACTAACCTCTTTCGTTTCATATCAATTGGAGTTTCCATACTCAATAAATCTTCAAAACTTAAAGTTGACTTTTTGTTGACTTTGAAAAGGACCTGTAATGTTTTGATCCATACCTTCCAAATGAAGCATTTTTTGAGGATTCTTGTGAGACATGAAGTTGTAGAGAATTGAATTTCCTTCAAAATGAGAGGTGGTGGAAAAATTTCTGAGAAAGTATGAAGAAGTTATGCTCAGTCAAAGTTCAGTTGACTTTTCACTGAAAAACCCTAATTTGGAAAGTTTGACTTTTGTGCAAATCTTGAGTTTTCTTGATGAATCATGATCAACCCTTGATCAAATGATGAATGTGACTTTAAAATGAGGATGTTGACCAAAAATCAGGAAGTTTGACTGTATGTTGACCACAGTTGACTTTTTGTCCAATACAACTGATTTTCTACCATCTGAGCAATTGTCTGAGGAAATTTGACTTGTGGGGCTTGAAACTTGACATGGAGAATCTTTGAAGCATATGAGGAGGCATGATAAGCATTGGAGATGTTGGAAGTCCATCTGGAGCTGAGAATTGCCAAACCCTAGTTTGGGTTGATTGTCTAGGAGAGGGTTTGTCTGATCAACCCTTGAGGAATCCTTGAGTATGGATGTATGAAATGTTTTGAGAAGTGGGAGGGCAAATTTTGGGGTATGACAGCTGCCCCTGTTCAATCTTCTTATACTGGAAGAGTTAGATTGGCATGGTCGCCTTTCGTGACCTGGAGGTAGAAGATGATTGAACACTCGAGTACACCTGAAAATTTGCACTCGCTGTTGGTGATGATGCGGGAATGGGCTTACAGATGCCATTTGGAGAAGTTGGAGACTTCGCTGGGGAATGAGTCGTAAGCTAGACTCGAGATTGTTGTCTGAATAGGAGAGCTGTCGGAGATGGGTTTAAGATGCCATCTAGAATGATCGATGCTGGGGAGTGAGTCGTACGCTAGGCTCTGTAGATGTTTCTGGAGGTGAAAGGAGCACGGAGATGGGCTTAAGATGCCATCCGGAGAGAGTCGTACGTTAGACCCTATGCTTGTCTTTGAATGAAGTTATTGGTTTGTATTGGTTTTTTAACCAAATATGCAGCATTCTGAAAGTGGAGAAATGTTGATAAGTAGTCGGAGATGGGCTTAAGATGCCATCCAGGGCAACTGAGTCGTACGCTAGACTCTGTAGTTTCTGTTGATAATAAGAGAAAGTCAGAATACATCTTCGTGCTGATTACTCTGAGGGGATAGTAGTTGGCAAAATGTGGACAGTTTCCCTGTTGTGCTTCGGGTATTGGTCCAATGCCTGTTATCGGAGGATAACTTGTGATCGTTCAGATAGTTTTCCCGTCTGGCTTCGGGCATTAATCCTGGATCCGTTGTCGGAGGAAAACTAGGGCGGTCGTTCAGATAGTTTTCCCGTCTGGCTTCGGGCATTAATCCTGGACCAGTTGACGGAGGACAACTAGGGCGGTCGTTCAGATAGTTTTCCCGTCTAGCTTCGGGCATTAATCCTGGACCTGTTTGCTTCAGAAATGATTTTCACCTGTTTTGGGAAAAACAAAAGAAGCTTTGATAGAATATTGTTAGTTTTATGCAAAGTATAATGCATGACGATGTGCATGAATGATATGTGCACAAATTATGACTTTTATGAGTAATGTATGAATGATAGATGTTGTGGTATTTCAAAACATATCCATCTTGAAGAAGATGCAGATGTTCTGCTTGGGGATTCCTGGCCTCTGTTGGGACGAAACGGATGGAAACCTTGAGAAGAGAGATGACCTCGATTCCTCCGATGCACTATCCGACCAAGTCTTGAGTCCAGATATTGTTGAGGATGGTAGAGATCGAGAGATGCGCCGCTGAGGATCTTGTGCATAGACCCTACTGGGGGAAAATTTGGAGGTACTCTACTGGGGATCTTACACGTAAATCCTGCTGGATAGTATTTGATAGTTGCTGGGAGACCGGGTTAGAAAGATCTGGAGCCCGTCGAAATCTCTGGCTGGGGAACAAAAGATGTAGGTTTCCTCCGATGCGCTATCTGACCAAGTTTCAAGTCTAGATACTGCTGCTGCAGGGGAGATGATGTTTGCTGAGAGATATTTTGTTGGGGATACCTCTACTGGTGATGAATCGTTACTTCTTGGAAATCTGCTGTCACATGGTTTAGCTGAGTGGAATCATTGCTTGGGGACTAATGTGATGGAGCCTGGAATGTCGGGACTAGTGGAGGAAAAGTGTGTACTCTGCTAGGGAAGGTTTGTAGTGAGCGGCACCTCTGTGGGGATCATGCTCTGCAGGGGAAAATGTTTTGGTGACTTTCGCCATCATCTCAATTCCTGGAGACTATAGTAATTACTTTTGTATGTTCACTTTTCGCATGTTTGTGAATAGATTTTTATTGTCAGATGCATATAATCATTCAAGGCAAACGTTGGACTTTATGCAAATGACAACAGCAAAAATTTGTAAAGAGAAAGAACTCGTATTTATTTGAAATGTGGCGTATGGCCAAGTAGTTTGTACACAAGAAAGGTAAAAAGCTATGCGGAAACAATCTCGTTAAGTTCCAACTATGCTAGTACTCATATATTTCAACTATCTCATCTCCTTGCTGTCAGTAGAAAGTGAGTGAATTGATTTTCGCCATTTGAGTCTTGAATGCTGATAGTAGTAGTCGGGAAGTAGGTGATCTAGAAGAGACATAGCCATACGCTTAAATCCCTAACTTTTGCCTAGACCGCCCTTTCGGGTTTTCAGTCTACCGGGATACCCTTTTTTGCCCAAGCCGCCTTTTCAGGTTTTCGACTTGCCGGGTGTACATTTTTTGTATATATCCTTAACTTTTGCCCGAACCCTTTTGGTTCGCCAGGATGCCCTTATTTTTGCCTAGGTTCGTCGACCTAGCGGGTCTCTTTTATGCGTAGTATTTTTTGACTATGTCTGCGTTCACAGGGTGTGGGAAGTCTTCACCATCCATGGTGCTAAGTATCATAGCTCCGCCGGAAAATACTGTCTTGACTACAAATGGTCCCTCATAGGTGGGAGTCCATTTTCCCCTGGGATCACCTTGTGGAAGAATGATGCGCTTGACTACTAGCTCACCAACTTGGTAAATTTGGTGCTTGACTCTTTTGTTGAATTCTCTGATCATTCGTTTCTGATAGATCTGTCCATGGCAGATGGATGCGAGCCGTTTTTCGTCAATTAAGTTAATCTGGTCAAGGTGAGTCTGGACCCAATCGTCTTCGCCTAACTCTGCATCCTGGAGGACTCTGGTTGAGGGTATCTGAACCTCGATTGGTAGGACCGCTTCCATACCATATAGAAGAGAGAAGGGGGTTGCCCCTGTTGATGTTCGTACTGTAGTGCGATAACCATGAAGAGCAAATGGTAACATCTCATGCCAATCTTTGTAGGTCACTGTCATCTTCTGTATTATCTTCTTAATGTTCTTGTTGGCGGCTTCCACAGCGCCATTCATCTTAGGCCGATAAGGAGAAGAGTTGTGATGCTTGATCTTGAACTGCGTGCAGAGTTCGGTGATCATCTTATTGTTGAGATTAGAGCCGTTATCTGTGATAATCCTTTCAGGAGCGCCATACCGACATATAAGGTTATGCTTGATGAATCGAGCCACAACATTCTTGGTAACAGATGCGAACGAGGTTGCTTCTACCCACTTGGTGAAATAATCAATTGCCACAAGGATGAAACGATGTCCGTTAGAAGCGGTGGGCTTGATTTCTCCGATCATGTCAATGCCCCACATTGCGAACGACCAAGGAGCTGTTAGAACATTCAGGGGTACTGGAGGTACGTGCACTTTGTCTGCATAAATCTGGCATTTGTGACAAGATCGAGCATAGCGGTGACAATCAGCTTCCATGATGGACCAATAGTAACCTGTTCTCAAAATCTTCTTAGCCATCGTATGGCCACTGGAGTGGGTACCAAATGAGCCTTCATGTAACTCTTCCATAATACGTTCTGCTATTTTCCGATCTACACAGCGGAGTAAGCACAAATCGTGATTGCACTTGTATAATATGTCGTTGCTGAGGAAGAATTTGGATGCAAATCTTCTCAAGAAATTCTTATCGTTGATAGATGCCCCTGCGGGGTATTCCTGAGTCTCAAGATACCTCTTCACGTCATAGTACCAAGGTTTCTCTTCTGCATCAAGCTCATAACAATATGCTGGTTCGTCAAACTTCTCAATGATGATCTGGGGAGCCTCGTTGTCCCATCTGACCTTGAACATAGACGACATAGCAGCCAATGCATCTGCTAGCTGATTCTCTTCTCGTGGAATGTGATCGAAAGTGATCTCTTCGAAGTAGGGGATCAAACTCAGAACATGCTCTTGATATGGAATGAGATTTGGATGCTTCGTATCCCACTCGCCCTTAATCTGACTGACCACTAAAGCTGAGTCTCCATATACATGTAAGAACTTGATTCTTAAGTCCATCGCAGCTTTAATACCCATAATGCACGCTTCGTATTCGGCCATGTTGTTAGTGCAACTGAAACATAATCTGGCGGTGAAAGGCGTGTGTCCGCCTACAGGGGATATAGTGATGGCGCCGATGCCATTGCCAAGTGCGTTTGAGGCTCCATCAAAGACCATGGTCCATCGGGATCCTTGTTCAGGTCCTTCGTCTGGGCCAGGTTCTTCACAATCTGTAACTAGTAAAACATCTTCGTCTGGAAATTCGAACTGCATATACTGATAGTCATCTACGGCTTGATGAGCCAAATAATCGGCTAAAGAGTGCCCTGAGTCCAAATATGCAAACAAAAGCAGTTAATAACGCATGAATAATGAAAATCGAAATTCAAGAATATACCAAATCGGAGCAAGCTTGGGAGCACGATCTGGGCAGTTATAGCTTCGAGCAAGGATTGGTAATGGACCCTGGGAACCTCAGGAACACGTTTGGATGGCTGGCTTTGGCTGAAAGTGGCTGCAAATTGAAATTCGATTTTCACAACTTTGTGAAAATTTTGAGCAAAGTGAGGGTTGTTGTAAGGGCTAGGGTTTCATCCTTCGCTTTGTACAGCATGCTTGGTATTTATAGAGTTAGGAATGAGTGCAAAGAGAATGAAAAAAGATATGGTATTCAATGTGATATTAATTTTTTTCAAATAAAATCAAATTTTGGAGAAAATTTGATTTTCTCTTCCATATGCAAGCTAGCACGAAATTGGCAAGTATTGTGGGCTATCTTGGACCTCAAGTTTGATAAAAATCCAATCCTTTTGAAAATATATCTTATTTTCATATTTTATACAATTTAAATTTGAATTAAATAGTTTTAAATTCAAAAATAAATCAATAAAATAGAATGTGGTCATGGCAAGGCATCAATAGGTCACAAATAATATCATGATCAAGTTTGGATCATAAAATTATAGGCCCATTTGGAAAAAATTGGATTTTGACAAATATCTTCTTTTGTGCAATTGTCCAAAAATGCCCAACTTCTGAATGGTGTATCTTGCTCAATTTTCTACATTTTTTAGTGTTCTTGGACTTTTTGGAAAGATCTAAGTGTCCTCTAACTAACCTCTTTCGTTTCATATCAATTGGAGTTTCCATACTCAATAAATCTTCAAAACTTAAAGTTGACTTTTTGTTGACTTTGAAAAGGACCTGTAATGTTTTGATCCATACCTTCCAAATGAAGCATTTTTTGAGGATTCTTGTGAGACATGAAGTTGTAGAGAATTGAATTTCCTTCAAAATGAGAGGTGGTGGAAAAATTTCTGAGAAAGTATGAAGAAGTTATGCTCAGTCAAAGTTCAGTTGACTTTTCACTGAAAAACCCTAATTTGGAAAGTTTGACTTTTGTGCAAATCTTGAGTTTTCTTGATGAATCATGATCAACCCTTGATCAAATGATGAATGTGACTTTAAAATGAGGATGTTGACCAAAAATCAGGAAGTTTGACTGTATGTTGACCACAGTTGACTTTTTGTCCAATACAACTGATTTTCTACCATCTGAGCAATTGTCTGAGGAAATTTGACTTGTGGGGCTTGAAACTTGACATGGAGAATCTTTGAAGCATATGAGGAGGCATGATGACCATTGGAGATGTTGGAAGTCCATCTAGATCTGAGAATTGCCAAACCCTAGTTTAGGTTGATTGTCTAGGAGGGGGTTTGTCTGATCAACCCTTGAGGAATCCTTGAGTATGGATGTATGAAATGTTTTGAGAAGTGGGAGGGCAAATTTTGGGGTATGACAGCTGCCCCTGTTCAATCTTCTTATACTGGAAGAGTTAGATTGGCATGGTCGCCTTTCGTGACCTGGAGGTAGAAGATGATTGAACACTCGAGTACACCTGAAAATTTGCACTCGCTGTTGGTGATGATGCGGGAATGGGCTTACAGATGCCATTTGGAGAAGTTGGAGACTTCGCTGGGGAATGAGTCGTAAGCTAGACTCGAGATTGTTGTCTGAATAGGAGAGCTGTCGGAGATGGGTTTAAGATGCCATCTAGAATGATCGATGCTGGGGAGTGAGTCGTACGCTAGGCTCTGTAGATGTTTCTGGAGGTGAAAGGAGCACGGAGATGGGCTTAAGATGCCATCCGGAGAGAGTCGTACGTTAGACCCTATGCTTGTCTTTGAATGAAGTTATTGGTTTGTATTGGTTTTTTAACCAAATATGCAGCATTCTGAAAGTGGAGAAATGTTGATAAGTAGTCGGAGATGGGCTTAAGATGCCATCCAGGGCAACTGAGTCGTACGCTAGACTCTGTAGTTTCTGTTGATAATAAGAGAAAGTCAGAATACATCTTCGTGCTGATTACTCTGAGGGGATAGTAGTTGGCAAAATGTGGACAGTTTCCCTGTTGTGCTTCGGGTATTGGTCCAATGCCTGTTATCGGAGGATAACTTGTGATCGTTCAGATAGTTTTCCCGTCTGGCTTCGGGCATTAATCCTGGATCCGTTGTCGGAGGAAAACTAGGGCGGTCGTTCAGATAGTTTTCCCGTCTGGCTTCGGGCATTAATCCTGGACCAGTTGACGGAGGACAACTAGGGCGGTCGTTCAGATAGTTTTCCCGTCTAGCTTCGGGCATTAATCCTGGACCTGTTTGCTTCAGAAATGATTTTCACCTGTTTTGGGAAAAACAAAAGAAGCTTTGATAGAATATTGTTAGTTTTATGCAAAGTATAATGCATGACGATGTGCATGAATGATATGTGCACAAATTATGACTTTTATGAGTAATGTATGAATGATAGATGTTGTGGTATTTCAAAACATATCCATCTTGAAGAAGATGCAGATGTTCTGCTTGGGGATTCCTGGCCTCTGTTGGGACGAAACGGATGGAAACCTTGAGAAGAGAGATGACCTCGATTCCTCCGATGCACTATCCGACCAAGTCTTGAGTCCAGATATTGTTGAGGATGGTAGAGATCGAGAGATGCGCCGCTGAGGATCTTGTGCATAGACCCTACTGGGGGAAAATTTGGAGGTACTCTACTGGGGATCTTACACGTAAATCCTGCTGGATAGTATTTGATAGTTGCTGGGAGACCGGGTTAGAAAGATCTGGAGCCCGTCGAAATCTCTGGCTGGGGAACAAAAGATGTAGGTTTCCTCCGATGCGCTATCTGACCAAGTTTCAAGTCTAGATACTGCTGCTGCAGGGGAGATGATGTTTGCTGAGAGATATTTTGTTGGGGATACCTCTACTGGTGATGAATCGTTACTTCTTGGAAATCTGCTGTCACATGGTTTAGCTGAGTGGAATCATTGCTTGGGGACTAATGTGATGGAGCCTGGAATGTCGGGACTAGTGGAGGAAAAGTGTGTACTCTGCTAGGGAAGGTTTGTAGTGAGCGGCACCTCTGTGGGGATCATGCTCTGCAGGGGAAAATGTTTTGGTGACTTTCGCCATCATCTCAATTCCTGGAGACTATAGTAATTACTTTTGTATGTTCACTTTTCGCATGTTTGTGAATAGATTTTTATTGTCAGATGCATATAACCATTCAAAGCAAACGTTGGACTTATGCAAACAACAACAGTGAAAAATGTAAAGAGAAAGAACTTGTATTAATTTGGAATACGGCGTATGGCCAAGTAGTTTGTACGCAAGAAAGGTAAAAAGCTATGCGGAAACAATCTCGTTAAGTTCCAACTATGCTAGTACTCATATATTTCAACTATCTCATCTCCTTGTTGTCAGTAGAAAGTGAGTAGACTGATCTTCGCCATTTGAATCTTGAATGCTGATAGTAGTCTGGAAGAAGGTGATCTGGACGAGCCATAGTCGTACGCTTAAATCCCTAACTTTTGCCTAGACCTCCCTTTCGGGTTTTCAGTCTACCGGGATACCCTTTTTTGCCCAAGCCGCCTTTTCAGGTTTTCGACTTGCCGGGTGTACATTTTTTGTATATATCCTTAACTTTTGCCCGAACCCTTTTGGTTCGCCAGGATGCCCTTATTTTTGCCTAGGTCAGTCGACCTAGCGGGTCTCTTTTATGCGTAGTATTTTTTGACTATGTCTGCGTTCACAGGGTGTGGGAAGTCTTCACCATCCATGGTGCTAAGTATCATAGCTCCGCCGGAAAATACTGTCTTGACTACAAATGGTCCCTCATAGGTGGGAGTCCATTTTCCCCTGGGGATCACCTTGTGGAAGAATGATGCGCTTGACTACTAGCTCACCAACTTGGTAAATTTGGTGCTTGACTCTTTTTGTTGAATTCTCTGATCATTCGTTTCTGATAGATCTGTCCATGGCAGATGGATGCGAGCCGTTTTTCGTCAATTAAGTTAATCTGGTCAAGGTGAGTCTGGACCCAATCGTCTTCGCCTAACTCTGCATCCTGGAGGACTCTGGTTGAGGGTATCTGAACCTCGATTGGTAGGACCGCTTCCATACCATATAGAAGAGAGAAGGGGGTTGCCCCTGTTGATGTTCGTACTGTAGTGCGATAACCATGAAGAGCAAATGGTAACATCTCATGCCAATCTTTGTAGGTCACTGTCATCTTCTGTATTATCTTCTTAATGTTCTTGTTGGCGGCTTCCACAGCGCCATTCATCTTAGGCCGATAAGGAGAAGAGTTGTGATGCTTGATCTTGAACTGCGTGCAGAGTTCGGTGATCATCTTATTGTTGAGATTAGAGCCGTTATCTGTGATAATCCTTTCAGGAGCGCCATACCGACATATAAGGTTATGCTTGATGAATCGAGCCACAACATTCTTGGTAACAGATGCGAACGAGGTTGCTTCTACCCACTTGGTGAAATAATCAATTGCCACAAGGATGAAACGATGTCCGTTAGAAGCGGTGGGCTTGATTTCTCCGATCATGTCAATGCCCCACATTGCGAACGACCAAGGAGCTGTTAGAACATTCAGGGGTACTGGAGGTACGTGCACTTTGTCTGCATAAATCTGGCATTTGTGACAAGATCGAGCATAGCGGTGACAATCAGCTTCCATGATGGACCAATAGTAACCTGTTCTCAAAATCTTCTTAGCCATCGTATGGCCACTGGAGTGGGTACCAAATGAGCCTTCATGTAACTCTTCCATAATACGTTCTGCTATTTTCCGATCTACACAGCGGAGTAAGCACAAATCGTGATTGCACTTGTATAATATGTCGTTGCTGAGGAAGAATTTGGATGCAAATCTTCTCAAGAAATTCTTATCGTTGATAGATGCCCCTGCGGGGTATTCCTGAGTCTCAAGATACCTCTTCACGTCATAGTACCAAGGTTTCTCTTCTGCATCAAGCTCATAACAATATGCTGGTTCGTCAAACTTCTCAATGATGATCTGGGGAGCCTCGTTGTCCCATCTGACCTTGAACATAGACGACATAGCAGCCAATGCATCTGCTAGCTGATTCTCTTCTCGTGGAATGTGATCGAAAGTGATCTCTTCGAAGTAGGGGATCAAACTCAGAACATGCTCTTGATATGGAATGAGATTTGGATGCTTCGTATCCCACTCGCCCTTAATCTGACTGACCACTAAAGCTGAGTCTCCATATACATGTAAGAACTTGATTCTTAAGTCCATCGCAGCTTTAATACCCATAATGCACGCTTCGTATTCGGCCATGTTGTTAGTGCAACTGAAACATAATCTGGCGGTGAAAGGCGTGTGTCCGCCTACAGGGGATATAGTGATGGCGCCGATGCCATTGCCAAGTGCGTTTGAGGCTCCATCAAAGACCATGGTCCATCGGGATCCTTGTTCAGGTCCTTCGTCTGGGCCAGGTTCTTCACAATCTGTAACTAGTAAAACATCTTCGTCTGGAAATTCGAACTGCATATACTGATAGTCATCTACGGCTTGATGAGCCAAATAATCGGCTAAAGAGTGCCCTGAGTCCAAATATGCAAACAAAAGCAGTTAATAACGCATGAATAATGAAAATCGAAATTCAAGAATATACCAAATCGGAGCAAGCTTGGGAGCACGATCTGGGCAGTTATAGCTTCGAGCAAGGATTGGTAATGGACCCTAGGAACCTCAGGAACACGTTTGGATGGCTGGCTTTGGCTGAAAGTGGCTGCAAATTGAAATTCGATTTTCACAACTTTGTGAAAATTTTGAGCAAAGTGAGGGTTGTTGTAAGGGCTAGGGTTTCATCCTTCGCTTTGTACAGCATGCTTGGTATTTATAGAGTTAGGAATGAGTGCAAAGAGAATGAAAAAAGATATGGTATTCAATGTGATATTAATTTTTTTCAAATAAAATCAAATTTTGGAGAAAATTTGATTTTCTCTTCCATATGCAAGCTAGCACGAAATTGGCAAGTATTGTGGGCTATCTTGGACCTCAAGTTTGATAAAAATCCAATCCTTTTGAAAATATATCTTATTTTCATATTTTATACAATTTAAATTTGAATTAAATAGTTTTAAATTCAAAAATAAATCAATAAAATAGAATGTGGTCATGGCAAGGCATCAATAGGTCACAAATAATATCATGATCAAGTTTGGATCATAAAATTATAGGCCCATTTGGAAAAAATTGGATTTTGACAAATATCTTCTTTTGTGCAATTGTCCAAAAATGCCCAACTTCTGAATGGTGTATCTTGCTCAATTTTCTACATTTTTTAGTGTTCTTGGACTTTTTGGAAAGATCTAAGTGTCCTCTAACTAACCTCTTTCGTTTCATATCAATTGGAGTTTCCATACTCAATAAATCTTCAAAACTTAAAGTTGACTTTTTGTTGACTTTGAAAAGGACCTGTAATGTTTTGATCCATACCTTCCAAATGAAGCATTTTTTGAGGATTCTTGTGAGACATGAAGTTGTAGAGAATTGAATTTCCTTCAAAATGAGAGGTGGTGGAAAAATTTCTGAGAAAGTATGAAGAAGTTATGCTTAGTCAAAGTTCAGTTGACTTTTCACTGAAAAACCCTAATTTAGAAAGTTTGACTTTTGTGCAAATCTTGAGTTTTCTTGATGAATCATGATCAACCCTTGATCAAATGATGAATGTGACTTTAAAATGAGGATGTTGACCAAAAATCAGGAAGTTTGACTGTATGTTGACCACAGTTGACTTTTTGTCCAATACAACTGATTTTCAACCATCTGAGCAATTGTCTGAGGAAATTTGACTTGTGGGGCTTGAAACTTGACATGGAGAATCTTTGAAGCATATGAGGAGGCATGATAAGCATTGGAGATGTTGGAAGTCCATCTGGAGCTGAGAATTGCCAAACCCTAGTTTGGGTTGATTGTCTAGGAGAGGGTTTGTCTGATCAACCCTTGAGGAATCCTTGAGTATGGATGTATGAAATGTTTTGAGAAGTGGGAGGGCAAATTTTGGGGTATGACAGCTGCCCCTGTTCAATCTTCTTATACTGGAAGAGTTAGATTGGCATGGTCGCCTTTCGTGACCTGGAGGTAGAAGATGATTGAACACTCGAGTACACCTGAAAATTTGCACTCGCTGTTGGTGATGATGCGGGAATGGGCTTACAGATGCCATTTGGAGAAGTTGGAGACTTCGCTGGGGAATGAGTCGTAAGCTAGACTCGAGATTGTTGTCTGAATAGGAGAGCTGTCGGAGATGGGTTTAAGATGCCATCTAGAATGATCGATGCTGGGGAGTGAGTCGTACGCTAGGCTCTGTAGATGTTTCTGGAGGTGAAAGGAGCACGGAGATGGGCTTAAGATGCCATCCGGAGAGAGTCGTACGTTAGACCCTATGCTTGTCTTTGAATGAAGTTATTGGTTTGTATTGGTTTTTTAACCAAATATGCAGCATTCTGAAAGTGGAGAAATGTTGATAAGTAGTCGGAGATGGGCTTAAGATGCCATCCAGGGCAACTGAGTCGTACGCTAGACTCTGTAGTTTCTGTTGATAATAAGAGAAAGTCAGAATACATCTTCGTGCTGATTACTCTGAGGGGATAGTAGTTGGCAAAATGTGGACAGTTTCCCTGTTGTGCTTCGGGTATTGGTCCAATGCCTGTTATCGGAGGATAACTTGTGATCGTTCAGATAGTTTTCCCGTCTGGCTTCGGGCATTAATCCTGGATCCGTTGTCGGAGGAAAACTAGGGCGGTCGTTCAGATAGTTTTCCCGTCTGGCTTCGGGCATTAATCCTGGACCAGTTGACGGAGGACAACTAGGGCGGTCGTTCAGATAGTTTTCCCGTCTAGCTTCGGGCATTAATCCTGGACCTGTTTGCTTCAGAAATGATTTTCACCTGTTTTGGGAAAAACAAAAGAAGCTTTGATAGAATATTGTTAGTTTTATGCAAAGTATAATGCATGACGATGTGCATGAATGATATGTGCACAAATTATGACTTTTATGAGTAATGTATGAATGATAGATGTTGTGGTATTTCAAAACATATCCATCTTGAAGAAGATGCAGATGTTCTGCTTGGGGATTCCTGGCCTCTGTTGGGACGAAACGGATGGAAACCTTGAGAAGAGAGATGACCTCGATTCCTCCGATGCACTATCCGACCAAGTCTTGAGTCCAGATATTGTTGAGGATGGTAGAGATCGAGAGATGCGCCGCTGAGGATCTTGTGCATAGACCCTACTGGGGGAAAATTTGGAGGTACTCTACTGGGGATCTTACACGTAAATCCTGCTGGATAGTATTTGATAGTTGCTGGGAGACCGGGTTAGAAAGATCTGGAGCCCGTCGAAATCTCTGGCTGGGGAACAAAAGATGTAGGTTTCCTCCGATGCGCTATCTGACCAAGTTTCAAGTCTAGATACTGCTGCTGCAGGGGAGATGATGTTTGCTGAGAGATATTTTGTTGGGGATACCTCTACTGGTGATGAATCGTTACTTCTTGGAAATCTGCTGTCACATGGTTTAGCTGAGTGGAATCATTGCTTGGGGACTAATGTGATGGAGCCTGGAATGTCGGGACTAGTGGAGGAAAAGTGTGTACTCTGCTAGGGAAGGTTTGTAGTGAGCGGCACCTCTGTGGGGATCATGCTCTGCAGGGGAAAATGTTTTGGTGACTTTCGCCATCATCTCAATTCCTGGAGACTATAGTAATTACTTTTGTATGTTCACTTTTCGCATGTTTGTGAATAGATTTTTATTGTCAGATGCATATAACCATTCAAAGCAAACGTTGGACTTATGCAAACAACAACAGTGAAAAATGTAAAGAGAAAGAACTTGTATTAATTTGGAATACGGCGTATGGCCAAGTAGTTTGTACGCAAGAAAGGTAAAAAGCTATGCGGAAACAATCTCGTTAAGTTCCAACTATGCTAGTACTCATATATTTCAACTATCTCATCTCCTTGTTGTCAGTAGAAAGTGAGTAGACTGATCTTCGCCATTTGAATCTTGAATGCTGATAGTAGTCTGGAAGAAGGTGATCTGGACGAGACATAGTCGTACGCTTAAATCCCTAACTTTTGCCTAGACCTCCCTTTCGGGTTTTCAGTCTACCGGGATACCCTTTTTTGCCCAAGCCGCCTTTTCAGGTTTTCGACTTGCCGGGTGTACATTTTTTGTATATATCCTTAACTTTTGCCCGAACCCTTTTGGTTCGCCAGGATGCCCTTATTTTTGCCTAAGTCAGTCGACCTAGCGGGTCTCTTTTATGCGTAGTATTTTTTGACTATGTCTGCGTTCACAGGGTGTGGGAAGTCTTCACCATCCATGGTGCTAAGTATCATAGCTCCGCCGGAAAATACTGTCTTGACTACAAATGGTCCCTCATAGGTGGGAGTCCATTTTCCCCTGGGATCACCTTGTGGAAGAATGATGCGCTTGACTACTAGCTCACCAACTTGGTAAATTTGGTGCTTGACTCTTTTGTTGAATTCTCTGATCATTCGTTTCTGATAGATCTGTCCATGGCAGATGGATGCGAGCCGTTTTTCGTCAATTAAGTTAATCTGGTCAAGGTGAGTCTGGACCCAATCGTCTTCGCCTAACTCTGCATCCTGGAGGACTCTGGTTGAGGGTATCTGAACCTCGATTGGTAGGACCGCTTCCATACCATATAGAAGAGAGAAGGGGGTTGCCCCCTGTTGATGTTCGTACTGTAGTGCGATAACCATGAAGAGCAAATGGTAACATCTCATGCCAATCTTTGTAGGTCACAGTCATCTTCTGTATTATCTTCTTAATGTTCTTGTTGGCGGCTTCCACAGCGCCATTCATCTTAGGCCGATAAGGAGAAGAGTTGTGATGCTTGATCTTGAACTGCGTGCAAGAGTTCGGTGATCATCTTATTGTTGAGATTAGAGCCGTTATCTGTGATAATCCTTTCAGGAGCGCCATACCGACATATAAGGTTATGCTTGATGAATCGAGCCACAACATTCTTGGTAACAGATGCGAACGAGGTTGCTTCTACCCACTTGGTGAAATAATCAATTGCCACAAGGATGAAACGATGTCCGTTAGAAGCGGTGGGCTTGATTTCTCCGATCATGTCAATGCCCCACATTGCGAACGACCAAGGAGCTGTTAGAACATTCAGGGGTACTGGAGGTACGTGCACTTTGTCTGCATAAATCTGGCATTTGTGACAAGATCGAGCATAGCGGTGACAATCAGCTTCCATGATGGACCAATAGTAACCTGTTCTCAAAATCTTCTTAGCCATCGTATGGCCACTGGAGTGGGTACCAAATGAGCCTTCATGTAACTCTTCCATAATACGTTCTGCTATTTTCCGATCTACACAGCGGAGTAAGCACAAATCGTGATTGCACTTGTATAATATGTCGTTGCTGAGGAAGAATTTGGATGCAAATCTTCTCAAGAAATTCTTATCGTTGATAGATGCCCCTGCGGGGTATTCCTGAGTCTCAAGATACCTCTTCACGTCATAGTACCAAGGTTTCTCTTCTGCATCAAGCTCATAACAATATGCTGGTTCGTCAAACTTCTCAATGATGATCTGGGGAGCCTCGTTGTCCCATCTGACCTTGAACATAGACGACATAGCAGCCAATGCATCTGCTAGCTGATTCTCTTCTCGTGGAATGTGATCGAAAGTGATCTCTTCGAAGTAGGGGATCAAACTCAGAACATGCTCTTGATATGGAATGAGATTTGGATGCTTCGTATCCCACTCGCCCTTAATCTGACTGACCACTAAAGCTGAGTCTCCATATACATGTAAGAACTTGATTCTTAAGTCCATCGCAGCTTTAATACCCATAATGCACGCTTCGTATTCGGCCATGTTGTTAGTGCAACTGAAACATAATCTGGCGGTGAAAGGCGTGTGTCCGCCTACAGGGGATATAGTGATGGCGCCGATGCCATTGCCAAGTGCGTTTGAGGCTCCATCAAAGACCATGGTCCATCGGGATCCTTGTTCAGGTCCTTCGTCTGGGCCAGGTTCTTCACAATCTGTAACTAGTAAAACATCTTCGTCTGGAAATTCGAACTGCATATACTGATAGTCATCTACGGCTTGATGAGCCAAATAATCGGCTAAAGAGTGCCCTGAGTCCAAATATGCAAACAAAAGCAGTTAATAACGCATGAATAATGAAAATCGAAATTCAAGAATATACCAAATCGGAGCAAGCTTGGGAGCACGATCTGGGCAGTTATAGCTTCGAGCAAGGATTGGTAATGGACCCTGGGAACCTCAGGAACACGTTTGGATGGCTGGCTTTGGCTGAAAGTGGCTGCAAATTGAAATTCGATTTTCACAACTTTGTGAAAATTTTGAGCAAAGTGAGGGTTGTTGTAAGGGCTAGGGTTTCATCCTTCGCTTTGTACAGCATGCTTGGTATTTATAGAGTTAGGAATGAGTGCAAAGAGAATGAAAAAAGATATGGTATTCAATGTGATATTAATTTTTTTCAAATAAAATTAAATTTTGGAGAAAATTTGATTTTCTCTTCCATATGCAAGCTAGCACGAAATTGGCAAGTATTGTGGGCTATCTTGGACCTCAAGTTTGATAAAAATCCAATCCTTTTGAAAATATATCTTATTTTCATATTTTATACAATTTAAATTTGAATTAAATAGTTTTAAATTCAAAAATAAATCAATAAAATAGAATGTGGTCATGGCAAGGCATCAATAGGTCACAAATAATATCATGATCAAGTTTGGATCATAAAATTATAGGCCCATTTGGAAAAAATTGGATTTTGACAAATATCTCCTTTTGTGCAATTGTCCAAAAATGCCCAACTTCTGAATGGTGTATCTTGCTCAATTTTCTACATTTTTTAGTGTTCTTGGACTTTTTGGAAAGATCTAAGTGTCCTCTAACTAACCTCTTTCGTTTCATATCAATTGGAGTTTCCATACTCAATAAATCTTCAAAACTTAAAGTTGACTTTTTGTTGACTTTGAAAAGGACCTGTAATGTTTTGATCCATACCTTCCAAATGAAGCATTTTTTGAGGATTCTTGTGAGACATGAAGTTGTAGAGAATTGAATTTCCTTCAAAATGAGAGGTGGTGGAAAAATTTCTGAGAAAGTATGAAGAAGTTATGCTTAGTCAAAGTTCAGTTGACTTTTCACTGAAAAACCCTAATTTAGAAAGTTTGACTTTTGTGCAAATCTTGAGTTTTCTTGATGAATCATGATCAACCCTTGATCAAATGATGAATGTGACTTTAAAATGAGGATGTTGACCAAAAATCAGGAAGTTTGACTGTATGTTGACCACAGTTGACTTTTTGTCCAATACAACTGATTTTCTACCATCTGAGCAATTGTCTGAGGAAATTTGACTTGTGGGGCTTGAAACTTGACATGGAGAATCTTTGAAGCATATGAGGAGGCATGATGACCATTGGAGATGTTGGAAGTCCATCTAGATCTGAGAATTGCCAAACCCTAGTTTAGGTTGATTGTCTAGGAGGGGGTTTGTCTGATCAACCCTTGAGGAATCCTTGAGTATGGATGTATGAAATGTTTTGAGAAGTGGGAGGGCAAATTTTGGGGTATGACAGCTGCCCCTGTTCAATCTTCTTATACTGGAAGAGTTAGATTGGCATGGTCGCCTTTCGTGACCTGGAGGTAGAAGATGATTGAACACTCGAGTACACCTGAAAATTTGCACTCGCTGTTGGTGATGATGCGGGAATGGGCTTACAGATGCCATTTGGAGAAGTTGGAGACTTCGCTGGGGAATGAGTCGTAAGCTAGACTCGAGATTGTTGTCTGAATAGGAGAGCTGTCGGAGATGGGTTTAAGATGCCATCTAGAATGATCGATGCTGGGGAGTGAGTCGTACGCTAGGCTCTGTAGATGTTTCTGGAGGTGAAAGGAGCACGGAGATGGGCTTAAGATGCCATCCGGAGAGAGTCGTACGTTAGACCCTATGCTTGTCTTTGAATGAAGTTATTGGTTTGTATTGGTTTTTTAACCAAATATGCAGCATTCTGAAAGTGGAGAAATGTTGATAAGTAGTCGGAGATGGGCTTAAGATGCCATCCAGGGCAACTGAGTCGTACGCTAGACTCTGTAGTTTCTGTTGATAATAAGAGAAAGTCAGAATACATCTTCGTGCTGATTACTCTGAGGGGATAGTAGTTGGCAAAATGTGGACAGTTTCCCTGTTGTGCTTCGGGTATTGGTCCAATGCCTGTTATCGGAGGATAACTTGTGATCGTTCAGATAGTTTTCCCGTCTGGCTTCGGGCATTAATCCTGGATCCGTTGTCGGAGGAAAACTAGGGCGGTCGTTCAGATAGTTTTCCCGTCTGGCTTCGGGCATTAATCCTGGACCAGTTGACGGAGGACAACTAGGGCGGTCGTTCAGATAGTTTTCCCGTCTAGCTTCGGGCATTAATCCTGGACCTGTTTGCTTCAGAAATGATTTTCACCTGTTTTGGGAAAAACAAAAGAAGCTTTGATAGAATATTGTTAGTTTTATGCAAAGTATAATGCATGACGATGTGCATGAATGATATGTGCACAAATTATGACTTTTATGAGTAATGTATGAATGATAGATGTTGTGGTATTTCAAAACATATCCATCTTGAAGAAGATGCAGATGTTCTGCTTGGGGATTCCTGGCCTCTGTTGGGACGAAACGGATGGAAACCTTGAGAAGAGAGATGACCTCGATTCCTCCGATGCACTATCCGACCAAGTCTTGAGTCCAGATATTGTTGAGGATGGTAGAGATCGAGAGATGCGCCGCTGAGGATCTTGTGCATAGACCCTACTGGGGGAAAATTTGGAGGTACTCTACTGGGGATCTTACACGTAAATCCTGCTGGATAGTATTTGATAGTTGCTGGGAGACCGGGTTAGAAAGATCTGGAGCCCGTCGAAATCTCTGGCTGGGGAACAAAAGATGTAGGTTTCCTCCGATGCGCTATCTGACCAAGTTTCAAGTCTAGATACTGCTGCTGCAGGGGAGATGATGTTTGCTGAGAGATATTTTGTTGGGGATACCTCTACTGGTGATGAATCGTTACTTCTTGGAAATCTGCTGTCACATGGTTTAGCTGAGTGGAATCATTGCTTGGGGACTAATGTGATGGAGCCTGGAATGTCGGGACTAGTGGAGGAAAAGTGTGTACTCTGCTAGGGAAGGTTTGTAGTGAGCGGCACCTCTGTGGGGATCATGCTCTGCAGGGGAAAATGTTTTGGTGACTTTCGCCATCATCTCAATTCCTGGAGACTATAGTAATTACTTTTGTATGTTCACTTTTCGCATGTTTGTGAATAGATTTTTATTGTCAGATGCATATAACCATTCAAAGCAAACGTTGGACTTATGCAAACAACAACAGTGAAAAATGTAAAGAGAAAGAACTTGTATTAATTTGGAATACGGCGTATGGCCAAGTAGTTTGTACGCAAGAAAGGTAAAAAGCTATGCGGAAACAATCTCGTTAAGTTCCAACTATGCTAGTACTCATATATTTCAACTATCTCATCTCCTTGTTGTCAGTAGAAAGTGAGTAGACTGATCTTCGCCATTTGAATCTTGAATGCTGATAGTAGTCTGGAAGAAGGTGATCTGGACGAGACATAGTCGTACGCTTAAATCCCTAACTTTTGCCTAGACCTCCCTTTCGGGTTTTCAGTCTACCGGGATACCCTTTTTTGCCCAAGCCGCCTTTTCAGGTTTTCGACTTGCCGGGTGTACATTTTTTGTATATATCCTTAACTTTTGCCCGAACCCTTTTGGTTCGCCAGGATGCCCTTATTTTTGCCTAAGTCAGTCGACCTAGCGGGTCTCTTTTATGCGTAGTATTTTTTGACTATGTCTGCGTTCACAGGGTGTGGGAAGTCTTCACCATCCATGGTGCTAAGTATCATAGCTCCGCCGGAAAATACTGTCTTGACTACAAATGGTCCCTCATAGGTGGGAGTCCATTTTCCCCTGGGATCACCTTGTGGAAGAATGATGCGCTTGACTACTAGCTCACCAACTTGGTAAATTTGGTGCTTGACTCTTTTGTTGAATTCTCTGATCATTCGTTTCTGATAGATCTGTCCATGGCAGATGGATGCGAGCCGTTTTTCGTCAATTAAGTTAATCTGGTCAAGGTGAGTCTGGACCCAATCGTCTTCGCCTAACTCTGCATCCTGGAGGACTCTGGTTGAGGGTATCTGAACCTCGATTGGTAGGACCGCTTCCATACCATATAGAAGAGAGAAGGGGGTTGCCCCTGTTGATGTTCGTACTGTAGTGCGATAACCATGAAGAGCAAATGGTAACATCTCATGCCAATCTTTGTAGGTCACTGTCATCTTCTGTATTATCTTCTTAATGTTCTTGTTGGCGGCTTCCACAGCGCCATTCATCTTAGGCCGATAAGGAGAAGAGTTGTGATGCTTGATCTTGAACTGCGTGCAGAGTTCGGTGATCATCTTATTGTTGAGATTAG
The DNA here is from genome assembly GCA_021764765.1 of Vicia sativa. Taxonomy (NCBI): domain Eukaryota; kingdom Viridiplantae; phylum Streptophyta; class Magnoliopsida; order Fabales; family Fabaceae; genus Vicia; species Vicia sativa. Next base: position 208,655,477 of record CM038792.1, on the reverse strand, counting down.
AGCCGTTATCTGTGATAATCCTTTCAGGAGCGCCATACCGACATATAAGGTTATGCTTGATGAATCGAGCCACAACATTCTTGGTAACAGATGCGAACGAGGTTGCTTCTACCCACTTGGTGAAATAATCAATTGCCACAAGGATGAAACGATGTCCGTTAGAAGCGGTGGGCTTGATTTCTCCGATCATGTCAATGCCCCACATTGCGAACGACCAAGGAGCTGTTAGAACATTCAGGGGTACTGGAGGTACGTGCACTTTGTCTGCATAAATCTGGCATTTGTGACAAGATCGAGCATAGCGGTGACAATCAGCTTCCATGATGGACCAATAGTAACCTGTTCTCAAAATCTTCTTAGCCATCGTATGGCCACTGGAGTGGGTACCAAATGAGCCTTCATGTAACTCTTCCATAATACGTTCTGCTATTTTCCGATCTACACAGCGGAGTAAGCACAAATCGTGATTGCACTTGTATAATATGTCGTTGCTGAGGAAGAATTTGGATGCAAATCTTCTCAAGAAATTCTTATCGTTGATAGATGCCCCTGCGGGGTATTCCTGAGTCTCAAGATACCTCTTCACGTCATAGTACCAAGGTTTCTCTTCTGCATCAAGCTCATAACAATATGCTGGTTCGTCAAACTTCTCAATGATGATCTGGGGAGCCTCGTTGTCCCATCTGACCTTGAACATAGACGACATAGCAGCCAATGCATCTGCTAGCTGATTCTCTTCTCGTGGAATGTGATCGAAAGTGATCTCTTCGAAGTAGGGGATCAAACTCAGAACATGCTCTTGATATGGAATGAGATTTGGATGCTTCGTATCCCACTCGCCCTTAATCTGACTGACCACTAAAGCTGAGTCTCCATATACATGTAAGAACTTGATTCTTAAGTCCATCGCAGGCTTTAATACCCATAATGCACGCTTCGTATTCGGCCATGTTGTTAGTGCAACTGAAACATAATCTGGCGGTGAAAGGCGTGTGTCCGCCTACAGGGGATATAGTGATGGCGCCGATGCCATTGCCAAGTGCGTTTGAGGCTCCATCAAAGACCATGGTCCATCGGGATCCTTGTTCAGGTCCTTCGTCTGGGCCAGGTTCTTCACAATCTGTAACTAGTAAAACATCTTCGTCTGGAAATTCGAACTGCATATACTGATAGTCATCTACGGCTTGATGAGCCAAATAATCGGCTAAAGAGTGCCCTGAGTCCAAATATGCAAACAAAAGCAGTTAATAACGCATGAATAATGAAAATCGAAATTCAAGAATATACCAAATCGGAGCAAGCTTGGGAGCACGATCTGGGCAGTTATAGCTTCGAGCAAGGATTGGTAATGGACCCTAGGAACCTCAGGAACACGTTTGGATGGCTGGCTTTGGCTGAAAGTGGCTGCAAATTGAAATTCGATTTTCACAACTTTGTGAAAATTTTGAGCAAAGTGAGGGTTGTTGTAAGGGCTAGGGTTTCATCCTTCGCTTTGTACAGCATGCTTGGTATTTATAGAGTTAGGAATGAGTGCAAAGAGAATGAAAAAAGATATGGTATTCAATGTGATATTAATTTTTTTCAAATAAAATTAAATTTTGGAGAAAATTTGATTTTCTCTTCCATATGCAAGCTAGCACGAAATTGGCAAGTATTGTGGGCTATCTTGGACCTCAAGTTTGATAAAAATCCAATCCTTTTGAAAATATATCTTATTTTCATATTTTATACAATTTAAATTTGAATTAAATAGTTTTAAATTCAAAAATAAATCAATAAAATAGAATGTGGTCATGGCAAGGCATCAATAGGTCACAAATAATATCATGATCAAGTTTGGATCATAAAATTATAGGCCCATTTGGAAAAAATTGGATTTTGACAAATATCTTCTTTTGTGCAATTGTCCAAAAATGCCCAACTTCTGAATGGTGTATCTTGCTCAATTTTCTACATTTTTTAGTGTTCTTGGACTTTTTGGAAAGATCTAAGTGTCCTCTAACTAACCTCTTTCGTTTCATATCAATTGGAGTTTCCATACTCAATAAATCTTCAAAACTTAAAGTTGACTTTTTGTTGACTTTGAAAAGGACCTGTAATGTTTTGATCCATACCTTCCAAATGAAGCATTTTTTGAGGATTCTTGTGAGACATGAAGTTGTAGAGAATTGAATTTCCTTCAAAATGAGAGGTGGTGGAAAAATTTCTGAGAAAGTATGAAGAAGTTATGCTTAGTCAAAGTTCAGTTGACTTTTCACTGAAAAACCCTAATTTAGAAAGTTTGACTTTTGTGCAAATCTTGAGTTTTCTTGATGAATCATGATCAACCCTTGATCAAATGATGAATGTGACTTTAAAATGAGGATGTTGACCAAAAATCAGGAAGTTTGACTGTATGTTGACCACAGTTGACTTTTTGTCCAATACAACTGATTTTCTACCATCTGAGCAATTGTCTGAGGAAATTTGACTTGTGGGGCTTGAAACTTGACATGGAGAATCTTTGAAGCATATGAGGAGGCATGATGACCATTGGAGATGTTGGAAGTCCATCTAGATCTGAGAATTGCCAAACCCTAGTTTAGGTTGATTGTCTAGGAGGGGGTTTGTCTGATCAACCCTTGAGGAATCCTTGAGTATGGATGTATGAAATGTTTTGAGAAGTGGGAGGGCAAATTTTGGGGTATGACAGCTGCCCCTGTTCAATCTTCTTATACTGGAAGAGTTAGATTGGCATGGTCGCCTTTCGTGACCTGGAGGTAGAAGATGATTGAACACTCGAGTACACCTGAAAATTTGCACTCGCTGTTGGTGATGATGCGGGAATGGGCTTACAGATGCCATTTGGAGAAGTTGGAGACTTCGCTGGGGAATGAGTCGTAAGCTAGACTCGAGATTGTTGTCTGAATAGGAGAGCTGTCGGAGATGGGTTTAAGATGCCATCTAGAATGATCGATGCTGGGGAGTGAGTCGTACGCTAGGCTCTGTAGATGTTTCTGGAGGTGAAAGGAGCACGGAGATGGGCTTAAGATGCCATCCGGAGAGAGTCGTACGTTAGACCCTATGCTTGTCTTTGAATGAAGTTATTGGTTTGTATTGGTTTTTTAACCAAATATGCAGCATTCTGAAAGTGGAGAAATGTTGATAAGTAGTCGGAGATGGGCTTAAGATGCCATCCAGGGCAACTGAGTCGTACGCTAGACTCTGTAGTTTCTGTTGATAATAAGAGAAAGTCAGAATACATCTTCGTGCTGATTACTCTGAGGGGATAGTAGTTGGCAAAATGTGGACAGTTTCCCTGTTGTGCTTCGGGTATTGGTCCAATGCCTGTTATCGGAGGATAACTTGTGATCGTTCAGATAGTTTTCCCGTCTGGCTTCGGGCATTAATCCTGGATCCGTTGTCGGAGGAAAACTAGGGCGGTCGTTCAGATAGTTTTCCCGTCTGGCTTCGGGCATTAATCCTGGACCAGTTGACGGAGGACAACTAGGGCGGTCGTTCAGATAGTTTTCCCGTCTAGCTTCGGGCATTAATCCTGGACCTGTTTGCTTCAGAAATGATTTTCACCTGTTTTGGGAAAAACAAAAGAAGCTTTGATAGAATATTGTTAGTTTTATGCAAAGTATAATGCATGACGATGTGCATGAATGATATGTGCACAAATTATGACTTTTATGAGTAATGTATGAATGATAGATGTTGTGGTATTTCAAAACATATCCATCTTGAAGAAGATGCAGATGTTCTGCTTGGGGATTCCTGGCCTCTGTTGGGACGAAACGGATGGAAACCTTGAGAAGAGAGATGACCTCGATTCCTCCGATGCACTATCCGACCAAGTCTTGAGTCCAGATATTGTTGAGGATGGTAGAGATCGAGAGATGCGCCGCTGAGGATCTTGTGCATAGACCCTACTGGGGGAAAATTTGGAGGTACTCTACTGGGGATCTTACACGTAAATCCTGCTGGATAGTATTTGATAGTTGCTGGGAGACCGGGTTAGAAAGATCTGGAGCCCGTCGAAATCTCTGGCTGGGGAACAAAAGATGTAGGTTTCCTCCGATGCGCTATCTGACCAAGTTTCAAGTCTAGATACTGCTGCTGCAGGGGAGATGATGTTTGCTGAGAGATATTTTGTTGGGGATACCTCTACTGGTGATGAATCGTTACTTCTTGGAAATCTGCTGTCACATGGTTTAGCTGAGTGGAATCATTGCTTGGGGACTAATGTGATGGAGCCTGGAATGTCGGGACTAGTGGAGGAAAAGTGTGTACTCTGCTAGGGAAGGTTTGTAGTGAGCGGCACCTCTGTGGGGATCATGCTCTGCAGGGGAAAATGTTTTGGTGACTTTCGCCATCATCTCAATTCCTGGAGACTATAGTAATTACTTTTGTATGTTCACTTTTCGCATGTTTGTGAATAGATTTTTATTGTCAGATGCATATAACCATTCAAAGCAAACGTTGGACTTATGCAAACAACAACAGTGAAAAATGTAAAGAGAAAGAACTTGTATTAATTTGGAATACGGCGTATGGCCAAGTAGTTTGTACGCAAGAAAGGTAAAAAGCTATGCGGAAACAATCTCGTTAAGTTCCAACTATGCTAGTACTCATATATTTCAACTATCTCATCTCCTTGTTGTCAGTAGAAAGTGAGTAGACTGATCTTCGCCATTTGAATCTTGAATGCTGATAGTAGTCTGGAAGAAGGTGATCTGGACGAGACATAGTCGTACGCTTAAATCCCTAACTTTTGCCTAGACCTCCCTTTCGGGTTTTCAGTCTACCGGGATACCCTTTTTTGCCCAAGCCGCCTTTTCAGGTTTTCGACTTGCCGGGTGTACATTTTTTGTATATATCCTTAACTTTTGCCCGAACCCTTTTGGTTCGCCAGGATGCCCTTATTTTTGCCTAAGTCAGTCGACCTAGCGGGTCTCTTTTATGCGTAGTATTTTTTGACTATGTCTGCGTTCACAGGGTGTGGGAAGTCTTCACCATCCATGGTGCTAAGTATCATAGCTCCGCCGGAAAATACTGTCTTGACTACAAATGGTCCCTCATAGGTGGGAGTCCATTTTCCCCTGGGATCACCTTGTGGAAGAATGATGCGCTTGACTACTAGCTCACCAACTTGGTAAATTTGGTGCTTGACTCTTTTGTTGAATTCTCTGATCATTCGTTTCTGATAGATCTGTCCATGGCAGATGGATGCGAGCCGTTTTTCGTCAATTAAGTTAATCTGGTCAAGGTGAGTCTGGACCCAATCGTCTTCGCCTAACTCTGCATCCTGGAGGACTCTGGTTGAGGGTATCTGAACCTCGATTGGTAGGACCGCTTCCATACCATATAGAAGAGAGAAGGGGGTTGCCCCTGTTGATGTTCGTACTGTAGTGCGATAACCATGAAGAGCAAATGGTAACATCTCATGCCAATCTTTGTAGGTCACTGTCATCTTCTGTATTATCTTCTTAATGTTCTTGTTGGCGGCTTCCACAGCGCCATTCATCTTAGGCCGATAAGGAGAAGAGTTGTGATGCTTGATCTTGAACTGCGTGCAGAGTTCGGTGATCATCTTATTGTTGAGATTAGAGCCGTTATCTGTGATAATCCTTTCAGGAGCGCCATACCGACATATAAGGTTATGCTTGATGAATCGAGCCACAACATTCTTGGTAACAGATGCGAACGAGGTTGCTTCTACCCACTTGGTGAAATAATCAATTGCCACAAGGATGAAACGATGTCCGTTAGAAGCGGTGGGCTTGATTTCTCCGATCATGTCAATGCCCCACATTGCGAACGACCAAGGAGCTGTTAGAACATTCAGGGGTACTGGAGGTACGTGCACTTTGTCTGCATAAATCTGGCATTTGTGACAAGATCGAGCATAGCGGTGACAATCAGCTTCCATGATGGACCAATAGTAACCTGTTCTCAAAATCTTCTTAGCCATCGTATGGCCACTGGAGTGGGTACCAAATGAGCCTTCATGTAACTCTTCCATAATACGTTCTGCTATTTTCCGATCTACACAGCGGAGTAAGCACAAATCGTGATTGCACTTGTATAATATGTCGTTGCTGAGGAAGAATTTGGATGCAAATCTTCTCAAGAAATTCTTATCGTTGATAGATGCCCCTGCGGGGTATTCCTGAGTCTCAAGATACCTCTTCACGTCATAGTACCAAGGTTTCTCTTCTGCATCAAGCTCATAACAATATGCTGGTTCGTCAAACTTCTCAATGATGATCTGGGGAGCCTCGTTGTCCCATCTGACCTTGAACATAGACGACATAGCAGCCAATGCATCTGCTAGCTGATTCTCTTCTCGTGGAATGTGATCGAAAGTGATCTCTTCGAAGTAGGGGATCAAACTCAGAACATGCTCTTGATATGGAATGAGATTTGGATGCTTCGTATCCCACTCGCCCTTAATCTGACTGACCACTAAAGCTGAGTCTCCATATACATGTAAGAACTTGATTCTTAAGTCCATCGCAGCTTTAATACCCATAATGCACGCTTCGTATTCGGCCATGTTGTTAGTGCAACTGAAACATAATCTGGCGGTGAAAGGCGTGTGTCCGCCTACAGGGGATATAGTGATGGCGCCGATGCCATTGCCAAGTGCGTTTGAGGCTCCATCAAAGACCATGGTCCATCGGGATCCTTGTTCAGGTCCTTCGTCTGGGCCAGGTTCTTCACAATCTGTAACTAGTAAAACATCTTCGTCTGGAAATTCGAACTGCATATACTGATAGTCATCTACGGCTTGATGAGCCAAATAATCGGCTAAAGAGTGCCCTGAGTCCAAATATGCAAACAAAAGCAGTTAATAACGCATGAATAATGAAAATCGAAATTCAAGAATATACCAAATCGGAGCAAGCTTGGGAGCACGATCTGGGCAGTTATAGCTTCGAGCAAGGATTGGTAATGGACCCTAGGAACCTCAGGAACACGTTTGGATGGCTGGCTTTGGCTGAAAGTGGCTGCAAATTGAAATTCGATTTTCACAACTTTGTGAAAATTTTGAGCAAAGTGAGGGTTGTTGTAAGGGCTAGGCTTTCGTCCTTGGCTTTGTGCAGCATGCTTGGTATTTATAGAGTGAGGAATGAGTGCAAAGAGAGTGAAAAAAGATATGGTATTCAATGTGATATTAATTTTTTTCAAATAAAATCAAATTTTGGAGAAAATTTGATTTTCTCTTCCATATGCAAGCTAGCACGAAATTGGCAAGTATTGTGGGCTATCTTGGACCTCAAGTTTGATAAAAATCCAATCCTTTTGAAAATATATCTTATTTTCATATTTTATACAATTTAAATTTGAATTAAATAGTTTTAAATTCAAAAATAAATCAATAAAATAGAATGTGGTCATGGCAAGGCATCAATAGGTCACAAATAATATCATGATCAAGTTTGGATCATAAAATTATAGGCCCATTTGGAAAAAATTGGATTTTGACAAATATCTTCTTTTGTGCAATTGTCCAAAAATGCCCAACTTCTGAATGGTGTATCTTGCTCAATTTTCCACATTTTTGAGTGTTCTTGGATGTTTTGGAAAGCTCTAAGTGTCCTCTAACCAACCTCTTTGGTTTCATATCAGTTGGAGTTTCCATGCTCAATAAATATTCAAAACAAAAAGTTGACTTTTTGTTGACTTTGAAAAGGACCTGTAATGTTTTGATCCATACCTTCCAAATGAAGCATTTTTTGAACATTCTGTGAGACATGAAGTTGTAGAGAATTGAATTTCCTTCAAAATGAGAGGTGGTGGAAAAATTTCTGAGAAAGTATGAAGAAGTTATGCTTAGTCAAAGTTCAGTTGACTTTTCACTGAAAAACCCTAATTTAGAAAGTTTGACTTTTGTGCAAATCTTGAGTTTTCTTGATGAATCATGATCAACCCTTGATCAAATGATGAATGTGACTTCAAAATGAGGATGTTGACCAAAAATCAGGAAGTTTGACTGTATGTTGACCACAGTTGACTTTTTGTCCAATACAACTGATTTTCAACCATCTGAGCAATTGTCTGAGGAAATTTGACTTGTGGGGCTTGAAACTTGACATGGAGAATCTTTGAAGCATATGAGGAGGCATGATGACCATTGGAGATGTTGGAAGTCCATCTGGATCTGAGAATTGCCAAACCCTAGTTTGGGTTGTTTGTCTAGGAGAGGGTTTGTCTGATCAACCCTTGAGGAATCTTTGAGTTTGGATGTATGAAATGTTTTGAGAAGTAGGAGCGCAAATTTTGGGGTATGACAACAAGGAGTTTGAGCGTATCTGTAGAAGGAATGGAATGTAATGCATTCAAATGAACAAATTGAAATATATATATGTCTCTTCCTATTCTTGGACTTTTGAAAAGTAAGAGGGAAATAATTAATTAGCCCACTTAGAATTAAATGAAATAAAAAGTCTCTTCCATTCCTTGTTGTGAGCAATGTTAATTGCTACAACTCTTCAAATTGGCAAATACCCAACTTGCCCCTTAGATTCTCAAACTGACTAGCATCAAGAGCTTTAGTAAAAATGTCAGCCAATTGGAGTTCAGTGGCTACATGCTCCAATTTAATCACTTTTTCTTCCACAAGATCTCTGATGAAGTGATGTCTAATGTCAATGTGCTTAGTCCTGCTGTGCTGTGTAGGATTCTTTGAAATATTAATAGCACTCAGGTTGTCACAGTACAATGTCATGACATCCTGTGTGACATTGTACTCAGTCAGCATCTGCTTCATCCAAACCATTTGGGAATAACTGCTACCTGCTGCTATGTATTCAGCTTCAGCAGTGGATAAAGACAACTTTAAATGAGTAGGAGTAAGAGTCCTTTATGGCTGGCATTTTCCATCCCAAATTTCTTGACAATATTCTTTGCATACTTGCTCTGAGAAAGAAAAGTTGAGTCTTCCATCTGTGTGACTTGTAGTCCAAGAAAGTAAGTCAATTCTCCCATGAGGCTCATTTCAAACTCAGCTTGCATTTGGTTGGCAAAATGTCTCACCATTTTATCTGACATTCCTCCAAACACTATGTCATCAACATAAATTTGAGCTACCATTATCTTTCCTCCTTCATCCTTGACAAAGAGATTTTTATCCAATCCTCCTTTCCTGTAACCTTTATCAGTAAGGAACTTTGTCAACCTTTCATACCAAGCCCTAGGTGCTTGTTTCAGACCATATAAAGCTTTCCTCAATTTGTAAACATGATCAGGAAAGTTAGGATCCACAAATCCTTTTGGCTGTTCTACATATACCTCCTCATTTAAGTAGCCATTTAGAAAGGCACTTTTCACATCCATCTGAAACAGCTTGAATTTCATAATGCAAGCAACTCCTAGTAGTAATCTGATTGATTCCATCCTGGCCACAGGAGCAAAAGTCTCATCAAAATCAATCCCTTCAACTTGAGTGTATCCCTGAGCAACAAGTCTTGCTTTATTTCTGGTGACAACCCCTTCTGCATCAGACTTGTTCTTGTAGATCCACTTTGTGCCAATGATGTTTGTACCTTCTGGTCTAGGAAATAACTCCCACACTTCATGTTGTTTGAACTGGTTCAATTCATCTTGCATTGCTCCAATCCAGTATTCATCAGTTCGAGCCTCTTTGACATTCTTTGGCTCAATCTTTGACACAAAATAAGAGTTTGAGATAATTTCTCTAGATCTTGTAATGACTCCACAATTAGGATCTCCAATGATGAGTTCCTTTGGATGATCTTTCTGAATTCTGATGGAAGGATCTTTGTTAGCTTCCTCTGGTTCAGATTTTGGTGAAGTAGGGACAGGTACATCATCCTTACCAGACACTTGTGGTGATGTCTCAAACAATGTCTCAACATCATATGGGACATTGTTTTCCTCATGGTGATCATCAACTATGACATTAATAGACTCCATCATAACTTTTGTCCTGGAGTTGAATACCCTATATGCTCTGCTGTTTGTAGAGTATCCCAGAAAAATGCCTTCATCACTTTTAAAGTCCATCTTTCTCCTTTGATCACGATCTGTCAGAATATAACATTTGCTACCAAATACATGGAAATATTTCACAGTAGATTTTCTTCCCTTCCACATTTCATAAAGGGTGGAGGATGTTCCCTTTCTCAAGGTGACCCTGTTGTGAACATAACAGGCTGTATTCATAGCTTCAGCCCAAAAATGAATAGGAAGTTTCTTAGCATGAATCATTGCTCTGGCAGATTCCTGTATAGTCTTGTTTTTCCTTTCCACAACTCCATTTTGTTGAGGAGTTATAGGAGAAGAGAACTCATGATTGATTCCTTCTGAGGAACAGAATTCATCAAACTTGCTATTCTCAATTTCCTTTCCATGATCACTTCTAATTCTGACAATGCAGCCTTCCTTTTCTCTTTGAAGTCTTTTGCATAATTATTTAAAGACATCAAACACATCATATTTTTCCCTGATGAATTTTATCCAGGTGAATCTGGAAAAATCATCCACAACAACATAAGCATATGTTTTTCCACCAAGGCTTTCAACCTGCATAGGCCCCATCAGATCCATGTGCAGCAGCTCTAGCACCTTGGAGGTGGTCAGATGTCTTGACATTGGATGTGACATTCTGGTTTGCTTTCCAACCTGACATTCACTACAGACTCTCCCTTCATCAATATGAAGTCTTGGAATCCCTCTGACAGCCTCCATGGATATGATCTTTTTCATCCCTCTAAGATGCAAATGACCAAGTTTTTGGTGCCACAGTTTCACCTCCTTTTCATCTTTGGCTATAGAGCACACAGAAGAAAATTTAGTGTCCTCAGACTCCCATAGGTAACAGTTGTCCTTTGATCTGACTCCTCTCATAACCACTTCTTGTTTTTCATTGATTACAAGGAAGTCAGACCTGGTGACGTTGACCTTGAATCCCATATCACATAGTTGACTTATGCTTATGAATTTGGCAGTCAAACCTTTTACCAGCAACACTCCATTTAAGTTTGGAACTCCAGAACAGTCCAAGTTTCCAACACCTTTGATTTCTCCTTTAGCTCCATCTCCAAAAGTAACAAAACTAGTTGTATGAGGTTTGACATCATTCAGAAGGTTCTTGATTCCAGTCATATGCTTAGAGCATCCACTGTCAAAGTACCAGTCTTCCTTGGCAGAAACTCTAAGGGAGGTCTGAGCTATCAAGGCTGCAGTCTTCTTCTTCCACTGTTGAGTATATGGTACCTTGTTGGTCTTAGGCTTGACATAAGGAATCTGATTAGGATATCCATACAGTCTATAGCAAAATGGCTTTATGTGTCCAAACCTTCCACAATAATGACATCTCCATCTTTGAAACTTTTTCTTCATGTTTCTCTGATCTTGATGTTGAACCCTATGTTGTGATGTGACACCCCGATTTAATTCGAATATTAAATAAATGGGAATTTAATTATTTATTTAATTAAAGTCTTAAGTATTTATATTTTTGGATTTAATTGGATTAATTGAAGAAAGAAGGGTTGGAGGTGTGCAGAGTAAATAGTGGGTGTGAAGAGTAAATCACTCTACTTTTACTAATTATTAATTATGTATTTTATTTGAAATAATAAAGGAGTATTAAAAGGAATATAAAAAAGGAAAAGAAGGAAAAAGGAGTCTTTTTGGGAAAAAGCTATTTCACGTAGAATTGGAGAAGAGAAGAGAAGAGAGGGAAAAGCCGACGCCGAGGAAATCGAAGATCATCGCGAGGTAAAGGGTGATTTCATTCGGTTTTAATGCCTTATGGGTTTTGGGAATCAAATGGATGATTGGGTATGTTAGGAAATTTGATTTTGATTAATTTAGGTTTGTTGGATTCATCCCTATTTGTGTCGGATTATAGGTCGGAAACCATTAGTGTGTCAAATAATAAATAGGAATGATGAAATAATGTTGTATGATGTTATAATGGTGTAAAATGGATGCATTTTGGTGTTCCTAATGTTGCAATTCGTATGGGAATGATTGGAAGTGTTTGAGAATGCATAATGCTGTCAAAAATAACAGTTTTTAATTCTGCAGGTCTTGGGAAACGGTTCCCATATGGGAGAACCCGAGTTCCCAGTGTTTTGATCACTAAAAATAACATTTTTGAACTCAGGAACCGGTTCCCCATATGGAGGAACCGGGTTCCACTGTTTCTTTTTGGAAAACACTAAACTTTAAAAATTCATAACTTTCAAACCGTAAGTCCGTTTTAGTCGCCGTTTTGGACGTTGTTTCTTAAATTAAATACTCTATTTTATAAAATAAAGAAAATTATAATTAATGTATTTTATTTTGAAAAGAGTCATTTTTCCGATTGGTGAACTATGGTAGTTTTAAGAATGGTGGATGAATTAGTTCAGATTGTTCTGACAGGTTGAACGAAGATTGACGACGCTTATGTGTTGGTTTCCTTGTTGTTTATTCATGATTGTATTGATATCATGTGTTGTTGTCGATGTTGTGTATTCATGATGATTGTTGCTCTCAGTTGTTATGGTTGTATATACTGGTGCTAGTCTTACTAATTGAAGAGTAAGCGTTTGGCATAGTTATGCTTTGTGATAATTTATTTCATGATTATGTTGTTATCATGCGATATTCGTTGATGTTGGCATTATGTGGAATTAGGTGTGATCATAATCCGTTGAATTGATGTTGCATGCTTTTAAGGTGCATGCATAAGCATTTGTTATTGGTTCATTACCATTGTGTGGAGGTGAACTGGCAGAGCCAATAGACTTACCTGGTTCAGAGGTAGTGAGGCTAGATTCTTGACCCAGTGTTGTGGGCGAATCATGGATTCTTGACTCAGTGTTCTGGGCGAATCATGGATTTCCGCTGTCTTTCCACATGTAAACGGAGCAGTGGGTGAACTCGGTTCACGTTTTGGTACCACATGCATAGAGTCTGCATTGCATATGGGATCGTAACATGCTAGGATGGTTTCCAGTGTTGCAATTTCCATTGTTTGCTATATTGCATGTTCATTGGGTGAAATGCATTTGTGAATTGGCTATGACTATGTATTTGGATAATGGACTAATGTATTCAATTATTCTGTTGTATTTAGAAACGTATAATGCATTTTATATTGGATAGAAATCTCACCCTTACTTTGATGATTTCAGATTCGAAGTGATTAGCTGCTTGGAATTGGTGAGGATAACTCTAGAGTCGAGTCAGTTAGTTAATCTGCGTGTCAGTGTCGTGCTCTGGTAGATGTAAGACTGGGGAAACGTTTGTTTTGAAAATCCGTTAATGGATAACCTTAATGGTTTTGAATTATATTTTGGTTTATTATCCTAGAATAACTATGAATGATGTATTCGGGATTTGTTATGTTTCATTTCCGCTGTTAAACGTAACTTTAAGTCTGTTTTATTTAATGATTTATTCTTCAGTGAAAGCATGACAACTGTGTTGATTGATTTGAATTATTTAAATTGTGACGCCTCTTGATTTGTGATTAAAAACTCTGATTATTATTTATAAAACGCGGGTAATTAGAAGGGGTGTTACAATAGTGGTATCAGAGCATAGTCGGTCGTTGTGACTAGTGTCTTAATGTCATTATCCCTTTGTACGCGATAAGTGTGTACAACATTGTCGGTACTTGTTACTTTTCTGGTTGATTATTGCAGGAGTTGTGTGAGACTAAGTGGGGGAGAAGAGATGCTCCCTGATATGTTCCGATTGTAAGTCATTGGTACGAGGTACTGCTTGAGAAGACAGTGCAAGAGTGGTTAGAGTTGTTGGAATCGTTTGGACCGTGAGTCATAGTTGGAAGTGCAAGAAGGCGAATACGATTCTGAGAACAAAAAGTGTTGGTAATGAAGGTTTATACTCCAGTATGATTATCGGATGTCTATTGACAAATTGAGGACTTGATCACCCTTAATCTCTTGTTGATAGTAAACGGAATCGTATTGGATGGTATACAACTGTCTTGCTATCTAAATTGGGCATATAGTGATGAATATGAATGAAGTTTGATAGAGGCTTGTGCACCATATGAGTTGATGAAGAATCTAATAAGAACAATGAATTAAGATGGATGATCAGAGTTGCACGGCTGTTAGTGATGGTGTTGTGGTGTTTATGTTGTATTCTTCGACGGAAGTGAAAGGAAAGGCCAAGAATGATGAATTGTCGGTGGTGAAGAATGGTTGGGATTTTGCTCCGATTGAGTGGTTTAGAAATAAATTGAGTTGGATTGTAAGTTGCTGTCAAAATAGCAAGTTTTTGGTTCTGCAAGTTGCGGGAACCGGTTACTCCTGGGGAGGAACCGGGTTCCCAGTTCAAAATTTCCAAACAAAACCATTTTTCTTCGTGGGAACCGGTTCCTAGTATGGGTGATCCGGGTTCCCCATACAAAATTCCAGGGGGAGTGTTTTTGAGAATTGTGGGAACTGGGTTCTCCCAGGGAGGAACCGGTTACCACTGTGTTGAGCTTCAAAATGTTTAAAACTTTAAAAATTCATATTTTCCAAACCGTAACTCCGATTCGAGTGCCGTTTTCGGCAGTATTTCTTAAATTAAAAATGCTATCTTACAAAATAAGAAAAATATTATTTTATGAAAACTATTTTAAAAAGAGTCGAATTCCCGATTTTTGTAAACTTGGTAGTTTGGAAATGGTGAATGAATTTCCAGAAGTGTTTCCGGAAGATGTGAATGAGTTGCCACCTGAGAGAGAAGTGGAATTTGCTCTAGATTTGATTCTTGGAACTAGTCCGGTGTCGATGGCGCCTTATCGCATGTCGACATCTGAATTATCTGAATTGAAGAAGCAGTTGGAAGAATTACTTGAGAAGAAGTTTATTATTCCTAGTGTTTCACCGTGGGGTGCTCCTGTGTTGTTGGTTAAGAAGAAAGAGGGTTCGATGAGACTGTGTGTTGATTACCGACAGTTGAACAAAGTTACAATCAAGAATTGGTATCCATTTCTAAGGATTGATGATTTGATGGATCAACTGGCTGGAGCTTGTGTATTTAGTAAAATTGATCTGAGGTCTGGATATCATCAGATTCGTGTTAAGGCGGAACATATTCAGAAGACTGCGTTTAGAACGAGGTATGGGCATTATGAATATTCTGTTATGCCATTTGGAGTTACTAATGCACCAGGTGTTTTTATGGAGTATATGAACAGGATATTCCATCTGTATCTTGACAGGTTTGGGGTGGTATTTATTGACGACATTTTAATCTATTCAAAGAATGATGAAGAGCATGCAAAGCATCTTAGGATTGTATTGGAATTGTTAAAAGAGAAGAAGCTTTATGAGAAGTTGTCTAAATGTGAGTTTTGGTTAAGTGAAGTGAGTTTTCTTGGTCATGTAATTTCCAAGAATGGAATTGTTGTTGATCCTACGAAGGTAGAAGCGGTATCTCAGTGGGATGCACCGAAGAATGCTTCTGAAATCTGTAGTTTTCTTGGTCTTGCGGGTTACTACAGGAAATTCATTGAAGGATTTTCGAAGTTAGCCTTACCGTTGACTAAGTTGACGAGAAAGGGTCAAGCGTTTGTTTGGGATGCAGATTGTGAGAAAGGATTCCAAGAATTGAAGAGGAGGTTGACTAGTGCTGCGATTCTGATTTTGCCGAATCTGACAGAATCTTTTGTGGTGTATTGTGATGCATCATTGATTGGTTTAAGAGGTGTTCTAATGCAAGATAGGCAGGTTGTGGCTTATGCTTCAAGACAGTTGAAGATTCATGAAAGGAATTATCCGACTCATGATTTAGAGTTGGCAGCTATTGTATTTGTTTTGAAATTATGGAGGCATTATCTGTATGGTTCACGGTTTGAAGTGTTCAGTGATCACAAGAGCCTGAAGTATCTCTTTGATCAGAAAGAGTTAAATATGAGGCAGAGAGGATGGTTAGAATTTCTCAAGGATTATGATTTCGGTTTGAATTACCATCCTGGTAAGGCAAACGTTGTGGCAGATGCGTTGAGCAAGAAGTCCTTGCATATGTCGATGTTAATGGTTCGTGAATTGGACTTAGTGGAACAATTCAGAGACTTAAGTTTAGTATGCGAAACTACTCTGGATAGTGTGAAATTGGGCATGTTGAAGCTGACTAGTGGTATTTTGGAAGAGATTCGAAATGGGCAGAAGTCTGATGTTGGTTTGGTTGACAAGCTAACATTGATTAACCAAGGTCAAGGAGGTGAACTCCGAATCGACGAGAATGGCGTTATGAGATTTGGTGATAGAGTGTGTGTTCCGGATGTTGCTGAGATTAGAAAAGTATTTTGGAAGAAGGACACCGTAGTTGATTGAGTATTCATGCTGGTGCTACTAAGATGTACCATGACTTGAAGAAGTTATTTTGGTGGCCTGGAATGAAAAAGGAAATTGCCGAGTTTGTGTATGCGTGTTTGGTTTGTCAGAAATCAAAGATTGAACATCAGAAACCGTCAAGACTGATGGAACCGCTGTTTTTTCTAGAATGGAAATGGGATGGCATTTCAATGGATTTCGTGTCTGGTTTGCCGAGGACAACGAAGAACTGTGATTATATTTGGGTTATTGTAGACCGATTGACAAAGTCTCCTCACTTTATTCCGATAAGAATGGATTATCCGATGGAGAGGTTTGCAGAATTGTATGTTGAGAGGATTGTAAGTTTGCATGGTATTCCGTCTAGCATTGTGTCGGATAGAGATCTGAGGTTTACTTCTAAGTTACGGGCGAGGATTGCGGGAAGCTCGGGTACTAAGTTACGATTGAGTTCCGCATATCATCCATGAACGGATGGTCGAGACGGAAGGACGATTCAGTCGTTAGAAGATTTGTTGAGGGCTTGTGTGTTAGAGAAAGGTGGAGCTTGGGATAGCTACTTGCCGTTGATAGAGTATACCTACAATAATAGTTTTCATTCGAGCATTGGTATGACTCCGTTAGAGGCATTGTATGGTAGGAGGTGTCGGACGCCGTTGTGTTGGTACGAATCTGGAGAAAGTGCTGTGATTGGACCAGAGATTGTTCAACAAACTTCAGAAAAGATCAAGATGATTCAGGAGAAGATGAGAACTTCTCAGAGTCGTCAGAAAAGTTATCGTGATAAGAGGAGGAAAGATCTTGAGTTTAATGAAGGAGACCACGTGTTCATGCGAGTTACTCCGATGACTGGTATTGGTCGAGCTTTGAAGTCAAAGAAGTTGACTCCGCATTTTATTGGTCCGTTTCAGATTACCAAGAGAGTTGGGAAGGTTGCCTATCAGATTGCTTTACCGCCGTCACTTGCGAATTTGCATGATATTTTCCATGTATCTCAGTTGAGGAGGTACATTGCGGATCCGTCTCATGAGATTCAAGTAGATGATGTTCAGGTACGGGATAATTTGACTGTTGAAGCAGTACCTGCGAGAATTGAGGATCGAAAAGTGAAGCAATTGCGGGGTAAAGAGATAGCACTGGTACGAGTAGCTTGGGGAGGACCAGCTGAAGGAAATGTGACTTGGGAACTGGAGAGTTAGATGAAGGGCTCGTATCCCGAACTTTTTGTCTAAGGTATATTTTCGAGGACGAAAACTCTTTTAGTGGGGGAGAGTTGTGACACCTCGATTTAATTCGAATATTAAATAAATGGGAATTTAATTATTTATTTAATTAAAGTCTTAAGTATTTATATTTTTGGATTTAATTGGATTAATTGAAGAAAGAAGGGTTGGAGGTGTGCAGAGTAAATAGTGGGTGTGAGGAGTAAATCACTCTACTTTTACTAATTATTAATTATGTATTTTATTTGAAATAATAAAGGAGTATTAAAAGGAATATAAAAAGGAAAAGAAGGAAAAATGAGTCTTTTTGGGAAAAAGCTATTTCACGTAGAATTGGAGAAGAGAAGAGAAGAGAGGGAAAAGCCGACGCCGAGGAAATCGAAGATCATCGCGAGGTAAAGGGTGATTTCATTCGGTTTTAATGCCTTATGGGTTTTGGGAATCAAATGGATGATTGGGTATGTTAGGAAATTCGATTTTGATTAATTTAGGTTTGTTGGATTCATCCCTATTTGTGTCGGATTATAGGTCGGAAACCATTAGTGTGTCAAATAATAAATAGGAATGATGAAATAATGTTGTATGATGTTATAATGGTGTAAAATGGATGCATTTTGGTGTTCCTAATGTTGCAATTCGTATGGGAATGATTGGAAGTGTTTGAGAATGCATAATGCTGTCAAAAATAACAGTTTTTAATTCTGCAGGTCTTGGGAAACGGTTCCCATATGGGAGAACCCGAGTTCCCAGTGTTTTGATCACTAAAAATAACATTTTTGAACTCAGGAACCGGTTCCCCATATGGAGGAACCGGGTTCCACTGTTTCTTTTTGGAAAACACTAAACTTTAAAAATTCATAACTTTCAAACCGTAAGTCCGTTTTAGTCGCCGTTTTGGACGTTGTTTCTTAAATTAAATACTCTATTTTATAAAATAAAGAAAATTATAATTAATGTATTTTATTTTGAAAAGAGTCATTTTTCCGATTGGTGAACTATGGTAGTTTTAAGAATGGTGGATGAATTAGTTCAGATTGTTCTGACAGGTTGAACGAAGATTGACGCTTATGTGTTGGTTTCCTTGTTGTTTATTCATGATTGTATTGATATCATGTGTTGTTGTCGATGTTGTGTATTCATGATGATTGTTGCTCTCAGTTGTTATGGTTGTATATACTGGTGCTAGTCTTACTAATTGAAGAGTAAGCGTTTGGCATAGTTATGCTTTGTGATAATTTATTTCATGATTATGTTGTTATCATGCGATATTCGTTGATGTTGGCATTATGTGGAATTAGGTGTGATCATAATCCGTTGAATTGATGTTGCATGCTTTTAAGGTGCATGCATAAGCATTTGTTATTGGTTCATTACCATTGTGTGGAGGTGAACTGGCAGAGCCAATAGACTTACCTGGTTCAGAGGTAGTGAGGCTAGATTCTTGACCCCAGTGTTGTGGGCGAATCATGGATTCTTGACTCAGTGTTCTGGGCGAATCATGGATTTCCGCTGTCTTTCCACATGTAAACGGAGCAGTGGGTGAACTCGGTTCACGTTTTGGTACCACATGCATAGAGTCTGCATTGCATATGGGATCGTAACATGCTAGGATGGTTTCCAGTGTTGCAATTTCCATTGTTTGCTATATTGCATGTTCATTGGGTGAAATGCATTTGTGAATTGGCTATGACTATGTATTTGGATAATGGACTAATGTATTCAATTATTCTGTTGTATTTAGAAACGTATAATGCATTTTATATTGGATAGAAATCTCACCCTTACTTTGATGATTTCAGATTTGAAGTGATTAGCTGCTTGGAATTGGTGAGGATAGCTCTAGAGTCAAGTCAGTTAGTTAATCCGCGTGTCAGTGTCGTGCTCTGGTAGATGTAACACTGGGGAAACGTTTGTTTTGAAAATCCGTTAATGGATAACCTTAATGGTTTTGAATTATGTTTTGGTTTATTATCCTGGAGTAACTATGAATGATGTATTCGGGATTTGTTATGTTTCATTTCCGCTGTTAAACGTAACTTTAAGTCTGTTTTATTTAATGATTTATTCTTCAGTGAAAGCATGACAACTGTGTTGATTGATTTGAATTATTTAAATTGTGACGCCTCTTGATTTGTGATTAAAAACTCTGATTATTATTTATAAAACGCGGGTAATTAGAAGGGGTGTTACATGTGACATCTGCTTTGACATTGATTTATCAGGTCTGTTCTTCTTCTTGTTATCAGCAAATTTCTTTGCAGCCACATAACCTGAACCAGACACATTTCATGCTCTATGTTGTGACATCTCCTTTGACATTGGTTTGCCAGGCCTGTTCTTCTTCTTGTCACCATCAGGTTTCTTTGCTGCCACATATCCTAGACCATGCAAATTTCCTGCATTTTGTCCAGTCTGAAGGATTTCCTCCAACTTATCAGTTCCAGTTGTCAACATCTTGACAGACTTAGTCATCTGCTCAAGTTTGGAGTTTAACACTATAACTTCACTATTGAGATGACTTATAGTAGCAGTATCTACCTTTTTCTCAGCCTCCAACTTCACATTCTCAGCCTCCAACTTTACAATTAGCTTTTTCTGTTTCTCATTTTGCTGGAAGACTTTAGTACTTCTGATACACAGCTTCTTGTAAGTGTCAGCAAGTTCTTCGAATGTCACCTCCTCATCATTAGAGTCATTATCAGAGTTACAAACTCTAGAGAGAGCAGTAACAAGTTTGGCAACTTCCTCTTCAGAGTCACTTCCTGACTCACCATCAGACCAAGTGACAGCCATTCCTTTCTTCTGTTTCTTTAGAAAGGTAGGACATTCAGATCGAATGGGCCCATATCCTTCACACCCATGGCACTGGATTCCTCTGCTTGGACTTCCCTTCTCTTCAGACTTGGATCTCCTGTTGGATTCATAGGTTCTGCTAATGTCAGACAAGATGTTCTTGACATTGGACCTTGACTTTGGGTCAATTCTCTTGATGAGTTTGTTGAACTGCCTTCCAAGCATAGCTATTGCTTCTGAGATCTTCTCTTCATCATCTTCCTCGCTTTCATCTTCAGTATTGGATACAAGGGCTATGCTCTTGTTTCTCTTGTCAACATTGTCATTGATTCCCATCTCAAATGTCTGAAGTGATCCAATAAGTTCATCCACCTTCAAGTTGCAGATATCTTGAGCTTCCTCTATAGCAATCACCTTCATTGCAAACCTCTTAGGCAAGGATCTGAGAATCTTTCTTACTAGCTTTTCTTCTGACATCTTCTCTCCCAATGCTCCTGAGGTGTTGGCAATCTCCAAGATATTCATGTGAAACTCATGAATAGTCTCATCTTCCTTCATCTTCAGATTCTCAAATTTGGTAGTGAGTGTCATAACCCAAAATTTTCCCTCCATCTTCTCAAGACATTCCATACATCCATACTCAAGGATTCCTCAAGGGTTGATCAGACAAACCCTCTCCTAGACAATCAACCCAAACTAGGGTTTGGCAATTCTCAGCTCCAGATGGACTTCCAACATCTCCAATGGTCATCATGCCTCCTCATATGCTTCAAAGATTCTCCATGTCAAGTTTCAAGCCCCACAAGTCAAATTTCCTCAGACAATTGCTCAGATGGTAGAAAATCAGTTGTATTGGACAAAAAGTCAACTGTGGTCAACATACAGTCAAACTTCCTGATTTTTGGTCAACATCCTCATTTTAAAGTCACATTCATCATTTGATCAAGGGTTGATCATGATTCATCAAGAAAACTCAAGATTTGCACAAAAGTCAAACTTTCCAAATTAGGGTTTTTCAGTGAAAAGTCAACTGAACTTTGACTGAGCATAACTTCTTCATACTTTCTCAGAAATTTTTCCACCACCTCTCATTTTGAAGGAAATTCAATTCTCTACAACTTCATGTCTCACAAGAATCCTCAAAAAATGCTTCATTTGGAAGGTATGGATCAAAACATTACAGGTCCTTTTCAAAGTCAACAAAAAGTCAACTTTAAGTTTTGAAGATTTATTGAGTATGGAAACTCCAATTGATATGAAACGAAAGAGGTTAGTTAGAGGACACTTAGATCTTTCCAAAAAGTCCAAGAACACTAAAAAATGTAGAAAATTGAGCAAGATACACCATTCAGAAGTTGGGCATTTTTGGACAATTGCACAAAAGGAGATATTTGTCAAAATCCAATTTTTTCCAAATGGGCCTATAATTTTATGATCCAAACTTGATCATGATATTATTTGTGACCTATTGATGCCTTGCCATGACCACATTCTATTTTATTGATTTATTTTTGAATTTAAAACTATTTAATTCAAATTTAAATTGTATAAAATATGAAAATAAGATATATTTTCAAAAGGATTGGATTTTTATCAAACTTGAGGTCCAAGATAGCCCACAATACTTGCCAATTTCGTGCTAGCTTGCATATGGAAGAGAAAATCAAATTTTCTCCAAAATTTAATTTTATTTGAAAAAAATTAATATCACATTGAATACCATATCTTTTTTCATTCTCTTTGCACTCATTCCTAACTCTATAAATACCAAGCATGCTGTACAAAGCGAAGGATGAAACCCTAGCCCTTACAACAACCCTCACTTTGCTCAAAATTTTCACAAAGTTGTGAAAATCGAATTTCAATTTGCAGCCACTTTCAGCCAAAGCCAGCCATCCAAACGTGTTCCTGAGGTTCCTAGGGTCCATTACCAATCCTTGCTCGAAGCTATAACTGCCCAGATCGTGCTCCCAAGCTTGCTCCGATTTGGTATATTCTTGAATTTCGATTTTCATTATTCATGCGTTATTAACTGCTTTTGTTTGCATATTTGGACTCAGGGCACTCTTTAGCCGATTATTTGGCTCATCAAGCCGTAGATGACTATCAGTATATGCAGTTCGAATTTCCAGACGAAGATGTTTTACTAGTTACAGATTGTGAAGAACCTGGCCCAGACGAAGGACCTGAACAAGGATCCCGATGGACCATGGTCTTTGATGGAGCCTCAAACGCACTTGGCAATGGCATCGGCGCCATCACTATATCCCCTGTAGGCGGACACACGCCTTTCACCGCCAGATTATGTTTCAGTTGCACTAACAACATGGCCGAATACGAAGCGTGCATTATGGGTATTAAAGCTGCGATGGACTTAAGAATCAAGTTCTTACATGTATATGGAGACTCAGCTTTAGTGGTCAGTCAGATTAAGGGCGAGTGGGATACGAAGCATCCAAATCTCATTCCATATCAAGAGCATGTTCTGAGTTTGATCCCCTACTTCGAAGAGATCACTTTCGATCACATTCCACGAGAAGAGAATCAGCTAGCAGATGCATTGGCTGCTATGTCGTCTATGTTCAAGGTCAGATGGGACAACGAGGCTCCCCAGATCATCATTGAGAAGTTTGACGAACCAGCATATTGTTATGAGCTTGATGCAGAAGAGAAACCTTGGTACTATGACGTGAAGAGGTATCTTGAGACTCAGGAATACCCCGCAGGGGCATCTATCAACGATAAGAATTTCTTGAGAAGATTTGCATCCAAATTCTTCCTCAGCAACGACATATTATACAAGTGCAATCACGATTTGTGCTTACTCCGCTGTGTAGATCGGAAAATAGCAGAACGTATTATGGAAGAGTTACATGAAGGCTCATTTGGTACCCACTCCAGTGGCCATACGATGGCTAAGAAGATTTTGAGAACAGGTTACTATTGGTCCATCATGGAAGCTGATTGTCACCGCTATGCTCGATCTTGTCACAAATGCCAGATTTATGCAGACAAAGTGCACGTACCTCCAGTACCCCTGAATGTTCTAACAGCTCCTTGGTCGTTCGCAATGTGGGGCATTGACATGATCGGAGAAATCAAGCCCACCGCTTCTAACGGACATCGTTTCATCCTTGTGGCAATTGATTATTTCACCAAGTGGGTAGAAGCAACCTCGTTCGCATCTGTTACCAAGAATGTTGTGGCTCGATTCATCAAGCATAACCTTATATGTCGGTATGGCGCTCCTGAAAGGATTATCACAGATAACGGCTCTAATCTCAACAATAAGATGATCACCGAACTCTGCACGCAGTTCAAGATCAAGCATCACAACTCTTCTCCTTATCGGCCTAAGATGAATGGCGCTGTGGAAGCCGCCAACAAGAACATTAAGAAGATAATACAGAAGATGACAGTGACCTACAAAGATTGGCATGAGATGTTACCATTTGCTCTTCATGGTTATCGCACTACAGTACGAACATCAACAGGGGCAACCCCCTTCTCTCTTCTATATGGTATGGAAGCGGTCCTACCAATCGAGGTTCAGATACCCTCAACCAGAGTCCTCCAGGATGCAGAGTTAGGCGAAGACGATTGGGTCCAGACTCACCTTGACCAGATTAACTTAATTGACGAAAAACGGCTCGCATCCATCTGCCATGGACAGATCTATCAGAAACGAATGATCAGAGAATTCAACAAAAGAGTCAAGCACCAAATTTACCAAGTTGGTGAGCTAGTAGTCAAGCGCATCATTCTTCCACAAGGTGATCCCAGGGGAAAATGGACTCCCACCTATAAGGGACCATTTGTAGTCAAGACAGTATTTTCCGGCGGAGCTATGATACTTAGCACCATGGATGGTGAAGACTTCCCACACCCTGTGAACGCAGACATAGTCAAAAAATACTACGCATAAAAGAGACCCGCTAGGTCGACTGACCTAGGCAAAAATAAGGGCATCCTGGCGAACCAAAAGGGTTCGGGCAAAAGTTAAGGATATATACAAAAAATGTACACCCGGCAAGTCGAAAACCTGAAAAGGCGGCTTGGGCAAAAAAGGGTATCCCGGTAGACTGAAAACCCGAAAGGGAGGTCTAGGCAAAAGTTAGGGATTTAAGCGTACGACTATGTCTCGTCCAGATCACCTTCTTCCAGACTACTATCAGCATTCAAGATTCAAATGGCGAAGATCAGTCTACTCACTTTCTACTGACAACAAGGAGATGAGATAGTTGAAATATATGAGTACTAGCATAGTTGGAACTTAACGAGATTGTTTCCGCATAGCTTTTTACCTTTCTTGCGTACAAACTACTTGGCCATACGCCGTATTCCAAATTAATACAAGTTCTTTCTCTTTACATTTTTCACTGTTGTTGTTTGCATAAGTCCAACGTTTGCTTTGAATGGTTATATGCATCTGACAATAAAAATCTATTCACAAACATGCGAAAAGTGAACATACAAAAGTAATTACTATAGTCTCCAGGAATTGAGATGATGGCGAAAGTCACCAAAACATTTTCCCCTGCAGAGCATGATCCCCACAGAGGTGCCGCTCACTACAAACCTTCCCTAGCAGAGTACACACTTTTCCTCCACTAGTCCCGACATTCCAGGCTCCATCACATTAGTCCCCAAGCAATGATTCCACTCAGCTAAACCATGTGACAGCAGATTTCCAAGAAGTAACGATTCATCACCAGTAGAGGTATCCCCAACAAAATATCTCTCAGCAAACATCATCTCCCCTGCAGCAGCAGTATCTAGACTTGAAACTTGGTCAGATAGCGCATCGGAGGAAACCTACATCTTTTGTTCCCCAGCCAGAGATTTCGACGGGCTCCAGATCTTTCTAACCCGGTCTCCCAGCAACTATCAAATACTATCCAGCAGGATTTACGTGTAAGATCCCCAGTAGAGTACCTCCAAATTTTCCCCCAGTAGGGTCTATGCACAAGATCCTCAGCGGCGCATCTCTCGATCTCTACCATCCTCAACAATATCTGGACTCAAGACTTGGTCGGATAGTGCATCGGAGGAATCGAGGTCATCTCTCTTCTCAAGGTTTCCATCCGTTTCGTCCCAACAGAGGCCAGGAATCCCCAAGCAGAACATCTGCATCTTCTTCAAGATGGATATGTTTTGAAATACCACAACATCTATCATTCATACATTACTCATAAAAGTCATAATTTGTGCACATATCATTCATGCACATCGTCATGCATTATACTTTGCATAAAACTAACAATATTCTATCAAAGCTTCTTTTGTTTTTCCCAAAACAGGTGAAAATCATTTCTGAAGCAAACAGGTCCAGGATTAATGCCCGAAGCTAGACGGGAAAACTATCTGAACGACCGCCCTAGTTGTCCTCCGTCAACTGGTCCAGGATTAATGCCCGAAGCCAGACGGGAAAACTATCTGAACGACCGCCCTAGTTTTCCTCCGACAACGGATCCAGGATTAATGCCCGAAGCCAGACGGGAAAACTATCTGAACGATCACAAGTTATCCTCCGATAACAGGCATTGGACCAATACCCGAAGCACAACAGGGAAACTGTCCACATTTTGCCAACTACTATCCCCTCAGAGTAATCAGCACGAAGATGTATTCTGACTTTCTCTTATTATCAACAGAAACTACAGAGTCTAGCGTACGACTCAGTTGCCCTGGATGGCATCTTAAGCCCATCTCCGACTACTTATCAACATTTCTCCACTTTCAGAATGCTGCATATTTGGTTAAAAAACCAATACAAACCAATAACTTCATTCAAAGACAAGCATAGGGTCTAACGTACGACTCTCTCCGGATGGCATCTTAAGCCCATCTCCGTGCTCCTTTCACCTCCAGAAACATCTACAGAGCCTAGCGTACGACTCACTCCCCAGCATCGATCATTCTAGATGGCATCTTAAACCCATCTCCGACAGCTCTCCTATTCAGACAACAATCTCGAGTCTAGCTTACGACTCATTCCCCAGCGAAGTCTCCAACTTCTCCAAATGGCATCTGTAAGCCCATTCCCGCATCATCACCAACAGCGAGTGCAAATTTTCAGGTGTACTCGAGTGTTCAATCATCTTCTACCTCCAGGTCACGAAAGGCGACCATGCCAATCTAACTCTTCCAGTATAAGAAGATTGAACAGGGGCAGCTGTCATACCCCAAAATTTGCCCTCCCACTTCTCAAAATGTTTCATACATCCATCCTCAAGGATTCCTCAAGGGTTGATCAGACAAACCCTCTCCTAGACAATCAACCCAAACTAGGGTTTGGCAATTCTCAGCTCCAGATGGACTTCCAACATCTCCAATGCTTATCATGCCTCCTCATATGCTTCAAAGATTCTCCATGTCAAGTTTCAAGCCTTACAAGTCAAGTTTCCTCGGACAATTGCTCAGATGGTTGAAAATCGGTTGTATGGACAAAAGTCAAGCGTGGTCAACATACAGTCAAACTTCATGATTTTTGGTCAACATCCTCATTTTGAAGTTACATTCATCATTTGATCAAGGGTTGATCATGATTCATCAAGAAAACTCAAGATTTGCTCAAAAGTCAAACTTTCTAAATTAGGGTTTCTTTGAGAAAAGTCAACCAAACTTTGACTGAGCATAACTTCTTCATACTTTCTCAGAAATTTTTCCACCACCTCTTGTTTTGAAGGAAATTCAATTCTCTACAACTTCATGTCTCACAAGAATGTTCAAAAAATGCTTCATTTGAGAGGTATGGATCAAAATATTACAGGTCCTTTTCAAAGTCAACAAAAAGTCAACATTTTGTTTTGAAGATATATTGAGCATGGAAACTCCAATTGAGATGAGACAAAAAAGGTTAGTTAGAGGACTCTTAGAGCTTTCCAAAAAGTCTAAGAACACTCAAAAATGTGGAAAATTGAGCAAGATACACTATTCAGAAGTTGGGCAATTTTGGACAATTGCACAAAAGGACATTTTGGTCAAAATGCAAAATTTTCCAAATGGGCCTATAATCTTTTGATCCAAACTTGTTCATGACATTATTTGTGACTCATAAATGCTTGGCCATGACAATTTTCTATTTTATTGATTTAATTTTGGATTTTAAACCATTTAATTCAAAATTAAATTATATAAAATATGAAAATAAAGTATTTTTTCAAATGGGTTGGATTTTTATCTTACTTGAGGTCCAAGGAAGCCCAAAACACTTGCCAATTTCGTGATTTGCTTGCACATGGAAGGAAAATCAAATTTTCAAGAAAATTTGATTTATTTTAAAGAGAAAATATTGCACATTCATTACTCAATCTTTTTTCACTCTCTTTGCCATCCTAATTTACTCTATAAATACCAAGCATTATGCACAACACAAAACACGAAACCCTAGCCCCATACACAACCCTCACTTTGCCAAAATTTCTCAAGAAACTTGAAAAATCGAATTTTATTTTCCAGCCTCCCTCAGTCTCTTCCAGCCATCCAAACGTACTCAGGGGGTAAGGTTGAGTAAGAATACATATTTATCATTGATCAAAGCAAGCCAAATCGTGCCATATACATACATACATATTCAATTTTTCTTGATTTTTGCATTTGATTATTCTGCTTGTGTTGATCGATTCTAATGCTTTTATCATGTTCATAATATGCCTAGGGTTTGATCTGGGCAATCGCTATTGGTTTTGAACTTCAGAATTGTATAATGCCATTACTAGGATTTTCAAAGTTGTGAGATTCGAAACTTAAAATCCAGGCCGATTCAGGGCAAGAGGACCTCACCATCGTGTTCGCAGCCC
The DNA here is from genome assembly GCA_021764765.1 of Vicia sativa. NCBI lineage: Eukaryota > Viridiplantae > Streptophyta > Magnoliopsida > Fabales > Fabaceae > Vicia > Vicia sativa. Next base: position 208,627,358 of record CM038792.1, on the reverse strand, counting down.
TCGATTTAGGGGGGTAGAGTACCTTTTATTCATTGGTTTCGCGTATTTTGCAAGCTTTGATTTCAGGTCCATCGGAGAAGACGACCGGAGCTAGGGCTCCGGCGTCGTTGACTGAGGAAGACCGGCGAGGAGCTGGCGTGGCGCGAGGAAAGATTCTGATTCGTCCATTCAAAAACAACTGGGGTCCACGCGTGGCTGACTGTGTTTGATTCAAATCAATGACACTTGATCACTCATATTGAATTGATTTCTACTTTTAAAACACCAAGTGTCACATGGCTCAGTGGTTAAGGCGCTCACTGTGTGTAGATGCTCTTCAAGGTCATGAGTTCGATTCAGCCTGGGACCAGATTTGTTTTCCTTTTTACAAACTCAAACTATTTCAATTATTTTCATATTTCCTTTTATTTTCAATATTCTATATGCATTTTAATTCTTTTCATAATTTTTATTCATGCATTAAAAATCATCAAAAATATTTTTCTTTTTGTATTTATTTTCATAAAATGTTTATTTAATTTGTAAAATTAAAAAATATTATTTTACATGCATATTTATTTTTATTCATAATTTAGCATTTAAATCAATTTTAATTAGTTTTTAATTATTAAATTGCATCTAAAAAATCCCAAAAAATTATTTTAGCATATTTATGTTATTTCCAGCATGTCATATTTTTCTCATTCAAAAAATTGCATTTTTACTAATATTTTTCTCTTATTCGATTTCTCTCGTATTTTCCGATTTCTTATCTTTTCACAGGTTATCCGTTTCGGACGAGTTTTCTTATCGTTTCTTTCTTTCCAATAATGTAACTGTTCATGGGATGTAATAGTTAATTAGGGCTTTTATTTTCCGCAAGTTTAAATTATGTATCTGCCCCAAAGCCATGTAATAGCGTAGGACATTTATCTTTCCGCATCTTTACATTCCGCATTTTAATTTCCGCACCCTATAAACTGCTAGTAATTAGGCGTGTATGGCAAGATTAAAATTGAACACAGCCCACTAATTTCCAAGATAAAATATCTGAAACGACACACTCTTTCACACATGCACCCCTTAGGGTAATTCTCTCTCGTTGCCTTAGGAATTCAAATATGGTCATGTCCCTCGAGCGTAGAGGTATTCTAGCACGTTGCCTTCAACAAATCATCATAGTCCTTCGATACAAAGATCATAAGACCCACGATGTAGCCTCCGAATACATGATCTTGACCCTCGATTGTCGCCTACGAAAATGATGATAGTCCTCCGAATGTGCTAGGATACTTCCTGCAAGTTGCTTTCTATGACCATCCGATGTCCCCGAATGTCCGCTTACATCCAACAAATGAGTTACCTACCAACTAATGGTATGGATAGCGTTATTCTAAAGGGCGTAAAATAACACAACGACCAATTACGAGTAGGTAATAAGACTTTTAGTTGCTTGCTCAAACAAAATACTTTTCACACCTCACACTTTTGTCAAAGTTCAAACTCTTTTCAAAAGCGAAACATTTCGAACACTTTGTATACATTCCTACATGAATCATTACAAAGTCAAAGCGAAATGCCTTTTCAAAACATTTTGTCAAACACACGAAAGCACAATTTTAAAGTGATCTAAGAGCAACTAAGGCAGTAGATAACTACGGATGGAAAGGGGTGCTAATACCTTCCCTTTTCATAACCTTCCCTTACTCGAGAATCTAACGAAGGTCTTTTACATACTTTTACCTTCCCTTAATTGGATAAAAGAAAAGTCGGTGTCGACTCTTGCTATCCACACATTTGCGATACAAAATCCTACAAAGTCAGTTCACCGTATTACAGAACTGGCGACTCTGCCGGGGAGACACCCTTAAAGAGAGAATGCCTTAGGGATTTCTAGATAACTTTTGTTGCTTTCTGTTTGATTTGCTTGCTTTACTTTTAAGGGTTGCTTGGGTATTATAATTGTGGGGGATCCTACACCCGGATTCGGGTTTCCTTTTAGGTAAGTAGCAATAAATCGTCGCGACCGTTAGACGTATATCAAAACGGTCAACATGATGGCTACGTTAGTGTGACACTTTGGATGTCCTGATACTCTTCATTCCCAAGTTGAGGATAGTATTTGGCCTGCGTGGTGTCATCAAGCACTAACTAAACTTTTAGAACCTTAATTGACCCATCTTGGCCATTAGAAGGTAGTGAGATGGCGGCTTTGGTCTGACTAAGGTTGGTTGATACTCGATGCTACGCTCATTGAGATCGGACTTTTGGGATATTTTCGGTCGACCACTTGGTAGTCGTATTGAAATAAATGCCTACGAGAAAGATCAATGATATGAGATTCCTAGAACCCGGTTACTATTATAGGACAGGATGAACCAACTCAAACTTTTGGTGGGGTAATTACCTATACCTCTTGCAAGCCTTAAACCTAGGCTCATTGTGTGAATTGTTTGTGTGTGCCAAACATGACATCATGACATCATTCGCATTGCATATCATTTCTAACTATTTCAAGGACCTAGGGATTTATCTTTGCTCTGTTTTGTAGGGATTATGGCTTCTAGAAAGACTATCCGAATCAACTTCATGGGTATACCTTCTCAGCTCAAAGAATTGGTTTCAAAAATCCCTGATCATGCTCAGTTCATCAAGAGACATGGTTATCTACTTGGCTTGGTTATCTCTGGTTTTGAAGAAGATATGATGCATGTCCTATTCGAGTTCTTCGATCCGAAACACCATTGCTTTACATTCCCAGATTATCAGTTGGTTCCTACCTTGGAAGAGTTCTCTAAGCTACTTGGGATACCTATTCTTGATCAAATGCCATTCACCGGTCTAGAAAAGGTGCCTAAGTACGAAGACATCGCATCAGCCTTACATCTTAAGCGCTCAGACATTGAAGCTAATTGGGAAACAAGAAGCGGAGTTAAGGGTTTACTTTCCAAGTTCTTAATTAAGAAAGCCCGAGAATTCCTCAAAGTTATGAGTTTCCATGCATTTGAAGATATTGTAGCCTTGTTAATCTATGGTTTGGTTCTATTCCCTAATTCAGATCAATTCATAGATGTCAACGCCATCAAGTTGTTTCTTACCCGCAATCCTGTGCCTACCTTACTTGGAGATATTGCATTTCTCTCACACCACTAAGAGACAAGGAACTCTCATGTGTTGCATCTGTTACTTGCTAGGTGGTTTATTTCGCACCTTCCTCCATCCGTTTTGAAGAACGAACAAAGGTTGAGATGGTCTCAAAGATTAATGTCACCCCCCTCATCCAGATATCCGTTGGAATCTTTTCTCTCAAAGGACTTCACATTCATTGGCGTTGTGGAGAATTCCTAATGTACCACTCCTTGGTATAAGGGAGGTATTACTACAACCCTTCTTTAGCTCTCGTCGGTTTGGTTTTGCTCGAAGAGATGGTCCACATGATATGCTTCTCAAGATATTGTGTTCGATTACAATCACGATCTCGAATTGCAAGCGAAGGTTTATACGCTTGGGGCATGGTAAAGGCGATACCAAGACTTTGGGGCACAAAACTCCATTCCTTGGGAACCTTACCTCGAATGGGTGCGAGCTCGAGCTCAAAACCTCATGATGCCATTTACACTGTGTTACCGTAATTATGGAATCTGTTGCTATAGGTGGCGTACCTATCTTGTTCTCCATCGACATGCCTCTGATTTTGAAGACTTGAAGAGATCCTGGATTCGACTTAAAGAAGAGGATACCTTTGAAGCTCAGTGTTATGCAAGTGAGAAGAAAGTGCTAGAGTTGACCAAGTTACTTCACGAGGAGCGAAGCATCAACGCCTACCTCGGCACCAAGAGGAAGCGCCCATGGGAGACTTAGAGCTTTGGGATTTATATGTTTTCTTTTATTTGTTTGAACTATCTTTTGTACTTAAAAAGAAAAAGAATAAAAAGAGTACTAATAAATGTTTTTTCATTGCTTGTTTAACAAATTTAAATCTCTAAGGTCCTTGAAAACATTGCATTGCATTCGCATAAACATTGCATTGCATTCGCATAAACATTGCATATCATATCATAACATTGCATCACAGGTACATTGAAGATTGGTTTTCTCATTTGCTCGCTATTTATTTTAGCAGAAATGGCTCGAGCGATCATCAGGATCTCGGGCTCGAGATGCTCGGTTTAATGGATGTTTACCGGCTTGGTCCAAGGCCAAGAAGATCGAAGAAGCTCATCAGGAAGAAGAAGGTTGTTGGTCTTCTCAACATGGGCGGGCGCAAAGGTGGTCCTAAGTGGTTAGTCGAATTGAGCTCTCGAAGGAAGTGTCAAGAAGGAGGATGAGCAAAGTAACAAGGGTGATGGCGAAGGTAGTCGGCATGAGCACGAGAAAGACTATGATAATGGCCAATACTCGATGAAGATGACAAGTACAAACGACTTGAAGGCGTAGAATCTGTGGAAAACTGAAGATGTCGGGTTGAACTTTGATGATCTAAGTCTTGTCCACAGTGTTGTGATTCCTCCCAGTTCAAAGTTCAACTTTTCTAAGTATGATGGCATGTCTTGCCCTAAATTGCATTTGAAGTCTTATGTCGGAAGATCAATCCCTGTGATGAGAAAGTTATGGATGCATTATTTTCAAAGAGTTTGTCCGGAACCCAATTGGAATGGTATTATCGGCTAGAGAATGGCCGTATCCGTACTTGGAGAAACCTAGCGATGCTTTCTACAAACAATATGAGTACAATCTTGAATTGACACCCACTCGCATGCAACTACAAAGCATGTCTATGGGTCGTGATGAGAAGTTCAAGGAGTATGCTCAGTGGAGAGATCTAGCGAGGAGTTCAACCACCCTTGTCCAATAGGGAATTGGTTGATATGTTCATGGGAACAACAGCGGGCCATTCTTCAATCATCGATTGGAAACTCTTGACGGATTCACCGGTGATATTGTGAGAGCGTATTGAAGGCGGCATCAAGAGCGGGAAGATTAGATAAGTCATCTTGAATCTGCGAAGAGATCTTTTGGTGGTAAGAAAGAAACTAATCTTGTGTGGTCGGAAAAGCGAGGCCAAGACCGTGCTCAATCGTGGGGCGGTTGTGATCTCGATCCTACATCATCACAACCTCGGCGAGACACAGCGTGGCGAGCAGCGCCAGGCGGTTCAAGATCAACATGCCATTGTCATGAAGCCTTGCAACACATGTTGAAAGCGGTGATTACCTTGAGGATCCTCCTCGAATGTCAATACTTCCTCTCAGAGATACAATCCTAATGCTAAGTGTGCTTACCATTCCAATAGCCGGGACATAGTCTGCGATGATTGTTGGGCTCACGAAGAACAAGATTCGGGATATGATTGAAGCTAAGCAGTTGAGTTTGATCCTCTGTTGAGACTCGAGATGTGATCAACGCTCCTATGCCTAACCATGACAAAAGTTCCAATCTTTGTTGGTGACGATACTTACGTTTTCAACATAGATGACGACTATTCCTCGATATTTGTTAAGAAGAATTTCTTGCAAGCGGTGTCAATCAGGATGCCCGGAGAATTGTCGTTGGTGCCCATCTTTTGATGGTTGTGCTTGGTTGAGAAGGCGTGTTCGATGCATGATGGATAAGTGAGATACTATTTTGAAACCACATGTCGAGCGTGTGAAGAAATGTCTAAGTTGAAGATTGACAATGCGAGATGAAAGCCGCACCATCTGGGATACCTTGGGGCAGCCAAGTGGAAAGTTTGATTACATGGTGAAGTACTTGTTCCTAAGAGCTATAAGATCCCTATTGAAGGCGTTAAAGAGACCGGATGGGGTGTGATTTCCCGAAGATTATCTTGATGTTAACAGTAAGATTTCCTCTGCGATCCTGTGCCTAGGGTGGCACCCCTCATCATTACTTCTCCAAGACCAGTTCCATATTCCTCTGACAAGGCTATCCCTTGGAACTATGGAGCTGATGTTTACTATCATGGCGTCAAGCAAGACCCTCTGACCATTGAAGCTACCATTCCTGACATCGACAACATCACCGGATCAAGTAAGGTGACCCGAACCAGAAGGGTTTTCTCTCCAGAAATCTCTCCTCCAAAAGACACCGCGACTCCAGCTCGCATTCCAGCTATTCCATCAGTTCCCCAAGAACCAGTGACTCATCCTGCTCAGCCAGAAGTACCAAAGGAAGTTACCAAAGACACCTCCAAACAAGAAATAGAGGAAATTCTGAAGCTTATCAAGAAAAGTGACTACAATGTGGTGGAACAGTTAGGACAGACTCCGTCCAAAATCTCCATGCTTGCTCTGCTCTTGTGCTCTAAGGCTCATGCTAACGCCTTGGTGAAGTTTCTGAAAAATGCTCATGTGCATGAACACTACCACCAGTTTGAAGTTTGTATTGCTAGCACAGCTGCCAACAACGACCTAGGCTTCTCGATCTTGATTTGACTCTAGGAAAGAAACACAACAAAGCCTTGCACATCTGTTGAATGCAAGGGCATTACATTATCTCATGTTTTGGTTGATCTGGGTTACGCTTTGAATATCCTACCGAAGGCTTTTGATCGACTTGATGTTGAAGGGTTGGTTACGAAACCCGGTGACATTATTGTGAGAGCTTTTGATGGTTCTAAGAGACGGTACTTGGAAGCTCACTACACACTTAAAGTTGGTTCCCGGACTTTTGACTCTACTTTCTTTGTCATGGATATCCGTCCGACTTACTCTTGCCTACTTGGGCCCTTGGATACATGGGGCGGCGTTGTTACCTCACCACATGAGCGGAAGTACCCAGTGAAGGAGAAAGTTGTTACGTATGTGGTGAAGAAGAGTATATGGTGGTCATCAATCATTCCGATACCTCGAGATGGAGGGTGAATTCTTTGAGACTCCATCAAGCTTTTGAGACAATCCCAGTCATGCTGTTGACTCTCTGTTACCTGAAATTACACAAACTCGCCTAGGATGGCCTCATTGAAAGATGCTCAGCTGCGTTGAAGAAGGTGGTAGTACTATTTGGGGACAGCTCCCTGATCTTCCTTTCAAATCTGACAAGACTGGTTTAGGCTTCACCATCAAGGGTCAGAAGATGATACGCCGTGAACGTGCCGGCCAACTTCCTTTCCGTATCAGCGAGTGGAATCCATGCTATAGAAGGCGGCCGACTTGACATCGGCAAGTGGATCTAACTCAGACGAAGGGCTCGGCAATTGGAAGGCGAAGGCGTCATACCAATCTCCTTTAGCCGGAGTAATCACTCTTGATTTGTTTTGCTTTTCGTATTTTCTTTGTTTTGAACAATAAACTCTAAAGCCTAGTGCCTTGCAGGGCATCATGGCTCGTTGTGAGGGTTATTATCATCATTTGCATATTTTCATTCAATAAAACCGTTGGACTTTTGCATACGATTGTTGTTTTCTTTCTTTTTTATCACCCCTTCAAAAGCTATGTGTTTCTTACATACACCCACGTGATACCGCGAATCACTCGAATCTCGTTGATATGACTATGCTATTGCTAAATATGACTTGATAATCCGATCTACCAAGAAGGCGAGGTGAGGAAGATTGTGAAGTGCGGAGAACTTGTCGATTGCTACAACAAGAAGAGCGAGTTATACAACCACCACGAAGAGCAAGTTGAGGTTGTGAATACAGTCTTGATGAAGGCAGAAAAGAGATCAAGATAGGCGGGTCTTGAGAAAGTGTTAAAGAAAGATTGGTTCGGATACTACGAGACTATATTGAGGTTTTGCTTGGTCATACGAAGACATGCCGAGGTTGGACATTGATATCGTGGTACGTTGTCAACAAAGAAGGTTTTCTCGGTGAAACAAAAGGTTAATCGCATCGTCACGAGATGTCGGAGAAAAATCAAAGCCGAGATTATAAACGTTCAACGGGTTTCTTAGTATTACTTATCCACGATGGGTTGCGAGCGTGGTTCTGTGCCTAAGAAGGATGGTAAAGTGCGAATGTGTGGATTAGAGATCGAACAAAGCGAGTCGAAAGACAATTTCCCACTTCCTCATATTGATGTTACGGTTGACAACACCGCTCGGCATAAGGTCTTCTCCTTTATGGATGGTTTCTCGGTTACAATCAAATCAAAATGGCTCACGAAGACATGGAAAGACTACTTCGTTACGGTGGGGCACTACGCTATAAGGTTATGCCGTTTGGTGAAAGCGAGCGCCACTTATCGATGCTATGGTGACATTATTCCATGACATGATTCATCACGAGATAGAGGTCTCGTCGGCGACATGATAGCTCGATCACGTGAAGAAGAACATCTTGATCATTTAAAGCTGACGGGTTGAAGAAACGAGACTAAGACTTAATCCTAACAAGTGCACTTTTGGGTCGGATCCAGGAAAACTCCTAGGGTTTGTTATCGTTGGTAAAGGTATTGAATTGACCACCAAGGTTAAAGACATTCAAGAGATGCCGGCTCACTTGAGAAGGAAGTCAGGAGGTTTCTTGGGCGATTAAACTACATTGCCAGATTCATTGCACACCTAGCGCTACTTGTGAGCCAATCTTCAAGTTTAAGAAAGATCAAGTAGTGGAATGGAGCGAGGATTGCGGATCGCTTTTGACAAAATCAAGAGTACCTCAGAATCCATCCATCATTGCTTGCCAGAAGGAAGACCTCTTATCATGTACTTGGCAGTGTTAGAGAACTCAATGGGGTGTGTGTTGGGGAAACATGGCAGTGCAGTCGAAAAGAACATGCAATATACTACCTTAGCAAAAGTTTTCTGGTGAAACAAGATACTCCAGACTCGACTTACTTTGCTTTAATGAGCACTTCGCCGACTAAGGCAGTATATGTTGACTCATACTACTTATTGATTTCAAGATGGATCCGATAAAATACATATTTGAGAAACCAGCTCTCTCGGAAGAATAGCAAGATGGCGGATGATCTTGACGAGTATGACATCCGGTACACTTCTCGAGCGATCAAAGGAGTATAGTGGCGATCATTTGGCTTATCAAGTAGATGACTATCGATCTATGCGTTCGAATTTCGACGAAGATGTTTTACTAGTCAGCGATTGTGAAGAACCGAGGACGGACGAAGGACACGAACAAGGATCGATGGACCATGGTCTTTGATGGAGCCTCAAGCGCGCCAGCAGCGGCATTGGCGCCATCATTACATCCCTACGACGGACATACTCCTTTCACCGCAGATTATGTTTGATTGCACTAACAACATGGTCGAATCTGGCGTGCATCATGGGTATCAAAGCTACTATTGACTTAAGAATCAAGTTCTTACGGTGTATGGAGACTCGACTTTAGTGATCGGTCGAGGTTAAGGCGAGTGGGATCGAAGCATCAGACCTCATTCCGTGTCGAGAGCATGTTTGGGTTTGATCCCCTACTTGAAGAGATTACTTTCAATCATATTCCACGAGAAGAATCGGTTAGCGAGCATTGGCTACTATGTCATCTATGTTCAAGACGGATGGGACAACGAGGCTCCCAATCATCATGGAGAAGTTTGACGAACGGTATATTGTTATGAGCTTGATACAAGAGAAACCTTGGTACTATGGCGTGAAGAGGTATCTTGAGACTCGGGAATATCCACTTGAGGGCATTTGTCAATGATAAAGTTTTGAGAAGATTCGCATCCAAATTCTTCCTCGTAGACATCTTATACAAGCGCAACCACGATTTGTGCTTACTCGTGTGTAGACGAGAAAAGCGACAATACGTATCATGGAAGAGTTACACGAGCGCATTTGGTACTCACTCCGATGGACATACGATGGCTAAGAAGATTTTGAAACGAGTTTATTGGTCCACCATGGAAGGCGATTGTCACCTTCTGCTCGATCTTGTCACAAATGCGGTTATATGCGACAAAGTGCACAGTACCTCGGTACCTCGAATGTTCTATGACTCCTTGGCCTTTTGCAATGTGGGGCATTGACATGATCGAATCAAGCCCGACTTCCAACGGACACCGTTTCATCCTTGTGGCAATTGACTATTTCACCAAGTGGGTAGAAGTAGCCTCGTTCGCATCTGTTACCAAGAATGTTGTGGCTCGATTTATCAAACATAATCTTATGCATCGATATGGCACTCCAGAAGGATTATCATGAATAACGGCAAATCTCAACAATAAGATGATCACTTAGAACTCTTACGCGGTTCAAGATCAAGCATCACAACTCTTCTCCTATCGGCCTAAAATGAATGGCGCGATGGAAGCCGCCAACAAGAACATGAAGATTATATAGAAAATGACGGTGACTTACAAAGATTGGCATGAGATGTTACCATTCGCTCTTCATGGTTACCGCTTCTTCTGACACGAACATCGAGGGGCAACCCCTTCTCTCTATATGGTATGGGCAGTCCTACCAATCGAGGTTTAGATACCCTCAACGAGTCCTCCGGGCCGAGTTAAGTGAAGATGATTGGATTCGGACTAGCCAGTGATCAACTTGATTGATGAGAAGCGACTCGCATCCATACGCCATGGATAGATCCATCGAAGCGAATGATCGAGCATTCAACAAGAAGGTCAAGCACCGAGTTTACCAGTCGGTGACCTAGTAGTCAGCGCATCATTCTTCCACAAGGTGATCGGGGCAAATGGACTCCCACCTACTGAGGGCCGTTTGTAGTCAAAAGTATTTTCCGGTAGACTATGATACTTAGCACCATGGATGGCGAGACTTCCCACACCACAATGAGCGAGACATAGTCAAAAATACTACGCATGAGCAAGACCAGCTAGGTCGGTAGCTAGGCAAAATAAGGGCATCTGGCCGAACCAAAGGGTTCGGGCAAAGTTAAGATATATACAAAACATGTACACGTGAGTTGAAAACACGAAAAGGCGGCAGGCAAGGGTATCGGTGGTGAAAGCCCGAAAGCGGTCTAGGCAAAGTTAGGGATTTAAGCGTACGACTATGTCTCGTCGGATCACCTACTTCCGGACTACTACTATCGACATTCAAGATTCAAATGGCAGATCAATTCCTCACTTTCTCGGCTGACAGGAGATGAGATAGTTGAAATATGAGTACTAGCATAGTTGGAACTTAACGAGATTGTTTCATAGATTTTTACCTTTCTTATATACAAACTACTTGGCCATCGCCACATTTCAAATAAATACGAGTTCTTTCTCTTTCTTCATTGTTGTTTGCATAAAGTCCAATGTTTGCTTTGAATGATTATATGCATCGACAATAAAATCTATTCAACATATGAAAAGTAAACATAGCAAAGTAATTACTACGGGCTTGGGAATTGGGATGACGAAAGTCACCAATGCACTTCCCATGGCGTGATCCCCATGATATGTCATTCATTACAAACCTTCCCCGATTAGATGCAGCGTGGGTCCTAACAATGATTCCACTCAACTTAACGGATTACGCTGTCTCTGACGATAACATCATCCGTAGAGGTATTTATCCCCGACAAGATATATCTCAACAATTCCCTTTTTCCGAGCAGTATCTAGACTTGGAACTTGGTCGATGGTGCCGGAGGAAACCTACACTTCTTATTCCTCGATCGGAGATTACAACTGATTCTTCTTGGGTTTCTCAACAATTATCAGTACTCTCGGTAAAATTTACGCCGCAAGATCCCCAGTAGAATACCTTGAGATTCTCTACCCAGGGTCTACCACAGATCCTCACGGATACCTCCCCGTCCTCAACAATATCTAGGCCCAAAACTTGGTCGGATAGTGCCGGAGGAATCAAGTTATCTTTCTTCTCGGGATCTCCATCCTCGAGCAGTTAAATCTCCAAGCGAGAACTTGCATCTCTTCAATGGATATGTTTTGAAATACCACACATCTATCATTCATACATTACTCATAAAGTCATAATTTGTGCATATGTCATTCATCGCATTGTCATGCATCATACTTTGCATAAGACTAACAAATATTCTATCAAAGTTTCTCTTGTTTCTCCAACAATTGAAATCACTTAAGCCTAACGGGTCCGGATTAACCCGAATCTCCGGAAAACTATCGAAAGAAGATAGCCCCACAGTTGTCCTCCGGACAACTAGTCGGGATTAAACCCGAATCTCGAGGAAAACTATCGAAGAGCGCCTAGTTGTCCTCCACCAGCGGTCAGGATTAAGCCCGAATCTCGGCGGAAAAATATCTGAAGGCCAGCCCTCGTTTGCCTCCGACAACGGATCCGAGGATTAAGACCGACGACGGGAAACCTATCCGACGATCACAAGTTATCCTCCGATAACGGTGGATCAACACCGATGCCTGACGGGGAGATATCCACATTTGCCAACTACTACCTCCCTCAGGTACTTAAGCTTTATTACAGTTCCTTCTTATTATCAGCAAGACTACAGTCGGCATACATTCGTTGCTTGGATGGCATCTTAAGCCCGTCTCAGGCTACTTGCAACATTTCTCCACTTTCAGTCTTTGTATTTGGTTAAAACCAATACAAACCTTCATTCAAGATGAGCACGAAGTCTAACATCGACTCCCTCAGGATGGCATCTTAAGCCGTCTCAAGGCAGCTTCTATCGAGAACATCTGAGCTGGCGTCACACTCGCTCCCATCATCGATCTTTCCGGATGGCATCTTAAGCCCATCCCCATCAATTTTATTAGACATTCTCGAGTCTAGCGTATGACTCATTCCCAATGAGTCTCTACCTTCCCCAAATGGCATCAGCAAGCCCGTTCACGCATCACCGGTAGTACAAATTTTCGGTGTACTCGGTGTTCAATCATCTTACACCTCCGGTCACGAAGGCCGCGCGTACCAATCTAACCCTCCGGTACAAGAAGATTGAGCGAGGGCATTGTCATACCCCAAATTTGCCCTCCATCTTCTCAAGCCATTCCATACATCCATACTCAAGGATTCCTCGAGGTTGATCGGACAAACCTCTCTAGCAATCAACCGAAACTAGGGTTTGTGATTCTCAACTCGGATGGACTTCCAACATCTCAATGTTCATCATGCCTCCTCATATGCTTCAAAGATTCTCCATGTCAAATTTCAAGCCTTACAAGTCAAGTTTCCTCGAGACAATTGCTCGGATGGTTTGAAAATTAGTTGTATTGGACAAAAAGTCAAGCATGGTCAACATACGATCAAACTTCATGATTTTTGGTCAAATCCTCATTTTGAAGTTACATTCATCATTTGATCAAGGGTTGATCATGATTCATCAAGAAAACTCAAGATTTTCTCAAAGTCAAACTTTCTAAATTAGGTTTCTCTGAGAAAAGTCAACCAAACTTTGTTGAGCATAACCTCTTCATACTTTCTTAGAATTTTTCCACCACCTCTTGTTTTGAAAATTCAATTCTCTAACTGCATGTCTCACAATAATGTTCAAAATGCTTCATTTGAGGTATGGATCAAAATATTCTGGTCCTTTTCAAAGTCAACAAAAGTCAACATTTTGTTTTGAAGATATATTGAGCATGGAAACTACAATTGAGATGAGACCAAAAGGTTGGTTAGAGGACTCTTAGAGCTTTCCAAAAGTGAACATCAAACATGTGGAAAATTGAGCAAGATACACTATTCGAGAAGTTGGGCGATTTTGAATGATTGCACAAAAGGACATTTTGGTCAAAATGCAAAATTTTCAAATGGGCCTATAATCTTTGATCCAAACTTGTTCATGACATTATTTGTGACTCATAAATGCTGGCCATGACAATTTTCTATTTTATTGATTTAATTTTGGATTTTAAACCATTTAATTCAAAATTAAATTATATAAAATGAAAATAAGTATTTTTCAAATGGGTTGGATTTTTATCTTACTTGAGGTCCAAGGAAGCCCAAAACACTTGCCAATTTCGTGATTTGCTTGCACATGGAAGGAAAATCAAATTTTCAAGAAAAAATTGATTTGTTTTAAAAGAAAATATTGCATTTTACTCAATGTTTTTCACTCTCTTTGCCATCCTAATTTACTCTATAAATACCAAGCATTATACCTGACACAAAACACGAAACCCTACCCCATACAAGACCCTCACTTTTGCCAAAATTTCTCAGAAACTTGAAAAATCGAATTTTATTTTCGACCTCTCGGTCTCTTGACCCTCCAGCGTACTTTCGAGGGGTAAGTTGAGTAAGAATATATTATCATTGATCAAAAGCAAGATCGTACCATATACATACATACATATTCAATTTTTCTTGATTTTGCATTTTGATTATACTCTTGTGTTGATGATTCTAACATCATGTTCATAAGATGCCACAAGGGTTTGATGGGCAATGTTATTGGTTTAAACGTCCGAATTGTATAATGCCATTACTAGGGTTTTCAAAGTTGTGAGATTCGAAACTTAAAATCGAACCAATTAGAACAGAAGGGACCTCACCATCGTGTTCATTTTCGATTTGGGGGTAGGTACCTTTTATTCATTGGTTTGATATTTTGCAAGCTTTGATTTGGTCCATCGGAGAGGCAATAGGAGCTAGGGCTCGTGATTGGTTGACGAGGAAGACCGGCGAGGCTGGCGTGGCGAGAAAGGTTCGATCGTCCATTCCAAAACAATCTGGGGTCCAGCAGCGTGACTATATTTGATTAAATCCATGACACGTGATCACTCATAGTGAATTGATTTACGCTTTAAAACACCAAGTGTCACATGGCTCGATGGTTAAACTCACGTGTGTAGATGCTCTTCAAGGTCATGAGTTCGATTCAGCTGGGACGGTTTGTTTCCTTTTACAAACTCAAACTATTTCAATTATTTTCATATTTCCTTTATTTTCAATATTCTATATGCATTTAATTCTTTTCATAATTTTTTATTCATGCATTAAAAATCATCAAAACTATTTTTCTTTTGCATTTATTTTCATAAAATGTTTATTTAATTTATAAAATTAAAAATATTATTTTACATGCATTTATTTTTATTCATAATTTAGCATTTAAATCAATTTTAATTAGTTTTAATTATTAAATTGCATCTAAAAATCCCAAAAAATTATTTTAGCATATTTATATTATTTCCACATGTCATATTTTTCTCATTCAAAAATTGCATTTTACTAATATTTTTTCTCTTATTCGATTTCTCTCATTTTCCGATTTCTTATCTTTTCACGGTTATCGCGCGTTTGGACGAGTTTTCTTATCGTTTCTTTCTTAATAATGTAACTGTTCATGGGATGTAATAGTTAATTAGGGCTTTTATTTTCCATAAGTTTAAATTATGTATCGCCCCAAAGCCATGTAATAGCGTGGGACATTTATCTTTCCGCATCTTTACATTCCGCATTTTAATTTCGCACCCTATAAGCTAGTAATTAGGCGTGTATGGCAGACTAAAATTGAACATAGCCCACTAATTTCCAAGATAAAATATACGACAACACACTCTTTCACATACTTCCACCAGGGTAATTCTCTCCTAGTTTGTATACAATTCAAATATATTCATGTCCCTCGAGCGTGAGGTATTCTAACATCGTTGCCTTCAAACAAATCATCATAGTCCCTTGATACAAAGATCATAAGACCCGCGATGTAGCCTCAGAATACATTATCTTGACCCTCGATGTCGCCTCTGAAAATGATGATAGTCCTCGGTGTGCTAGGATACTTCCTCGAGTTGCTTTCATGACATCGATGTCCTTGAATGTCCGCTTACATCCAACAAATAGAGTTACCTACCAACTAATGGTATGGATGGCGCTATTCTAAAGGAATAAAATAACACAACACGACCAATTACGAGTAGGTAATAAGACTTTTAGTTGCTTTCCAAGCAAAATACTTTTCACCTCACACTTTTGTAAAGTTCAAACTCTTTTCAAAAAGAAACATTTCGAACACTTTGTATACATTCCTACATGAATCATACAAAGTCAAAGCGAAATGCCTTTTCAAAACATTTGTCGAACACACGAAAGCACAATTTTAAAGTGATCTAAGAGCAACTAGAGCCCGTGGATAACTACGGATGGAAAGGGTGCTAATACCTTCCCTTTTCATAACTTCTCCCTTACTGAGAATCTACTTGAAAGATTCTTTTTACATGCTTTTTA
>CM038792.1:208328572-208611235 GCA_021764765.1 Vicia sativa | reverse complement strand
CAGTGTGCTTGTTCAGTTACGTATTGCTACTATTTTCAAACTTATATTCACTTCGTTTCACCATATTTTGAAGACTTATATTCATTCAAGTTTTGATTTTTGAAAACTTATATTATTTAAGTTTCAGTTTTCACGAAGACTTATATTAACCCCGAATTTCACCAATTTTTCACGAAGACTTATATTCAACGAAATTTCATCGATTTTGAAGACTTATATTCACTTCAAATTTTAACGGTTTTTTGAGGCTTGCTATTCACTTCAAATTTCATCTAATTCTAAAGACTTATATTCCTTCAAATTTCATCAGTTTACGAGACTTATATTCGTAAAATTTCATCAGTTTTCTAAAGACTTATATTCCACTTCATTTTCACCATATTTTTCTGACTTATATTCACTTCAAATTTCATCTAATTTTTACGAGACTTATATTCATTGTTTACTTATTTCTAAGGACTTTGGCAATTTTAACAATTTTACGAAGACTTATATTCACTTCAAATTTCACGGTTTACGAAGACTTATATTCTTCAATTTCATCAGTTTAAGGTTATATTCACTCAAATTTCATCTAATTTTTGAAAACTTATATTCCTTCAGTTTCTGGATTTTCGAGACTTATATTCACTTCAAATTTCATTGGTTTAAAGACTTATTCACTTCAAATTTCATGATTTTCTAGAGACTTATATTCACTTCAAATTTCATCAAATTTTTGAGAATTATATTCACAAATTTCATCAAATTTTTTGAAGACTTATATTCATAAAATTTCATCAGATTTTAGAAGACTTATATTCGAGTTGATTTCACCATATTTTAAAGACTTATATTCACTTAAATTTCATCTAATTTTTTGAAGACTTATATTCACTTCAAGTTTCACACAGTTTTGACGAGACATATTCACTTCAAATTTCATGATTTTAAAGAGACTTATATTCACTTCAAATTTCATTGATTTTACGAGACTTATATTCACTAGAATTTCATCAAATTTCTGAAGACTTATATTCACTTCAATTTTAACAAGTTTTTTTGAGATATTCACTTCAATTTCACTAATTACGAAGACTTATATTCACTTCGAATTTCATGATTTTTACGAAGACTTATTCACTTCAATTCCTTCAATTTTCGAAAGACTTATATTCACTTCAAGTTTCACCATATTTTAGAGACTTATTCAAATCAAATTTCATCAATTTTGAAGACTTATATTCACTAAATTTCATCAGTTTTCTAAAGACTTATATTCACGATTTTCACGATTTTTAGGACTTATATTCACTTCAATTTCATCTAATTTTGAGACTTATATTCCTTCAATTTCATCAAATTTTAGAACTATATTCATTTAAATTTCATTGATTTTTTAAAGACTTATATTCACTTCAAATTTCATCAGTTTAAAGACTTATATTCATTAAATTTCATCTAATTTTACGAATTTATATTCACTAAAATTTCATCATATTTTACGAGACTTATATTCACTTCAATTTCATCTAATTTTACAGACTTATATTCCCTTCATTTCTTCATTTTCGAAGACTTATATTCACTTGAATTTCATCTAATTTTGAAGACTTATATTCATTCGATGTTTCATTAATTTTTGAAGACTATATTAAATCCCAATTTCATCAGTTTTAAAGACTTATATTATTTCAACAGCCTTATTTTACGAGACTTATATTCACTTGAATTTCTACTTGATTTTACGAACTTATATTACGCCCAGAATTTCGCCAGTTTTCTAAAGACTTATATTCACTTCAATTTTCAGGTTTTCAAGACTTATATTCACTTCAAATTTCATCTAATTTAGACTTATATTAACCATTTCTCAATTTTTGAGACTTATATTCACTTCATTTTTCACTAATTTTTAAGAGACTTATATTCACTTGTTCATCTAATTTTGAAACTTATATTCCTTGAGTTTCACCAAATTTTTGAGACTTATATTCACTTAGTTTCCTTAATTTTAGAGACTTATATTCGCCAGTTTCATGATTTTCTAAAGACTTATATTCACTTCAATTTCATCATATTTTTACGAAGACTTATATTCACTTAATTTCATCGAGTTTACGAGACTTATATTCACTTAAATTTCATCTAATTTTCTTGAAGACATATTAAGCCCAATTTTCACCATATTTTACGAGACTTATGTTTCACTTAAATTTCATTGATTTACCACGAGAGACTTATATTCACTTCAAATTTCATTGATTTTAAGACATATTCAGCCAAATTTCTTGATTTACTGAGACTTATATTCACTTGAATTTCATCTAATTTTTTGAATACTTATATTCAACGAGTTTCACCAAATTTTTGAAGACTTATATTCACTTCTTATTTCATGATTTTTAAAGACTTATATTCACTTCAATTTATCGGATTTTCTAAGACTTATATTCATTCATTTTAACATATTTTCTTAAGACTTATATTCACTTCAATTTCATCAATTTTAAGACTTATATTCACTTCAGTTTCCTAATTTTAGAAGACTTATATTCACTTTAATTTTCATTGATTTTCTAAAGACTTATATTCACTTCAATTTCATTCAGTTTTAAGACTTATATTCACTTCAAATTTCATCTAATTTTACGAAGACTTATATTCACCGTTTCTTGATTTTTAGACTTCTATTAATGAATTTCATGATTTTCTGAGGCTTATATTCACATCATTTTCATCAGTTTTCTGAAGACTTATATTCCTTCAGTTTCATCTAATTTTGAAGACTTATATTCACTTCAAGTTTCATCAAATTTTTTGAGAGACTTATATTAAATTTCATGATTTTACAAAGACTTATATTCCTTCAATTTTCATCATATTTTAGAAGACTTATTCATTCAATTTCATTGATTTTAGACTTATATTCACTTCATTTCATCAGTTTTGAACTTATATCCTTCAATTTTAACTTGATTTTCGAAGACTTATATTCACTTCAAATTTCATCTAATTTACGAGACTTATATTCTTGAGTTTCACAAATTTTTGAAGACTTATATTCACTTCAATTTCATTAGATTTTTAAAGACATATTCACTTCAAATTTCAACTAATTTTGACTTATATTTCAACTAGGTTTCACGAAATTTATTTGAAGACTTCAAGTTAAACCCAAATTTCATGATTTTACGACACTTATATTCACTTCAATTTCATCTAATTTTCAAAGACTTATATTCACTTGATTTTCACAAGATTTAGACTTATATTAGCCAATTTCATCTAATTTACGAAGACTTATATTCCTTAAGTTTCACAGTTTTGAGACTTATATTCATAAAATTTCATCAGTTTTCTAAGACTTATATTCACTTCAATTTCATCTAATTTTCAAAACTTATATTCCTTCATTTCAAATTTTAGACTTATATTTCTTAAGTATTTCATCGATTTTACGAAGACTTATATTCTTCAATTTCAGTTTCTAAGACTTATATTACTTCAATTTTAACTAATTTTACGAGACTTATATTCACTAAAAATTTCATGATTTTAGAAGACTTATATTCATTCAAATTTCATGGTTTTAAACATATTCGCCAATTTTAACAGTTTTTTAGACTTATATTCACGAATTTCATCTAATTTTTGAAGACATATTCTACTTCAAGTTTAATAAATTTTTTGAGACTTATATTCACTTCAATTTCATCAGTTTCAGAGACTTATATTCATAATTTCATGATTTTCTAAGACTTATATTCTTATTTCACCATATTTTCTAAGACTTATATTCACTTAAATTTTATCTAATTTACGAAGACTTATATTCTTCAGTTTCATCAAATTTTTGAAGACTTATATTCACTTCAAATTTCATTAATTTTCTAAAGACTTATATTCACTTCAAATTTTCATCAATTTTCTAAGACTTATATTCACTTAATTTCATCTAATTTTTGAGACTTATATCATAATTTCACAAATTTTTAGAAGACTTATATTCACTTCAATTTCATCGATTTTTAAGACTTATATTCACTTAATTTCACCATATTTTAGAGACTTATATTCCTTCAAATTTCATCTAATTTTGAAGACTTATATTCACTTCAAGTTTCATAATTTTACGGAGATATTAACTTCAATTTCACGGTTTTACGAGACTTATATTACTTGAGTTTCACGGTTTTACGAAGACTTATATTCACTTCAAATTCATCAGTTTTACGAGACTTATATTCACTAGTTTCATCAGTTTTACGAAGACTTATATTCATTCAAATTTCATCAGATTTTAGAGACTTATATTCATGAATTTCATCAGTTTTACGAAGACTTATATTCACTTCAATTTACCTAATTTTCGAAGACTTATATTCTTGATTTTCGATTTTGAACTTATATTCGCCAAATTTCATCTAATTTTGAACTTATATTCACTTCAAATTTCATCAGTTTTGAAGACTTATATTCACTTCAAATTTCATTGATTTTACGAAGACTTATTCACTTCAATTTCATCGGTTTTCGAAGACTTATATTCATGATTTTCACGGATATTTGAGAGACTTATATTCACAATTTCATCAATTACTAAAGACTTATATTCATTTCAAATTTCATCAAATTTTTGAAGACTTATTCACTTAATTTCCCAGTTTTTAAAGACTTATATTCACTTCAAATTTTACCATATTTTAAAGACATATATTCACTTAAATTCATTGATTTTACGAACCTTATATTCACTTCAAATTTCATCAGTTTTAAGACTTATATTCATGACTTTCACAAATTTTCGAAGACTTATATTCACTTAATTTCATCTAATTTTTGAGACTTATATTCACTTCAATTTCATTAGATTTTTAAGACTTATTCTTCAATTTCATCTAATTTTGGCTTTATATTCAATTCAAGTTTCACCTAATTTTTGAAGACTTATATTCACTTAATTTCATGATTTAGAGCTTATATTCACTTCAATTTCCTTGATTTTCTAAAGACTTATGTCCTTCAACTTTAATCTGATTTTCTTAGACTTATATTCACTTCAAATTTCATCTAATTTTAAGACTTATATTCACCAGTTTCATAAATTTTTTGAAGACTTATATTCACTTCAAATTTCATTGAATTTTACAGACTTATATTCACTTCAATTTCATCAATTTTGAAAACTTATATTCATGAGTTTCACCAAATTTTTGAAGACTTATATTCACTTCATTTCATGGTTTACGAGACTTATATTCATGAATTTCATTGATTTCTAAAGACTTATATTCACTTCAAATTTCACCATATTTACGAAGACTTATATTCAAATTTCATCAGTTTTACGAGACTTATATTCACTTAAAATTTCATTGATTTCTAAGACTTGTTCATTAATTTCACCATATTTTAGAGACTTGTTTTCAAATTTCATTGATTTTAGAGACTTATATTCACTTCAATTTCATCGATTTTCTAAACACTTATATTCACTTGATTTTATCTTGATTTTCTTAGATTTATATTAACTTCAAATTTCATCTAATTTTTGAAGACTTATATTCACTTCAAGTTTCACAAATTTTTGAAGACTTATATTCACTTTATTTCATCTATTTTACGAAGACTTATATTCACTTAAATTTCACCAGATTTTAAAGACTTATATTCACTTCATTTTCATCTATTTTCTTAAGACTTATATTCGAGTTCAAATTTCATCTAATTTCGAAGACTTATATTCACTAAATTTCATGATTTTTGAAGACTTATATTCACTTTAATTTTCAGTTTTTCAAGACTTATATTCACCAAATTTCATCAGTTTTAGAACATATTCACTTCAATTTCATCAAATTTTAGAAGACTTATATTCATAAAATTTCATGATTTTCTGAAGACTTATATTCTTCAAATTTCATCAGTTTTCTAAGACTTATATTCACTTCAATTTTAACAGTTAAGACTTATATTCTTCAAATTTCATCTAATTTTTGAAGACTTATATTCATTTTCAAGTTTCAACAAATTTTGAGAACTTATATTCACTTCATTTCATCAAGATTTTCTAAGACTTATATTCACTTCAATTTTATTATTTTAGAACTTATATTCACTTCAAATTTCATGATTTTACGAGACTTATATTCACTTCAAATTTCATCTAATTTTCTAAGACATATATTCCACTTGACTTTAACAAGATTTTCTTAGACTTATATTCATGAAATTTCATCTAATTTTAAGACTTATATTCACTTCAAGTTTCATCAAATTTTTGAAGACATATTCGCTTCAATTTTCATTAGATTTTTAAAGACTTATATTCACTTGAATTTCATCCTTTTGAAGACTTATATTCACTTCATTTCATCTAATTTTCTGAAGACTTATATTCACTTCAATTTCATAGTTTTACGAACACTTATATTCATGAATTTCATCAGTTTTCTAAAGACTTATATTCACTTCAACTTTAACAAGATTTTCGAAGACTTATATTCACTTCAAATTTCATCTAATTTTACGAGGCTTATATTCCTTCAAGTTTCACAAAGTTTTTGAGACTTATATTCTTAAATTTCATCAGTTTTCGAAGACTTATATTCACAATTTTCATCAATTTTGAAGACTTATATTCACTTCAAGTTTCACAAATTTTAGAGACTTATATTCACTTCAATTTCATCCAGTTTTACGAGACTTATATTCTTCAATTTCATCAGATTTTACGAAGACGTATTCACTTCATTTCACCATATTTTAGAGACTTATATTCACTAAAATTTCATTGATTTTCGAAAACTTATATTCATTCAAATTTCATTGATTTTCTAAACACTTATATTCATTTTAACTTGATTTTCTTAAGACTTATATTCCTTAATTTTATCTAATTTTGAAGACTTATATTCATCAAGTTAACCAAATTTTTGAGACTTATTCACTTCAAATTTCATCAGTTTTAAAGACTTATATTCACCAATTTCATTGATTTTCTAAAGACTTATATTCACTTCAATTTTCACCATATTTACGAACTTATATTTTTAAAATTTCATCAGTTTTAAGACTTATATTCAATTCAAATTTCATCAGTTTTTCTAGACACTTGTATTCAGCCAATTTAACAGATTTACTGAATTACTATTCTTCAATTTCATCTAATTTTGAAGACTTATATTCACTTCAAATTTCATAAAATTTTGAAGACTTATATTATTGTATTTCATTCAGTTTTAAAGACTTATATTCACTTCAATTTCATCAATTTTCTGAACATATTCCTTCATATTTCAACCATATTTTCTAAGACTTATATTCACTTGAATTTCATCTAATTTAAGACTTATATTCACTTCAAGTTTCATCAAATTTTGAGACTTATATTCCTTCATTTCATCAGTTTCTAAAGACTTATATTCTTCAAATTTCATGATTTTCTAAGACTTATATTCCTTCAATTTCATCTAATTTTGAGAGACTTATATTCACTTCAAATTTCACCAAATTTTTGAAGACTTATATTCACTTCAAATTCAGTTTTCTTAAGACTTATATTCAATTTTAACCATATTTTACGAGACTTATATTCACTTCAAATTTCATCTAATTTTTGAAGACTTATATTCACTTCAGTTTCATCAGTTTTAGACTTATATTCTTCAAGTTTCACGATTTTGAGACTTATATTCACTTCAAATTTCACCGATTTTAGAGACTTATACTTCATCTGATTTTCGAGACTTATATTCACTTCATGTCATCGATTTTACAAGACTTATATTCACTTCAATTTCATCAGTTTCGAAGACTTATATTCACTTCAATTTCATCATTTTCGATAACTTATATTCACTTCAATTTCAAATTTTCAAAGACTTATATTCACCAATTTCATCGATTTTGAAGACTTATATCACTTCAGTTTCACAGTTTTGAAGACTTATATTCATTCAATTTCATGATTTTACGAGACTTATATTCACTTCAATTTCATCGATTTATGAAGACTTATATTCACTTCAATTTCATCATTTTCGAGACTTGTATTCACTTCAATTTTAACCAGATATTTTGTAGACGTATATTCACTTCAAATTTCAACAAATTACTAAAGACTTATATTCATTTCAAGTTTCAACAAATTATTTGAAGACTTATATTCACTTCAAATTTCATCAGATTTTCTAAAGTCTTATATTCACTTCACTTTTAACCATATTTTCTGAAGACATATATTCACTTCAAATTTCATCAGATTTTCTGAACACTTATATTCACTTCAAATTTCATCAGATTTTCTAAAGACTTGTATTCACTTCAACTTTAACAAGATTTTCTTAAGACTTATATTCACTTCAAGTGTCACCAAATTTTTTGAAGACTTATATTCACTTCAATTTTCATTAGATTTTTTAAAGACTTATATTCACTTCAAATTTCATCTAATTTTTGAAAACTTATATTCAATTCAAGTTTCACCTAATTTTTTGAAGACTTATGTTCACTTCAAATTTCATCAGATTTTCTGAACACTTATATTCACCTCAAATTTCATCAGATTTTCTAAAGACTTGTATTCACTTCAACTTTAACAAGATTTTCTTAAGACTTATATTCACTGAAATTTCATCTAATTGAAGACTTATATTCACTTCAAGTTCACCAATTTTAGAACTTATTTCACTTAATTTCATGGATATTTAAGACTTATATTCACCGAATTTCATCTAATTTTTGACTTATATTTCAAGTTTCACCAAATTTTGAAGACTTATATTCACTTCATATTTCATCAGTTTTAGAGACTTATATTCACTTCAATTTCATCAGTTTCTAAAGACTTATATTCACTTCAATTTTAACCATATTTTAGAACTTATATTCACTTCAATTTCATCGATTCTCGAAGACTTATATTCACTTAAAATTTCATCATTTTCTAAAGACTTATATTCACTTCAATTTCCATATTTTCGAAGACTTATATTCACTAAAATTTCATCAGATTTTACGACTTATATTCATTCAAATTTCATCAGTTTTCTAAACACTTGTATTTACTTCATTTTAACGATTTTCTTAAGACTTATATTCACTTCAATTTGATCTAATTTTGAAGACTTATATTCACTTCAAGTTTCACCAAATTTTTGAAGACTTATTTCACTTCATATTTCATGATTTTAAAGACTTATATTCACTTCAAATTTCATCCAGTTTTCTAAGACTTGTATTCACTTCTATTTTAACCATATTTTCTTAAGACTTATATTCACTTCAATTTCATCTAATTTACGAACTTATATTCACTTCAAGTTTCATCAATTTTGAGAGACTTATATTCACTTTAATTTTCATCAGATTTTCTAAGACTTATATTCACTTCAAATTTCATGATTTTCGAAGACTTATATTCACTTCAAATTTCATCAAATTTTAAGATTTATATTCACTAAAATTTCATCAGTTTACGAAGACTTATATTCACTTCAAATTTCATCAGTTTTCTAAAGACTTATTCATTCAATTTTACGATTTTCTTAAGACTTATATTCACTTCAAATTTCATCTAATTTTTGAAGACTTATATTCATTTCAAGTTTCAACAAATTTTTTGAAGACTTATATTCACTTCAAATTTCATCAGATTTTCTAAAGACTTATATTCACTTCAATTTTAACCATATTTTCTGAAGACTTATATTCACTTCAAATTTCATCAGATTTTCTGAACACTTATATTCACTTCAAATTTCATCAGATTTTCTAAAGACTTGTATTCACTTCAACTTTAACAAGATTTTCTTAAGACTTATATTCACTTCAAATTTCATCTAATTTCTGAAGACTTATATTCACTTCAAGTGTCACCAAATTTTTTGAAGACTTATATTCACTTCAATTTTCATTAGATTTTTTAAAGACTTATATTCACTTCAAATTTCATCTAATTTTCGAAAACTTATATTCACTTCAAGTTTCACCAAATTTTTGAAGACTTATATTCACTTCAAATTTCATCAGATTTTCTGAACACTTATATTCACTTCAAATTTCATCAGATTTTCTAAAGACTTGTATTCACTTCAACTTTAACAAGATTTTCTTAAGACTTATATTCACTTCAAATTTCATCTAATTTCTGAAGACTTATATTCACTTCAAGTGTCACAAAATTTTTTGAAGACTTATATTCACTTCAAATTTCATCAGATTTTCTAAAGACTTATATTCACTTCAAATTTCATCTAATTTTTGAAAACTTATATTCACTTCAAGTTTCACCAAATTTTTTGAAGACTTATGTTCACTTCATATTTCATCAGATTTTCTGAAGACTTATATTCACTTCAAATTTCATCAGATTTTCTAAAGTCTTGTATTCACTTCAATTTTAACCATATTTTCTGAAGACTTATGTTCACTAAAAATTTCATCAGATTTTCTGAAACTTATATTCAATTCAAATTTCATCAGATTTTCTAAACACTTGTATTCACTTCAATTTTAACCAGATTTTCTTAATACTTATATTCACTTCAAATTTGATCTAATTTTTGAATACTTATATTCACTTCAAGTTTAACCAAATTTTTTGAAGACTTATGTTCACTTCATATTTCATCAGATTTTCTGAAGACTTATATTCACTTCAAATTTCATCAGATTTTCTAAAGACTTGTATTCACTTCAATTTTAACCATATTTTCTTAAGACTTATATTCACTTCAAATTTCATCTAATTTCTGAAGACTTATATTCACTTCAAGTTTCATCAAATTTTTTGAAGACTTATATTCACTTCAAATTTCATCAGATTTTCTAAAGACTTGTATTCACTTCAAATTTCATCAGATTTTCTAAAGACTTATATTCACTTCAAATTTCATCTAATTTTTGAAAACTTATATTCACTTCAAATTTCACCAAATTTTTTGAAGAAATATGTTCACTTCAAATTTCATCAGATTTTCTTAAGACTTGTATTCACTTCAATTTTAACCATATTTTCTGAAGACCTATATTCACTTCAAATTTCATCTAATTTTTGAAGACTTATATTCACTTCAAGTTTCACCAGATTTTCTGGAGACTTATATTCACTTCAAGTTTCACCAGATTTTCTGGAGACTTATATTCACTTCAAGTTTAACCAGATTTTCTGAAGACTTATATTCACTTCAAACTTCATCAGATTTTCTGAAGACTTATATTCACTTCAAATGTCATCAGATTTTCTGTACACTTGTATTCACTTAAAATTTAATCAGATTTCCTGAAGACTTATATTCACTTCAAATTTCATCAGATTTTCTGATAACTTGTATTCACTTCCAATTTACCAAATTTTCAGAAGACTTATATTCACTTCAAATTTAATCTGATTTTTGAAGACTTATCATCACTTCAAGTTTCACCAGATTTTTGAAGACTTATATTCACTTCAAATGTCATCAGATTTTCTGAAGACTTATATTCACTTCAAATTTCATCAGATTTTATGAAGACTTATATTCACTTCAAATTTCATCAAATTATCTAAAGACTTGTATTCACTTCAATTTTAACCAGATAGTTTGTAAACGTATATTCACTTCAAATTTCAACAAATTACTACAGACTTTATTCAATTCAATTTTCACCAGATTTTCTAAAGACTTATATTCACTTCAAATTTCATCAGATTATCTGAAGACTTATATTCACTTCAAATGTTATCAGATTTTCTGAAGACTTATATTCACTTAAAATTTCATCAGATTTTCTGAAGACTTATATTCACTTCAAATTTCATCTGATTTTCTAAAGACTTGTATTCACTTTAATTTTAACCAGATTTTCTTAAGACCTATATTCACTTCAAATTTCATCTAATTTTTGAAGACTTATATTCACTCCAAGTTTCACCAAGTTTTTTGAAGACTTATATTCACTTCAAATTTCATCAGATTTTCTGAAGACTTATATTCACTTCAAATTTCATCAGATTTTCTAAACTCTTGTATTCACTTCAATTTTAACCATATTTTCTGAAGATTTATATTCACTTCAAATTTCATCAGATTTTCTGAAGACTTATATTCACTTCAAATTTCATCGATTTTCTAAAGACTTGTATTCACTTCAATTTTAACCATATTTTAGAAGACTTATGTTCACTAAAAATTTCATCAGATTTTCTGAAGACTTATATTCAATTAAAATTTCATCAGATTTTCTAAACACTTGTATTCACTTCAATTTTAACCAGATTTTCTTAAGACTTATATTCACTTCAAATTTGATCTAATTTTTGAATACTTATATTCACTTCAAGTTTCACCAAATTTTTTGAAGACTTATGTTCACTTCATATTTCATCAGATTTTCTGAAGACTTATATTCACTTAAAATTTCATCAGATTTTCTAAAGACTTATTCACTTCATTTTAACCATATTTTCTTAAGACTTATATTCACTTCAAATTTCATCTACTTTAGAAGACTTATATTCACTTCAAGTTTCATCAAATTTTTGAAGACTTATATTCACTTCAAATTTCATCGATTTTCTAAAGACTTGTATTCACTTCAAATTTCATGATTTTCTAAACTTATATTCACTTCAAGTTTCACGATTTTGAAGACTTATATTCACTTCAAGTTTCACCAGATTTTACGAGACTTATATTCACTTCAAGTTTCACAGTTTTCGAAGACTTATATTCACTTCAAACTTTATCGATTTTACGAGACTTATATTCACTTCAAATGTCATCGATTTTGAACACTTATTCACTTAAAATTTCATCAGTTTTACGAAGACTTATATTCACTTCAAATTTCATCATTTTCGATAACTTATATTCACTTCAATTTACCAAATTTCTGACTTATATTCACTTCAAATTTAATCTGATTTTTGAAGACTTATCATCACTTCAAGTTTCACCAGATTTTTGAAGACTTATATTCACTTCAAATGTCATCAGATTTTCTGAAGACTTATATTCACTTCAATTTTCATCAGATTTTATGAAGACTTATATTCACTTCAAATTTCATCAAATTATCTGAAGACTTGTATTCACTTCAATTTTAACCAGATATTTTGTAGACGTATATTCACTTCAAATTTCAACAAATTACTAAAGACTTTATTCACTTCAATTTTCACCAGATTTTCTAAAGACTTATATTCACTTCAAATTTCATCAGATTATCTGAAGACTTATATTCACTTCAAATGTTATCAAATTTTTTACAAGACTTATATTCACTTAAAATTTCATCAGATTTTCTGAAGACTTATATTCACTTCAAATTTCATCAGATTTTCTAAAGACTTGTATTCACTTTAATTTTAACCAGATTTTCTTAAGACCTATATTCACTTCAAATTTCATCTAATTTTTGAAGACTTATATTCACTTCAAGTTTCACCAAGTTTTTTGAAGACTTATATTAACTTCAAATTTCATCAGATTTTCTGAAGACTTATATTCACTTCAAATTTCATCAGATTTTCTAAAGTCTTGTATTCACTTCAATTTTAACCATATTTTCTGAAGACTTATATTCACTTCAAATTTCATCAGATTTTCTGAAGACTTATATTCACTTAAAATTTCATCAGATTTTCTAAAGACTTGTATTCACTTCAATTTTAACCATATTTTCTAAAGACTTATGTTCACTAAAATTTCATCAGATTTTCTGAAGACTTATATTCAATTCAAATTTCATCAGATTTTCTAAACACTTGTATTCACTTCAATTTTAACCAGATTTTCTTAAGACTTATATTCACTTCAAATTTGATCTAATTTTTGAATACTTATATTCACTTCAAGTTTCACCAAATTTTTTGAAGACTTATGTTCACTTCATATTTCATCAGATTTTCTGAAGACTTATATTCACTTCAAATTTCATCAGATTTTCTAAAGACTTGTATTCACTTCTATTTTAACCATATTTTCTTAAGACTTATATTCACTTCAAATTTCATCTAATTTCTGAAGACTTATATTCACTTCAAGTTTCATCAAATTTTTTGAAGACTTATATTCACTTCAAATTTCATCAGATTTTCTAAAGACTTGTAGTCACTTCAAATTTCATCAGATTTTCTGAAGACTTATATTCACTTCAAATTTCATCTAATTTTTGAAGACATATATTCACTTCAAATTATACCAAATTTTTTGAAGAATTATATTCACTTCAAATTTCATCAGATTTTCTTAAGACTTGTATTCACTTCAATTTTAACCATATTTTAGAGACCTATATTCACTTCAAATTTCATCTAATTTTGAAGACTTATATTCACTTCAAGTTTCACCAAATTTTAAGACTTATATTCACTTCAAGTTTCACCGATTTTCGAAGACTTATATTCACTTCAAGTTTCACCGATTTTCGAAGACTTATATTCACTTCAAACTTCATCAGTTTTCGAAGACTTATATTCACTTCAAATGTTGATTTTCGTACTTTTATTCACTTAAAATTTAATCATTTTGAGACTTAATTCACTTCAAATTTCATCAGATTTTCTGAAAACCTTTATTCACTTCCAATTTAACCAAATTTTCAGAAGACTTATATTCACTTCGAATTTAATCTGATTTTTGAAGACTTATAATCACTTCAAGTTTCACCAGATTTTTGAAGACTTATATTCACTTCAAATGTCATCAGATTTTCTGAAGACTTATATTCACTTCAAATTTCATCAGATTTTATGAAGACTTATATTCACTTCAAATTTCATCAAATTATCTGAAGACTTGTATTCACTTCAATTTTAACCAGATTTTCTGTAGACGTATATTCACTTCAAATTTCAACAAATTACTAAAGACTTTATTCCCTTCACTTTTCACCAGATTTTCTAAAGACTTATATTCACTTCAAATTTCATCAGATTATCTGAAGACTTATATTCACTTCAAATGTTATCAGATTTTCTAAAGACTTATATTCACTTAGAATTTCATCAGATTTTCTGAAGACATATATTCACTTCAAATTTCATCAGATTTTCTAAAGACTTGTATTCACTTTAATTTTAACCAGATTTTCTTAAGACCTATATTCACTTCAAATTTCATCTAATTTTTGAAGACTTATATTTACTTTAAGTTTCACCAAGTTTTTTGAAGACTTATATTCACTTCAAATTTCATCAGATTTTCTGAAGACTTATATTCACTTCAAATTTCATCAGATTTTCTAAAGTCTTGTATTCACTTCAATTTTAACCATATTTTCTGAAGATTTATATTCACTTCAAATTTCATCAGATTTTCTGAAGACTTATATTCACTTAAAATTTCATCAGATTTTCTAAAGACTTGTATTCACTTCAATTTTAACCATATTTTCTAAAGACTTATGTTCACTAAAAATTTCATCAGATTTTCTGAAGACTTATATTCAATTCAAATTTCATCAGATTTTCTAAACACTTGTATTCACTTCAATTTTAACCAGATTTTCTTAAGACTTATATTCACTTCAAATTTGATCTAATTTTTGAATACTTATATTCACTTCAAGTTTCACCAAATTTTTTGAAGACTTATGTTCACTTCATATTTCATCAGATTTTCTGAAGACTTATATTCACTTCAAATTTCATCAGATTTTCTAAAGACTTGTATTCACTTCTATTTTAACCATATTTTCTTAAGACTTATATTCACTTCAAATTTCATCTAATTTCTGAAGACTTATATTCACTTCAAGTTTCATCAAATTTTTTGAAGACTTATATTCACTTCAAATTTCATCAGATTTTCTAAGGACTTGTAGTCACTTCAAATTTCATCAGATTTTCTGAAGACTTATATTCACTTCAAATGTCATCAGATTTTCTGTACACTTTTATTCACTTCAAATTTCATCTAATTTTTGAAGACTTATATTCACTTCAAGTTTCACCAAGTTTTTTGAAGACTTATATTCACTTCAAATTTCATCAGATTTTCAGAAGACTTATATTCACTTCAAATTTCATCAGATTTTCTAAAGACTTGTATTCACTTCTATTTTAACCATATTTTCTTAAGACTTATATTCACTTCAAATTTCATCTAATTTCTGAAGACTTATATTCACTTCAAGTTTCATCAAATTTATTGAAAACTTATATTCACTTCAAATTTCATCAGATTTTCTAAAGACTTGTAGTCACTTCAAATTTCATCAGATTTTCTGAAGACTTATATTCACTTCAAATTTCATCTAATTTTTGAAGACATATATTCACTTCTAATTTCACCAAATTTTTTGAAGAATTATATTCACTTCAAATTTCACCAGATTTTCTAAAGACTTGTAGTCACTTCAAATTTCATCAGATTTTCTAAAGACTTATATTCACTTCAAATTTCATCTAATTTTTGAAGACATATATTCACTTCAAATTTCACCAAATTTTTTGAAGAATTATGTTCACTTCAAATTTCATCAGATTTTCTTAAGACTTGTATTCACTTCAATTTTAACCATATTTTGAAGACTATATTCACTTCAATTTCATCTAATTTTGAAGACTTATATTCACTTCAAGTTTCACGATTTTCTCAAGACTTATATTCACTTCAAGTTTCACGATTTTAAAGACTTATATTCACTTCAAGTTTCACATTTTACGAAGACTTATATTCACTTCAAACTTTATCAGATTTTACGAAGACTTATATTCACTTCAAATGTCATGATTTTCGACACTTTTATTCACTTAAATTTAATCGATTTTACGAGACTTATATTCACTTCAAATTTCATCAGATTTTCTGAAAACTTGTATTCACTTCCAATTTAAACAAATTTTCAGAAGACTTATATTCACTTCAAATTTAATCTGATTTTTGAAGACTTATAATCACTTCAAGTTTCACCAGATTTTTGAAGACTTATATTCACTTCAAATGTCATCAGATTTTCTGAAGACTTATATTCACTTCAAATTTCATCAGATTTTATGAAGACTTATATTCACTTCAAATTTCATCAAATTATCTGAAGACTTGTATTCACTTCAATTTTAACCAGATATTTTGTAGACGTATATTCACTTCAAATTTCAACAAATTACTAAAGACTTTATTCACTTCAATTTTCACCAGATTTTCTAAAGACTTATATTCACTTCAAATTTCATCAGATTATCTGAAGACTTATATTCACTTCAATTGTTATCAGATTTTCTGAAGACTTATATTCACTTAAAATTTCATCAGATTTTCTGAAGACTTATATTCACTTCAAATTTCATCAGATTTTCTAAAGAGTTGTATTCACTTTAATTTTAACCAGATTTTCTTAAGACCTATATTCACTTCAACTTTCATCTAATTTTTGAAGACTTATATTCACTTCAAGTTTCACCAAGTTTTTGAAGACTTATATTCACTTCAAATTTCATCAGATTTTCTAAAGACTTATATTCACTTCAAATTTCATCAGATTATCTGAAGACTTATATTCACTTAAAATTTCATCAGATTTTCTGAAGACTTGTATTCACTTCAATTTTACCCATATTTTCTAAAGACTTATGTTCACTAAAAATTTCATCAGATTTTCTGAAGACTTATATTCAATTCAAATTTCATCAGATTTTCTAAACACTTGTATTCACTTCAATTTTAACCAGATTTTCTTAAGACTTATATTCACTTCAAATTTGATCTAATTTTTGAATACTTATATTCACTTCAAGTTTCACCAAATTTTTTGAAGACTTATGTTCACTTCATATTTCATCAGATTTTCTGAAGACTTATATTCACTTCAAATTTCATCAGATTTTCTAAAGACTTGTATTCACTTCTATTTTAACCATATTTTCTTAAGACTTATATTCACTTCAAATTTCATCTAATTTCTGAAGACTTATATTCACTTCAAGTTTCATCAAATTTTTTGAAGACTTATATTCACTTCAAATTTCATCAAATTTTCTAAAGACTTGTAGTCACTTCAAATTTCATCAGATTTTCTGAAGACTTATATTCACTTCAAATTTCATCTAATTTTTGAAAACATATATTCACTTCAAATTTCACCAAATTTTTTGAAGAATTATATTCACTTCAAATTTCATCAGATTTTCTTAAGACTTGTATTCACTTCAATTTTAACCATATTTTCTTAAGACCTATATTCACTTCAAATTTCATCTAATTTTTGAAGACTTATATTCACTTCAAGTTTCACCAAATTTTCTGAAGACTTATATTCACTTCAAGTTTCACCAGATTTTCTGAAGACTTATATTCACTTCAAGTTTCACAGATTTTCTGAAGACTTATATTCACTTCAAACTTCATCGTTTTCGAAGACTTATATTCACTTCAAATGTCATGATTTTACATACTTTTATTCACTTAAAATTTAATCAGATTTTCTGAAGACTTATATTCACTTCAAATTTCATCAGATTTTAAAAACCTTTATTCACTTCCAATTT
Organism: Vicia sativa; assembly: GCA_021764765.1. Taxonomy (NCBI): domain Eukaryota; kingdom Viridiplantae; phylum Streptophyta; class Magnoliopsida; order Fabales; family Fabaceae; genus Vicia; species Vicia sativa. The sequence goes on along the minus strand of CM038792.1, from coordinate 208,592,778 downwards.
AACCAAATTTTCAGAAGACTTATATTCACTTCGAATTTAATCTGATTTTTGAAGACTTATAATCACTTCAAGTTTCACCAGATTTTTGAAGACTTATATTCACTTCAAATGTCATCAGATTTTCTGAAGACTTATATTCACTTCAAATTTCATCAGATTTTATGAAGACTTATATTCACTTCAAATTTCATCAAATTATCTGAAGACTTGTATTCACTTCAATTTTAACCAGATTTTCTGTAGACGTATATTCACTTCAAATTTCAACAAATTACTAAAGACTTTATTCCCTTCAATTTTCACCAGATTTTCTAAAGACTTATATTCACTTCAAATTTCATCAGATTATCTGAAGACTTATATTCACTTCAAATGTTATCAGATTTTCTGAAGACTTATATTCACTTAGAATTTCATCAGATTTTCTGAAGACATATATTCACTTCAAATTTCATCAGATTTTCTAAAGACTTGTATTCACTTCAATTTTAACCTGATTTTCTTAAGACCTATATTCACTTCAAATTTCATCAGATTTTCTAAAGTCTTGTATTCACTTCAATTTTAAGCATATTTTCTGAAGACTTATATTCACTTCAAATTTCATCAGATTTTTTGAAGACTTATATTCACTTAAAATTTCGTCAGATTTTCTAAAGACTTGTATTCACTTCAATTTTAACCATATTTTCTAAAGACTTATGTTCACTAAAAATTTCATCAGATTTTCTAAAGACTTATATTCAATTAAAATTTCATCAGATTTTCTAAACACTTGTATTCACTTCAATTTTAACCAGATTTTTTTAAGACTTATATTCACTTCAAATTTGATCTAATTTTTGAATACTTATATTCACTTCAAGTTTCACCAAATTTTTTGAAGACTTATGTTCACTTCATATTTCATCAGATTTTCTGAAGACTTATATTCACTGCAAATTTCATCAGATTTTCTAAAGACTTGTATTCACTTCTATTTTAACCATATTTTCTTAAGACTGATATGCACTTCAAATTTCATCTAATTTCTGAAGACTTATATTCACTTCAAGTTTCATCAAATTTTTTGAAGACTTATATTCACTTCAAATTTCATCAGATTTTCTAAAGACTTGTAGTCACTTCAAATTTCATCAGATTTTCTGAAGACTTATATTCACTTCAAATTTCATCTAATTTTTGAAGACATATATTCACTTCAAATTTCACCAAATTTTTTGAAGAATTATATTCACTTCAAATTTCATCAGATTTTCTGAAGACTTGTATTCACTTCAATTTTAACCATATTTTCTGAAGACTTATATTCACTTCAAATTTCATCTAATTTTTGAAGACTTATATTCACTTCAAGTTTCACAGATTTTCTGAAGACTTATATTCACTTCAAACTTCATCAGATTTTCTGAAGACTTATATTCACTTCAAATGTCATCAGATTTTCTGTACACTTTTATTCACTTAAAATTTAATCAGATTTTCTGAAGACTTATATTCACTTCAAATTTCATCAGATTTTTCTGAAAACTTGTATTCACTTCCAATTTAACCAAATTTTCAGAAGACTTATATTCACTTCAAATTTAATCTGATTTTTGAAGACTTATAATCACTTCAAGTTTCAACAAATTTTTGAAGACTTATATTCACTTCAAATGTCATCAGATTTTCTGAAGACTTATATTCACTTCAAATTTCATCAGATTTTATGAAGACTTATATTCACTTCAAATTTCATCAAATTGTCTGAAGACTTGTATTCACTTCAATTTTAACCAGATTTTCTGTAGACGTATATTCACTTCAAATTTCAACTAATTACTAAAGACTTTATTCACTTCAATTTTCACCAGATTTTTGAAGACTTATATTCACTTCAAATTTCATCAGATTTTCTGAAGACTTATATTCACTTCAAATGTTATCATATTTTCTGAAGACTTATATTCACTTAAAATTTCATCATATTTTCTGAAGACTCATATTCACTTCAAATTTCAATAGATTTTCTAAAGACTTGTATTCACTTCAATTTTAACCAGATTTTCTTAAGACTTATATTCACTTCAAATTTCATCTAATTTCTGAAGACTTATATTCACTTCAAGTTTCACCAAATTTTTTGAAGACTTATATTCACTTCAAATTTCATCATTTTCTAAAGACTTATATTCACTTCAAATTTCATCTAATTTTTGAAGACTTATATTCACTTCAAGTTTCACCAAATTTTTTGAAGACTTATGTTCACTTCATATTTCATCAGATTTTCTAAAGACTTATATTCACTTCAAATTTCATTAGATTTTCTAAGGACTTGTATTCACTTCAATTTTAACCATATTTTCTTAAGACTTATATTCACTTCAAATTTCATCTAATTATTGAAGACATATATTCACTTCAAGTTTCACCAAATTTTTTGAAGACTTATATTCACTTTAAATTTCATCAGATTTTCTAAAGACTTGTAGTCACTTCAAATTATATCAGATTTTTTGAAGACTTATATTCACTTCAAATTTCATCTAATTTTTGAAGACATATATTCACTTCAAATTTAACCAAATTTTCTAAAGAATTATATTCACTTCAAATTTCTTCAGATTTTCTCAAGACTTGTATTCACTTCAATTTTAACCATATTTTCTAAAGACCTATATTCACTTCAAATTTCATCTAATTTTTGAAGACTTATATTCACTTCAAGTTTCACCTGATTTTCTAAAGACTTATATTCACTTCAAGTTTCACCAGATTTTCTGAAGACTTATATTCACTTCAAATTTCATCAAATTTTCTGAAGACTTATATTCACTTCAAATGTCATCAGATTTTCTGAACACTTATATTTACTTAAAATTTCATCAGATTTTTTGAAGACTTATATTCACTTCAAATTTCATCAGATTTTCTGAAAACTTGTATTCACTTCAATTTTAACCAGATTTTCTGAAGACTTATATTCACTTCAAATTTCATCTAATTTTTGAAGACTTATAATCACTTCAAGTTTCACCAGATTTTTTGAAGACTTATATTCACTTCAAATTTCATCAGATTTTCTGAAGACTTATATTCACTTCAAATTTCATCAGATTTTCTGAAGACTTATATTCACTTCAAATTTCATCAAATTGTCTGAAGACTTGTATTCACTTCAATTTTAACCAGATTTTCTGTAGACGTATATTCACTTCAAATTTCAACTAATTACTAAAGACTTATATTCACTTCAATTTTCATCAGATTTTCTGAAGACTTATATTCACTTCAAATTTCATCAGATTTTCTGAAGACTTATATTCACTTCAAATGTCATCAGATTTTAGACTTATATTCACTTCAAATTTCATCAGATTTTCTGAAGACTTATATTCACTTCAAATTTCATCAGATTTTCTAAAGACTTGTATTCACTTCAATTTTAACCAGATTTTCTTAAGACTTATATTCACTTCAAATTTCATCTAATTTTTGAAGACTTATATTCACTTCAAGTTTCATCAAATTTTTTGAAGACTTGTTTTAGGTTTTTACTCTATTATATGGGTTTGAGCTTTGCTAGAGATAGATCACTTAGATTCTTACCTAGGATGATTATCTGTTAGTTTCTATATGCTAGAAATGGGTTTAGAGCTGACATTTACTTAGAGTATTTGTTCTTAATGCCTCTGTGTTGGTTGTTTTGAGCTCGAGATAGTCGTTACGAGTGACGCAGTTGACTTCTGGTTGTCGAGGTATGCCAAAAATGGATATCGAGGTGATTTAGGAGGATTCTCAATTTGGGTTAGAAATCGCTTAGGTTGTGATAGGTATGTGATGACACAGACGAGTATCGTAGGCTGAGTATGACATGGGTGGTAGATTTAAGTCTGTGACGGGTAGTTTACATTCGTTCCGGACAAACTATCTATCCTTTATACATTTTGTTCATTTACTTTTTGTCTTTTTTTTCAACTCTTTTAATCTCAAACTCATTAACGGTAGAATTGTCGAACGAAAAATCAATAACCAATCTCTGTGGACACGATACGATATAACCTAACCGGTATATATCACCCGTTACAAAAAAATACCCAACTCTTTGCTTGCCGCTCTACCGCAGGAACAAAATGGCGCCGTTGTCGGGGATTGATTTTATTGTTTCTGTATTGCGATAATTCCGTTCTTTTTGTGTTTTGTAATCAATGTATATTTTTGTATAGGATGTGTATATAAACTTGTATATGTTACTTGTACATGTTGTGGTTACTTTCCATACTTGTACATATTTGTGATTTTCTTAGTTTTCATGTGATGGTCTGAATTGTCTCGTACTCGTAACGTTTGTTGTGTGGTTGTTAGGACACTTTCTTTAGGTTTGTGCGGTGTAGAAATACCATGGCATGACGAGAGAAGGTTACTAGTGCTCGCACAATAAAGGCGTCGAGCTTACGACGTAAAACAAGCATGTTTGTTTATGTTTGTTTATGTGTGTGGTGGCTTGTGTTTTAACAAGTTGAAATAGGACTTGTTCTTAATTTTAAATCTTCACTTTTCAACTTGTTAATTCATTGTCACCAAGTTTTCGTATCGTAATTTGCTTTTGTTTCGTACGTAAATTGTGTTTTTCTCGAGCTTGTCGTGTTTAGCTTGAGGAGTTTTGTTGGTTGTAAATTTTGTAAAAAAAAAAATTCTAATTCTTTTGTTGTTGTTTGGACTCAAATTGTGGTCCGCTAACTTGAAGACTTTTGAGGTGATTTTTCGAGTTTGATCGTTTCAACTCGCGGATGTATGGTAATGATAGTTTTCAAAGTTGGTACATGTCAGGTACTCGTTTATCGCTTTCTATAGCATAACATGTTTAGGAAATTTATCATTTGTACAATTACCATGCCATTCATTCTTTTTGCATTACTTGCTCATGAATTGAATCACTTTAGTACCCTTTTAACCATAAATGTGAGGAAGCTTTCCATTGTTTTCATATTTTTTAGGCCACAATTCTTGTTTTAACTGGATTTTATTATGCTTAATCTTTTGCTTTGTGTTGATTGTATGATTGTAAGAAAATGATCAAGGCATTTTGTTGATTTTGAGCATAACTACCTTGGCCAAATATTCAATTCACCTTGTGACTGTGTGAACCTTTGTTATCCCCTTTGAACTTTTATCAACATCCATTTTTATTTGACCTTGATGCTTGTCTATGAGTGTCAATTCACTTTTTGTATAAATGTTGATTTCTTTGTTTCTTGAACCCTCAACTATATGTTGTTGTATTGATTTTTACCCTGCCTTAGAAAGTAGGGAGTATTCACACATTAATGTTGATTGAATTCAAGTTGGGGATAGAAATGTTTATATACATATATTGGGGTTGGTATGAGGTTAAGAGAGAAAAAAAGTGAAAAAGAAAGATTAGAAAAAGAAAGAAAAAAGAAAAAAGCTTTGAAAAAGAAAAACAAAAAGAGTAGGAATAATGTTATGTTAATAAGTGAGGTGTGTTTGGTGTGAAATTTGTGATGAAGAATAATTTTGATTGATATTTTATGCTTGAGTCTTTTCGAGTTGATCACTCCTTTAGGTTTAGGTTTTTGTTTGGATTAGCTTTAGGACTTATCACTTGTTTGTTCACCAAGCCACATTACAACCTTGAAAAGCCCTTGTGATTCTTTCTTTTGTATTTTCAATACGTTTTTGGATGAATGCATAATTTAGTCTATTGTTTGCAAGATTGTGGATGAGTGTTTTTTATCCCTCACCTTTGTGTGTTCATCATCTACCGATGAATTTTTGGTAGGTGTGATTCATGATTGAGCTTGTTTTGTTTTAGAATGTTTTGCATGATTTTTGTACTTAGGATTTGTTTCGTTTATATGTTATTGTTGTAGTATAGTGGTAAGTTTGTATTTGTCGTGTAAATTTTTTGTTTGAACCATACATTTGTTTTCCGTTTTCAAAACTTATTGATTCGTGATTCTTTGATTATCATCTTTTGTTTCTTTAGGTTTACTTGACTTTGTTTGAGGACAAACAATGTTTCAAGTTGGGAAGAGTTGATAAGTGCCAAAATTTAGTTATTTTGTATATATGTTTAGTGGCACTTATCGGTTCTTTTGTTGATATTCTTCGAATAAATCCCCCGCTTTTTGTATAAATGTGTACATAATAGAATAATTGAGTTTTTGTGTAAATATTGTATCATTTGATAGTTTTTCATATCTTTTGTAGGTATTCATTCATAATTGGAGCATTGAGTAATAAAGTGTCGAAGACACGGCTTCAAACGCGCGATTTGAGCAACTCATCAATGAATAAGGCTCAAAATCAAAGAATAAAAATCATCAATTTGATTTATATTTATCCATGGTTATATAGAGCATTTAATAAGCTTTTCAACGCTTCAAACCGAGCGCAATTCCGAGTTACGCTTCTCAAGTTATGGCAAAAACAAGATGCTAATTTTTTCAAGTTGGTATAAAATACCGAATAAGCGCGGCCTGCAATTTCAGAAATCTTTAAAAGGGGCTAAAAACACATTTTTAGGTCATGGGTTGGGTATTTTTGAGTCCCAACACCATCAACATCATTATTTTAATAGATTTGCTTAGAAAACAACATTGGAGCTTGCATTTGGATGATCCGGAGTCGAATCCCTCGTTGATTGGTGTTGACAAACCAAGAAATGTTTGGCTCCTCTTCTTCTCTTATCTTTGTAATCTCTTTTGTTGGGTTTTGTAGGTATATCTACTCATAACTCATGTATATTTGTCGCCCTTAGCGTTGTATAAAGTTTGCTTTACGAATTTGTGTTGGTGATTGTCTTAGGTTTTTACTCTATGTTAGGGGTTTGAGCTTTGCTAGAGATAGATCGCTTAGATTCTTACCTAGGATGATTATCTGTTAGTTTCTAAATGCTAGAAATGGGTTTAGAGCTGACATTTACTTAGAGTATTTGTTCTTAATGCCTCTGTGTTGGTTGTTTCGAGCTAGAGATAGTCGTTATGAGTGACGCAATTGACTTCTGGTTGTTGAGGTATGCCAAAAATGGATATCGAGGTGATTCAGGAGGATTCTCAATTTGGGTTAGAAATAGCTTAGGTTGTGAGAGGTATGTGATGACACAGACGAGTATTGTAGGCTGAGTATGACATGGGTGGTAGATTTAAGTATGTGACGGGTAGTTTACATTCGTTCCGGACAAGCTATCTATCCTTTATACTTTTTGTTCATTTACTTTTTGTCTTTTATTTTCAACTCTTTTAATCTCAAACTCATTAACGGTAGAATTGTCGAACGAAGAATCAATAACCAATCTCTATGGACACGATACGATATAACCTAACCGGTATATATCACCCGGTAAAAATAAATATCCAACTTTTTGCTTGCCACTCTACCGCAGCAACAACACCCCACATGCCTGTAGTACTCTACAGGATCCACTTTTACTTTCTACCTAATTGGGTGTGGGTGTTTATCTATGGCTTATACCTAAGGTAAAATGGATGAATGCAAAGTATTATATACAAAAAGAAAAAAAAATTAATAGTGTTTGCCGCAGTTGCGATCCTGTAGTGCCTACGTACCTCGTTCTTGCAATTAGGGATTAAAGCACTACGTAGTTCTCCTCAAAAAGTTTGGTGGATTGAAATGCTTTTTATGAGTAATATCGTTTTGCATCCTTGCAATTAGGATTGAAATATCTAGCTCTATCCCTAATGTTATTATACAAAAAGGGCCCTATGTCGAGGATGAAAAGAGAATAACTACCTATGTTAGCATACATGGATAATTATCCTAATGTCTACCTTGGTTGAAGAACAAGGTGATCCTAAGGGAAAACACACAAGTTCTTTGGAAAACCACACAAACAATGCAATGTACAATCATACGAGGGGAGGGAGAGGGGAACATATGAAGGCTTTAGTTGAAACAAACAAGTCGTGTGGTTGGAGAAAATGTCCACGCCTTGGTATCATGTCACTAAGTGGAAAGAGTACATGAGTATAATGAGAGTGTCAGCGCGTGCAGGCATGACCTCCAGATAAAGTGTGGCGGGTCAGAAAAGGGGACCCTCATCCATGAGACGACTTGATAACAAGAAGCATCACGGTGCGTCGCGAGCTAAGGATGACACAGATGAAAGTGCGGGGGTCGATTGCGGACCTTTTTCGTGTGCCTTCTCTTGAGGAATTCAACAGAGGAGGGGGAATGACTTCTTTGAGGTCTTTGAGCACAAATGTAAACACACCTGCAAAATACCTACTACTAAGGTAGTATTTTAAACAAACCACATACAAGTAGCACATCATATGCAGAATTACCTTAAACAAGGTCTTTAAATAAACTAGAGGGATTCCTAACATAATTAGCAATGTTGATCCCTGTCATGCATCTCTATCCCTACTTTTCATGGCAAGAAAAACAGTAAAAACCCTACTTCTCAAGCTCTCTAGAAAGTGGTAATAGAATGCGCTAAAAGGGTATAAGAAAATACCAAACGGATATCAATTCGTAAAAGTTAAGTGATAGCAAAGAAACCCAAAAGACTTCGTAAATAGCTGGCATCAATCAAAGAAAATCCTATAAGCATATGAGTCGAAGCATCGATAAGCATGATTGGAATGTGTGGCGGGCACATCCGAATATCAATAGAAAACCTGCACCGAATAACCATCCAAGCAATGCAAGCAAATACATGCACAAAACACATTAACTAATGCACTATGGAAAACCAACACATATTGTGTGTCGACACATATGTATATCAAGAATATCTGCATAAAATACATTAACCAATGTACCATGGCAAACAGAATGTGTGTCGACACATCCGTATCAAAGAGCACATGCACAACATTATTTATGCAAAAGGAATATAGAGCAATGGAATAAATGCTTGTGTGTCGAATGCAAAATTGGACCACAAAACAATAGTCCAAATAAGCTTTCCGATTACGTAATCAAGCGATAATTATGTAATCGAAAACTACTTCAAAGTACCTTGCACAATTAACAAACATTTCAAAAATAACAAGAAAAATATAGGCAAGAAAGAGTAAAAGAAAGTTTGGAGAAAGCATGACATTTGAGCAAAGAAACAAAAAATAAAATTATGTTTTAGTGAGGTAATCGGTTACCTCAGGGTGGTAACCAGTTACTTCACCCAAAAATTGCAGAATTGGGCAAGGTACTTCGTCCAAAATTCAAAGTCAGTAGCTACTGACTTGTTGAGGTAACTGGTTACCATCCTGAGGTAACTGGTTACTTCACTGAAAGCTTGTAAAGTTTTAACATGGAAATGATGAGGTAACCAGTTATCGTCCCGAGGTAACCAGTTACTTCACTGAAGCAGAAGCATATTTTGCAATTTTTTGGCCTAGCAACATGGTTTAAGTCTTTAATCAAACATCTAAACTACATATATTCAGACATGGTTTTGTACATGATTCAAATGTCATATATATGCCTATTTACATACAAATCAAAGTTTCACATCAACAATTAACCATTTAAATAAGCACTTTTCTATGAAAATCAATTAATCAATAAGTGTGTTTGATCATCCAATTTCGGACTTCAACATTATGATCACATTAAATCGCAATTCCGCAATCTAATCCATAATCTCAATTCAATTCCTCAAATAATTCTTAATTGAATTATCAATTCTAGAAAATTGCTTATTCAAGAATCAATTATACAAAAGTGCTTAATTCAAGAAAGCTTACCGTAGAAACGAAGAGAAGATTGAGGAGAAGAGATTGTTGATGTTGAATCGAAGATCGGAGAAGCGAATAGAGAGAGAGAGAGAGAGAGAGAGAGAGAGAGACAGAGAGAGAGAGAGACGTGCTACTTACTTGGGGAGAGGGAGAGGAAAATTGATGTGAATTCTTAAGAAAATTGGTGAAGAAATTTGCTTTAATTATTGAGAGAATTAAGAGAGAATTGAAGAGTGTTTGTGTGTTGAAACTTGACAAAATAATTCTCCACCCCTAAATTATGAGAGCAGAAATTGATTTATACTTGGAAAATTTGACCTTGGGTGAATTGGACTCAAATTGGGCCCAAATTGGCTTTATCTAGATAAAATTCGTCCACGTCACAAGGTCATCGGTAACCGCACGAAATTCGAAATCGGGCTCAACACAAAAAAATGTCTGGAACGAAATTTCATGTCATGTAGACATAATTTCAGCTCGATCGGACGAACGGTTAAAGAGATATGAATTTTTAAAGTTTCAACTGATGTTGAGAACATCTGACACGTGCAAAATTTTCACTGCGCAACCTGGGGAAAATGTTCCGAACGATAATCTTCTGATCGAAATCTGAACTCGGGATATGAACATAAATTGAAGCCAACAGAATTTGTGAACGTTTGGCACCAGTCCCGTCGCAATCGGATAATAATCGAGAGTGATATGAATTTTTGAATATTGCGCGTCAGAGAAACTAATGTTCGGTTCAGCTCAAATACCCCTTCAAAGATGAAAATTCGGGTCCTTATCTGTAAGGAATTAGCTCTCGATCTGAGAACGAAAGTCGAAGAGGACATCGAGACGGAATTTTGGGTGCCAAAGCCACTCAATTCTGAAGTTCTAGTCAAAAGTTATGAATTTTTAATACCTCCATAAACACGGTTCAGTCAGAAAAATCAGTTTAATGCTCTTGAAAAATCAATTTTCAGGGACCTTCTTCACACAATTGGCCTCCGACCCGAGTACGAAAGTTGGAGATAATATCAACATGGTTCTAATGGCTAAAGAACCGACCCAAGATAACCTTCTGACCAGAAGTTATGAATTATGCATCCAAACCGCGAAATATCGATTTCTGGTTCAAAAATAGTTTGAACTGGCCGAAACACCCAGTTTCTCCTGTAACTTGAGATATCTTGGAACATACGCAAGCTAGGGGCATAAATAACTGGACGATCCAATGATGAAAGCCCGGTGAATGCTTTGAGCGCATCCACCAGTGAGATAACCATCTTCAAAACTTGTCGAAGCTGAGGATAGATACCATGATCTCATAACGATGAAACCAATTATATGCATGCATGCTCATGATGATAAAACTATAAGTCAAATAAGGTTGAAATGAGGAGGATAAATTTTGGGGTATAATAGTAACCTTCATCATGAAAAATGTTATTTGTAGTAGTGTTAATGACACATTTCTCTATGGGCTATTCGCTTATAGAGCTACTGAGTAAGCCTAATAGAGATGTCTTCATAATGATAGCAATTAGATGGATCGGCTGTGCTGAGTTTTTTGTGGGTTCTCAGCATAGAGAGAAGCCCAAAAAGATGGAGTTTCATACTACAACATTTTTGATTGGGCTCACATGCATTCTTGCGATTTCATAAAATAATTTATCTGCCTCTAGTATTTCATCCAGCAACTTGACATGGCCCAATTATAAGTTCTAATTACAAACAAATTTCATTCCCTTAGATAAGAAGTTTTGTAAATTAAGGATTCAAAAATGGAGAGTAACAAAACACTTTAACTTTCTGTTGAATATGTTTTTGACTTTGGTTCAGTTGGCTGAATTTGGTTTAGTGGCCTGAATTTGATTGATCATATGTATTGTTGTATACATCATACTTCATGCAGTACAAGACCATCAAAAACCATCACAAGTAATCACTGCTCAAGTTTTATGTAGTTCAAAATTGTATGGATTGTCTTCACTTTTGCGTATCCAATTTTTTTATGCATGATCACAGAGCAAGAACAGCTCATTAGAGAGTGAAGTCATTCAAACAAACTCTCGCAGAGCCACACTTTACCTTTGGAGGTAAGAACAAGTTGTTGGCGTGAAAATGTGCGGGCTGAAGGATAAGATGAGGATAAAGAAGTAAGTACTAACTGATGCTATTTTCCTATGTTTTCAAGGATAGTGCATGTAACATCATATTTGTTAGTTGATTATTGTACTTTTCAGCTTTTGTAAATTATGTGAAGATCATTCATTAACGCTTGGTTATTTTGTTGTGTATGCTGCTCCCTACCCACAAGCAGTCATTGTTGATGTTTGTATTTAGCCTCATTGTTAGTTGGGAAGATATTCCGTCATAAGAAAGAACATGTGGAACAGGTTGCTGATAATATAATCAGTAGGTTGCTCATAATACAATTAAGAGTTAAATATGTTTTTTTTCCTATAAATAACTTATAGTTCAATTTTAATCTCTATAAAAACTTTCTTTAAAAAATGATTCTTCTAAAAAAATTTGACCGCACTTTTAATACATATCGTCTATTTAACGAAAACTGTGGCATACCACATCATTAAAAGTCAACTGTATGAGTGACTAAAAAAAAAGTTGGTGGGGACTATAAACCTCCCTTAAATTCTTCAAAAACACATTTAAATGCTTTATCATCACTTCCTTTATGTGTTATACCAACTTGAATTAATATGTATTTAGCTCTTCTTTTCTCTGACAATCGGTTTGATATCTGAACAAATAGTATGGTAAAAGCATGACTCATTCTGTGATAACACGAACCGCATTTGAATTCGGATGAAATTGAAGAATATCAGGAGCTAAATCGATTGAAATGAGTCCAGCACTACAACTCATTCCAGAAAGATTGAAACTCTTGATATTACTTCTTAGTTTGTATTTGTTAATTGATCACCATAGACAATGAAGGTGTTGAGAAAAAAACACTACAATTTACAATGAGTATGTCTATATCTTAAGGTTTAAGACCGATTTTATCGAACAAAGAATCCATAGCTGAGAAAATAACAAGCTCATCTTCACCTCTTGCTGATTCCGTGGTTGGTTTGACACAAGCATATCGACAAGTTTAGAGAGTTGTTAAGATGTTTGTAACAATAACAAAAAAATTATGACATTGACGTGTAATGGGTTGGTTGAGTTTAATCAGACAACTGAGGCATACTCATTCATTGCTTCCAATGTACCCACATATTTTCACATTTAACTCAAACCATACCATGAAATCTAATAAAAGCTCAAACTTCTTAAGATATGAAATTCAACAGTTTGGGCGAGATATGGTTCAATTATAATGCAATTTGTACCAAGAATTTTGTCAAATTACTACTTATCCTAACTTTAGAAGCCTAAAAAGAAGAACAATTGCTGCGAAAACTGAAAAAACAGGGGCCTTGACTTGGTCTGCATACCTTTTATTGAAATATTAGACAGTTGAAAAATTCATTAATTGTACAACAAGAGATTTAAAAAATACTAGCAAAAATAATATTACACAATCAATTCTCAGATATAAGACAAATAAAGACCAGGATGAAATTCAATGAATACTACAAAACAAAACAAACCAGCTCAGCTCAACAATCAAAACTAGCAATAATCCCAAGGAAATAAACAAGATTTATTCACAAGTCATGTTTGAATGTATATATTTTTGTATAATCGTGTATTCACAAAAAGGGTCGAAATATAGACACAAAATGCAATCTACCCATAAATGAAACAATAAGAACATTACTAAAAGAAGCATTTATCATATACTACTGAAAATATTGATCGTGTCAAACACCAAGGTATCAACTATAAAGAAGCATTTATCTGTGACGTGTTGACCTTATTTTCCTTAGTATAATAGCTTGCTTCTTTTGGTTTCATATTTCTAAACTTCTGATGTCAAAATCGATATACAGATATAGTGTTTTTTGGGAGGTTTGAAACACCTGCAATCTAAAGCTTTTATATTGACTTTAAATGATGTGGCAATTTTGGAGGATAATACTTGAAGGAAAATTTTCCAGGCACTAAAATTGAATGTTCGAATATTTACCAAGACCTCAAACATATTTAATCTTATAATCAATTATTCGTGTTAAAACAATAGATGTGTTTGTATTCTATTTTGAGACACTTGCATCAATCAACTTTTTTTAGCCCTCAATCAATATTGCAGCAATCAGTTCTATCATATGTGAGCAAAATATCCCCTCAATTTTTGCCTACGAACATTTTCTACATCAACTAAATGTACAACATCTTTATGATACATTCATATTGATATTGATTACTTTTTTTTAAGAAACCTTGTTTCATTAAACAGAAGAAACAACAGACAAACATGGTTCAGTGTTAAGGCTCGGAATACAGCCAATCCAGGTCCTAGAGCCTAAGGATTTGCCTATTCTCACCAAACTATGAGCATCAACATTAAGCTCCCTACTAATAAACATAATTGAAACATTACAAAAATTAGAAAGTAAAAGACGACAATCACTAGAAATAGGTTCCAAATCAGCATTAAAACTTGAGCCATTGATACCATCAACCACTTTGAGAGTGTCAGATTGAATTATGAACTCTCCCATACCTAGCTCCTTGGCTCCAACGGATAGCCATGGCCTCTGCAGAACTGGGATCTGTAACACTGCTCAAACATTTCGTCGCCGCCAGAAATATATTCGACGTCGGATCCTTAATCACACAGCTCAAAGAAACTATCTCACCAAACATCCGAACAATCCATCTGCGCTTTTCCTCCGTCGACTCTCTCTTCTGTAAGCGCTAGGCCTCCTCCATAATCGCATTCTACATTTCAAAAGCCACAGCTGAAACCTCAACTTTGGTGCCCCTAAACACGACACAGCTCCGAAGCTGCCATATTTTCCATAAGCAAACCGCGACAATTTGTCCCAGGGTACAATCCTTCAAAGATAATATGTTGGCCAACCAATCTTCAATTCTGCCAACATTAGGCATACGAATTCCAAGAGGACTCGAAAAGAAAACCCTTCTAACAAAGTCACATCTAAGAAAAAGATGAAGAGTGTTTTCCGTTTCAGAGTTACACAGGGGACAGAGAGACCATCATTGCACATACCTTTTTTAAGGAGGTTTGCCTTTGTGGGGAGAATATCCTTAATCAGGCGCCAAATAGGCATGGCAAACCGCCTCTAGGCCCGCCCGTCCGAAATTAGCGGGAAAACCGGTTTTAAGGGGACGGTCAGGTAAACCTGTTTTAATTTACGGGTGCGGGGGCGGGTAATGGTAATACCCGCCCCGCACCCGCCCCGCACCCGCCAACTAAATTTATTTTATTTTATTTGTTTTTAATATTTTTATTACTTATTTACACTTTTTATACTATTTAATGTTATAATATTATGTTTATTAGAATTATTATTTATTTTTTTGAAAATAAAATTTAAATAAAACTATCAAACTTGAAAAATACTTTTAAAATAATTAAGTATTTAGTTTAATTATTTATTTTTAACTTTATTGAAAAAATATAAATTTAAAAATAAAATAAAAATTTATTCATGGTCGGGTGAACCGTTTCTTGTTGGGGTGGGGTGAACAAATTTTAGCCCGAAGGTGCGGGTGCGGGTCTGGTGTGGTGCCCCCGCCCGTTGCTCCCTAGCGCCAAAGGAAGTTCCTTACTCTAGGATTCACCTTCAGTTTCCACAGGTGTTTCCATAGATTCTGCTTGACCGACGAAGAGGGGCCTGGCTCAAACTGCCGTCGTTGCATTCCAAGCCAGTGAAAGGCTGATTTACGTGATAGGCTGATTTAACTGAGTAGTCCCCGTCAGGTATATGCCACATCAAATTCCATCTGTTCCAACTTTGCTCATACCAAAACCAATTGATTCAAGCATTAAGAAACATTGTGATATAGTTACTCATCTTTCCAACATATTTCTTCCAAACCCACATATTTTCACATTTAACTCGCCTCCAAACCATACATGATTCAATGATTCATGAGGCATTGATCACCGATATATATACTAGTTACATTTCTCAAAACCAAACCCTCAGTGATAGGACAATTCATAAATTGGATTCCCATTTCTTCCAATGGCACACTCTTTTCCCTACTGTCAAGATTCACCTCATTTCGGGCATAATATGTACCAAAATAATGCAATTTTTTATTACTTTAAAACAGAGTTCAAATCTGAACCATCCCGATGTTAATTGAACAGCCACGAACAATCCAATTATGAGAAATCTCAACTGAAGGGAACCGACAAACAAACTATGAGAAATCCCAAATGAAGGATCTGACAAACAAACAATCCAATTATGAGAAATCCCAACTGAAGGGATCCGACAATATGTGCATGTTACATGAGAGTATGAAGCACTACACATGTTAAAAGTTCAAATCATTATTTAATCACTCACCATATAGGTAAGTTTCAAGAAGATGATGATAACTCGAGCATTAACAATATTTCATGGGGCCATTCAATCCAAATAAACGAGAAAAAGCAAATGAAAACCAATAGTACTAGTTAAGTTGAACACAATTCAATTAAGTTGACACCTTTTTGAACACAATCACACAAAGCTCAACAAATTTGAAAACTCACAGTAACAATGACTTCGCTCATATTAAACAAAGTAGGACATGCATAAGACACCTATCTCAAGTTTAACATAGTTTGAATTGGTTTATCGGCCGATTCAAGGACAATGACGAATAGTCATGAATATGAGTGATCAAGCAACAAAACCTAATTAGCATATATTGAAGATTGTAGTTAGCATCTTAATAACCATTATCCAGTACATCATCCAAACCTAATTGTTATATGCTATATATCGAAATACAACAACAAAATGACAACACAAAACATAGACTATATAGACAAAAGAAGTGAAGAAGTTTACTAGCACATTGTCCAGTATGATGCAAGCAGTTACAGGATTCTAATGGGTTGATAAGACCTCCAGTATCAACCTTGTCTGATCTACAACTAGTTTAGACTTTTCCCTAATCAGCTTGAGCTCAGCAATGTGCAACTTCTCCCACCTTTCAGCAAACTCTTCCTTATCGGCTTCATCAAGCATCTCAAATCCATTCTTCAACGTCTCAATCGCATCCTCATTCAAGAAACCCATGAGATTGTCAAGTACCAGATCATGCATATTTGTTCGTGGTTTCTTATCAGTATGGTTCCCGTTAGGGTTTCCATTTTGGTCGGAGCCAGAGGAGTTGATCTCATCGGTTGTCTTCTTCTTTGCTTTCTTGGAACGTTTCTTTCCAGATCGAGGTTTGGATTTGGTTTCCGGTTGTGGGGAGGAAGAACCGAGGTTTCCGTTGGGTGAGGCAGTGGTGGGTGGTGAGGCGGTCATATTGAGAGTTTCTGGAAAACAGAGAGAGGGATAGGCGGTGTATGTATGTAATGTAGAGGGATAGGCGATACCTATTTATAAAATTTTGGTTGAGATTTTTTTAAAAGTAGAAGATGTTTTAACTCATCTCATAGTTTTCATAGTGTTCTAGCGTACATTACAAAAATACTAAAATATTTTTAAAAATTTAAATATACTTTTGGGACGTATTCAGATACGATTAAACATATGATATTTTGTAGTATATTTTTGTTTAGATATCGCAGTTGTATTTTTGAAATTTTGCTTCATAAAAATTAGAAAAAATTGAATTGAAATACATCAAATTCACAAACTCAAAATATTATAATTTAAACATTGATATCATAACATAAGCAATATATTAAGAATTTTAATATAATTCAAACATTACACTTCAACGTCTAGGCGAGCGTGCCAACATCTTGATAATATCATCGAGCGATCTCGAAATAGTCGCATCCAGCTTGATCGAAACTTTTGCTTTTAAACAAAAAAATTATCCACGTAGCTCGTAAGATAGCGCTCGTATTTAGCCCATGGTTGATGAACTTAAGCTTCCCTTTGTTGCCAATGGATGGCGAGCGGTATTCGATCTTCACAATTTTCTGATTGCCCCATATGGTAAAAGCTCATGGAGTGTATATTGCAGATCTCAAGAGGGGTGTACTCAGTGATCTAAAATTCTTGTCATGGTATATTGCCAGTAAAGTAGACATTTCAAACATGTCAAATGATGCTCATTCTGGTTTTTGTGTTTTGGTATGAAACAATAAGAGCAATAAGGTTATTTATAATAGTGGGAGAATATTATGGACCACATAAACTATATCTGCTTATTGGGTACGTACAAGAAATGTATTTTTGATACCACCCTTACTCAAACTAGAGATGCATTTTCGGTAACTTCCCTGGTATAAAAAACAGAAGCAGGAAAAAACCAGCAAATGGACATAATAACAAAATATTTGCATTCCACAACATAATACATTAACAAAATGACATATACAATAATATGATAAATAACTACTTAAATGACCTGAAATAACTGTCGCTCGACAAATCTACAGGTGGTACCCCCTTGACTTTTCTCTATTTTTTTCTATTTAAATGTTGTTCAATTTGGTGTACTCTTGCATCCTTTTAATAAATTGATTCGGTTAAATCTAAGATTGAATTGTATAATAAATCTCCCACTCTGGTGATGTAAGTGGTATAGGACATCCCGATTTCAATCCGCACACAAATCACTCTTCCTATTTTCCAACCAATTCTTGAGACAAGCATGAGTCGACTCAATTTTCTCCTTTACCTGGTCAAAAATTATGCTCTCAATATATTTGAGTAAATCAGGATATTTCACACACACTTTTCTAAAATGTATAACAACATAAACATATAGATATTTTATAGATGCATTTATTATAACATTCTATGCATCCATAATTTTCTCCACAACAACGCGTTTCTTTACCATTTTACCATCTTCGATCTCTATTAGTTTCGTCCCTACCGCGGGTTTAACCCGACTTCTCACATTCTTAGTAATGTGATACTTACAAAGTAATGCATAAAAAGTCGAAAATATCGTTGTGTGATACGGTGAACTGACTTTTTTAGTGTTTGGTATCGCAAATGTGCGGATAGCAAGAGTCGCCACCGACTTTTATTTTTATCCAATTAAGGGAAGGTAAAAGTACAGAAAAAGACATTCGTTAGATTCTGAGTAAGGGAGAAGGTTATGAAAAGGGAAGGTATTAGCACCCCTTTCCATCCGTAGTTATCTACGGGCTCTTAGTTGCTCTAGATCACTTTAAAATTGTGCTTTCTGTGTGTTTGAAAAATGTTTTGAAAAGGCATTTCGCTTTGACTTTGTAATGATTCATGTAGGAATGTATACAAAGTGTTTGGAAATGTTTCGTTTTGAAAAGAGTTTGAACTTTGACAAAAGTGTGAGGTGTGAAAAGTATTTTGATAGAGCAAGCAACTAAAAGTCTTATTACCTACTCAGAATTGGTCGTTTTCGTGTTATTTTACGTTCCTTTAGAATAGCGTTATCCATACCATTAGTTGGTAGGTAACTCCATTCATTGGATGTAAGCGGGACATTCGAAGGGACATCGGATGGTCATAGAAAGCAACTTGTAGGAAGTATCCTAGCACATTCGAAGGGACTATCATCATTTTTCGTAGGCGACAATCGAGGGTCAAGATCAGGTATTCGGAGGCGACATCGTGGGTCTTATGATCTTTGTATCGAAGGGACTATGATGATTTGTTTGAAGGCAACGGTGTTAGGATACCTCTACGTTCGAGGGACTTGACCATGTGAATTCGTAAAGGCAACGAGAGAGAATTACCCTAAGGGGTGCATGTGTGAAGAAGAGTGTGTTGGTTCAGATATTTTATCTTGAAAATTAGTGAGCTATGTCCAATTATTATCTTGCCATACACGCCTAGTTACTAGCAATTTATAGGGTGCGGAAATTAAAATGCGGAATGTAAAGATGCGGAAAGGTAAATCCTACGCTATTACATGGCTTTGGGGCAGATACATAATTTAAACTGGCGGAAAATAAAACCCTAATTTAAACTATTACATCCCATGAACAGTTACATAATTGGAAAAATAAAATGATAAAGAAAAAATTGTCTGAATCGGATCAACCTGCAAGAGAATGAGAAATCGGAAAATGCGATATGAATCGAACAAGAGAAAAAATGTTAGAAAAATGCAAATTTTAAAATAAGAAAAATATGTCATGCTGGAAATACTATAAATATGTTAAAATAAATTTTTGGGATTTTTTGGATGCATTTTGATAATTAAAAATGAATTAAAAGTGATTTAAATGCAAAATTATGAATAAAAATAAATATGCATGCAAAATTATATTTTTTAATTTTATAAATTAAATAAAGATTTTATGAAAATAATGTAAAAAGAAAAATAATTTTTGATGATTTTTTAATGCAGAAATAAAATTATGAAAAGAGTTAAAATAACATGCAAATATTAAATAATAAGAAAAATATGAAAAATAAGAAAAAGTGTGAAGTTTGCAAAAAGAAGAAAAACAATGGTCTTGCCAGTATTCGAACTGGAGACCTTGCCTTCAAACCTTGAATCCCCTTGCCTTGACCAATGAGCCAACCGTCCTTTGTTTGGGAGGCGAGTGGAATGTAAGCACGTCATGCCACAGTTGCCTCGTCTCGCGCTTCGTCTTCCTCAATTTGAATTTTTGAAAATTCAGCGTCGGCCTTTGCTCGACGCTACGACCCTGGCAAAAATCAAAAATCCAGAATACATAATATAAATGAATTCTAAAAGCATGGTTCGATTCCTGGGATCACTCCGAATGCATTGGTATAGGTCTCATGGTCCAATTTTTCCTATTTGGTGAAACCCTAAATCGACCTCAGAAACCCTAGCAATGGTGATATGCGTTCCTGGCCATGGAAATTCGATTAAAGCACCCAGAAAGCTTGCAAACACATCACTAATCACAAAAACAAACACAAATCATATTAATAATGCATGAATGAAAGAATACGATTTTTGAAATTTCAAGAACAAACCAATTTCGGATTTCACGATTCTTGATGGTTTTTGGCAAAGTAAAGGTCTGGACTGATTCTGGAGATGTCAAGGAATGTATTGGACACCTCAAAATCAATTGAAAACGTCTGGAAGTATGATTGCCAATAGCTTGAAGGTCACGGATTTTTGAGTTCTAGGTTAGGGTTCTTGAGCCAATTTTTTCGTTCTCTCTTGATAGGTATGCATCATACATTTATACTGGATGGATTTGGGATGGTTTTGGAAGAGAATCAATCAACATTCAAAGCAAATCAAATTTGATTTTTGTAAAAAATCAAATTTTCAAAATTTGATTAATTTCCAATCCAATCTTGCCATATTGATCAAATTTCGAAAGTTGCTGGCCTTTGTGAGTTGCTTGAGTCTCAAGGAAAGAATAAAAATCAATCTTGCAATTAATTTTGATTTTATACTTTATTTTTGAATTTAATTTGTATTTAAATGAATAAATTCCAAATTAAATAGAAAAATAAAATAAAAATCCGTGGCATTGGGCTTGGATATTCCTAATTGTATAAGGAATAAGTTTGGATGAAGAAAAAGTAAGCCCATTTGCAAAAATTTTGATTTTTAGAAGCATCTCTCTTTGTGCACTCTTTCAAAATTGCCCAACTTGTGAATGGTGTATCTTGCTCAATGTTCCATATTTTTGAGTGTTCTTGGACTTTTTGGAAAGCTCTAAGAGTCCTCTAACCAACCTTTTTGGTCTCATATCAATTGGAGTTTCCATGCTCAATATATCTTTAAAACAAAAAGTTGACTTTTTGTTGACTTTGAAAATGACCTGTAATGTTTTGAGCCATACCTCTCAAATGAAGCATTTTTGGACATTCTTGTGAGACATGAAGTTGTAGAGAATTGAATTTCCTTCAAAACAAGAGGTGGTGGAAAACTTTCTGAGAAAGTATGAAGAAGTTATGATCAGTCAAAGTTCAGTTGACTTTTCATCTAGAAACCCTAATTTAGAAAGTTTGACTTTTGAGCAAATCTTGAGTTTTCTTGATGAATCATGATCAACCCTTGATCAAATGATGAATGTAACTTCAAAATGAGGATGTTGACCAAAAATTATGAAGTTTGACTGTATGTTGACCACAGTTGACTTTTTGTCCAATTCAACTGATTTTCAACCATCTGAGCAATTGTCTGAGCAATCTTGACTTGTAAGGCTTGAAACTTGACATGGAGAATCTTTGAAGAATATGAGGAGGCATGATGACCATTGGAGATGTTGGGATTCCACCTGAAGCTGAGAATTGTCAAACCCTAATTTGGGTTGATTGCCTAGGAGAGGGTTTGTCTGATCAACTCTTGAGGAATCCTTGAGTATGGATGTATGAAATATCTTGAGAGGATGGAGGGCAAATTTTGGGGTATGACACGTTGCAACTGAATTCATCAATGAGGTATCACGGTCGGTAACAATGACTTTCGATATAAAAAATTTAATTGCAGGTTCTCGAACAAAGCCTATGCAAAAGCTCTGGTTATTGGTAGAAGGATTGTGGGTTGATCATGTGCAAAAGAGCAAGTTGTAGTTGAAGGTTTTTTGGGTTGATCCTAGGTAAAAGTTAATTTTAGTGGAAATATCAAAAGGAAATTAGTTAATTTTAGTGGAAATATCAAAAGGAAATTCATGGGAACTAATGTAGGTCAATGGGTTTAGGTCGAACTAGGATAAATATCTAGTGCAATATTTATATCCTTATCTCATTTACTTTCACTTTTCTTGTGTTTGGAGTCACTTGATAAATAATTTAATATTTAAAAACTTCTTTCTAAGTGGTTGGATAATACTACCAAGTTTTGAAGAGATCTTGCTTTATTAGCTTCATATGTGATGTAATAATATGCCCTCTTGTTTTCCTCTTTCAAAGTACCATATTTTATCCATTAATACCTATCAGTTAGACTCTTTAAATCCTTTTTCAGGTTGATCTTCTACTTCAAGTTGATCTTCAATTGTAAGTTGATCTTCCAATATAATTTTGTGTTTATATAGATTATACATGTACATTTAGTATTAATAATTAACAAACAAGGTTTTTGATGATCAACGCAAAGATGATTAAAAGGTAAAAGAACGTCACTAAGTTATCCTTGCTTTATTTGTTTATTTATATTTTATAGGATTATATGTAATATTAAGTGTGTGTATTCCTCAAAGTATTAAGAAAAATGTGCACACAACACACACATACACACCCCCTCCCCTACACACACACAATTTTCTAAACTTCATATTCTTCAAACAACTTCTTAAACATGGTTTTGGTTAATGTGTAATCAATTACGAACTCTACTTAATTGATTATACAACAAAATTTGGCCTATAATTGATATAAATCATATCTAATTGATCATGGGAAAATAACTTAAGAATTTATTAAGAATTCTTTTAATCAATAATGATTATGATCCAACAAAATTTTAATAAAACAAGTTTATTAGTCTTTTAAGCACTTATCTGGATTAATTTTAAGAAGTTCTTATAAAAAATATGTGAGGTTTGAAAATACTTTGTGTGTGTGCGCTTTGCTTAGCACCTCAAGACTTACTCTTGTTTAATTTACAATAAACTAATACAAAACTTGATACAATGTTAAATCCATGATCATGCGAGCTTTCACACTTTCACATCGTTAAGATCATAATTGATCTCAACTTCATATCTTCAAGTCCCTCCGCTTGATAAACTTTATCTAGCGTTTTCAACTAGAACTTGAAATGTTTATATGATGATACATGAGATATCTCTTTCTTTTCTTAGATGATATCATCATGCATCATTTGAAGATATGTCAGCAAGAAAACCATTTGACAATATTACCTACATAACACACAGAACCACAACATCAACACCCAGAGGTTTGTGCGTTATAACAAGTTGAAAAATAACTATTAGATCTTAGGCATTATTAGTCACCAGGTCCCTTAACTTTATTTAATATTTCACTTTAGTCTCTTAACTAAAAAAGGTTACACATTGGTCCCTTAAAAATTGTTCCATGGCCTAATTGGTCATTTCCATTAAATTTTTAAAAAAAAAAACGTTAATTTTTTTACTACGTGCCATGACAACAAGACATCTATTCAAAATCTGAGTCAGCATATTAATAAAAAATTATTATCTTCTTTAAACTTGGGAGTTTTGTTTTCTGAGTTTAAAACATCCAAATTGTTAATAACTTGTAACAAATGTAACCCATGGATTTCTCCATGAAAATCCACATGTTAATTTCCACCATCTCTCCATGAAACATCTTCATATTAATTTCAACCATAAATATTCAAATTGCTTAAAAATTAACAATAGAACAAAAGTAATTAAACAAATTAATAGTACCAAATTGCAACAAGAATCTTTACTTACCTATGATACCACTCCCAACTGTGGTACCAGTTGAGCATGTTGAATAGATTTACGATGCATTGCAAGGATCGTCTTAGACAGGAAACATGCATGTTGATTTGATTTACAAACCTAACAAAAAGTATACTCAAAATTACAAATCTAGTACAATACTCACATCATTTCACATTCCAGCAGGTGTTCTATTTCTCTAAACATAACATTTGGTGATTCCCCTCTAAATTAACTCAAACAAAACTTTGCACCAATGCCTACAGAAACAAACAAAACAAACACAAAACCTCATGATTCAATTCTTGCATGAGTCAAATAGTACCAACAACAACTAAAAATAGTCACAGAATTCGCAGGTATTCCTAGCGAACCGCGAATTGGTTCCCATGTACCGGTTCGCGGTACTTTTGCGAATTGGTTCGCCCAAAATTCACTAAGAATTCGCAGCCAGAGATTTGTTTTTAACTTCAATAAAGAAGTAAAACTCATGGCCCACCAACAATTAAGCTTCAATGCAAGCTGCCTTGGGTTTATAACTGAAAATGCAACATGTATATATAGGAAACTCAATAATTGAAACTCAACCATCTTTCGATGTGAGACTTTTATCTTTCAATTTTTTCACCAAATATACTGTATGTTTGTCTATCTCCCTTCAAGTTAACTATATTTTATTTTTTATTAATATCAAATGATTATATATCACACACATATATAATAATTATTATTGTTTAACTAAATAAATAGAGAATTTATTTTAATTAAACATATTTTGTATTCGTAACGTACCGGTTATTCAATTTGAACGTACCGCGAATCCAAATTGCGTACCGACTATGTATACCCCTCGTGTACCAAATTTTTTTAGAGTTGCGTACCGTGTACCCGAATTCGTACCACGTACACCTTGTGACCATTGATATATAGTGTAGGAATATTTGTGAGAAACACACCACTTGTCCACCTAAAACCTTAAGGTTTTAGGTGGACAATGGTGTGTCTCTCAAAAAGGTACTTATTCCTACACTATGTATCAGTGCCCCTAGTAACTCCCTCTAACATGGTATCAAAGCCTGGTTCGAGAAAGGGACCGGGTTAGTATCGAAACACCCAAGTAGAGGTGTTCCATTGCAAGGTGTCAACGACGATATAAGTGGGGGAGCATTATGGACTCACACTTGAGGGGGAGTGTTGGAATAATATGCAAGTGTGAGTAAGTGGGGAAATAGTCCCATATTAGATAAGAATGTGGATACTTAAGCATATATAAGTGGGAGAAATCCACTCACCTATTACCTTAAGGTTTTATGTGGACAATGGTGTATCTCTCACAAATGTGCTTATTCCTATACTATGTATCAGTGCCCCTAATAACTCCCTCTAATAGTGACTATGGGCATGTCTCTGTAAATATCAACAAAAATATCGATAATAACTTTAACGCCTTGTGATCCAACATCAATGTCGTTATGTTTTGAAACATTATTCAAGCAAAAAACCACATACAAACCTAAACAAAAATCAAGGATAGTTGTATATATGTTGTATAAAAGTTCATAATGAAAGAAATTACAAGAAGAAATTACAATAAAGTTTGTATGCACATGTATTGCGGTACCCCACCAGTAACATCATTTTGCTTCTATCATCCAGCTTCTCCCTTCTAACTTCTGGAACGTGTTTGTAACACACAGAACCAAAAACCTTCAGATGACTAACAATTTGCTTCTCTCCAGTCCACTTCTCTAAAGGAACAATTCCCTTCAACTTATGTGTTTGACACCTATTGAGCACATATGCTGCAGTAGCAACAGCTTCTCCCCATATGTTGTGAGGAAGCTTCTTCTCTTTTAGCATACTTCTTATCATATCAAGCAAAGTACGATTTCTTCGTTCAACAAGACCATTGTGTTGAGGAGTATAAGGAGCAGTAACTTCATGCTCAATTCTATTCTCATCATAAAACTTCTAGAATTCTGTAGAGTTATACTCACCTCCACCATCCGTTTTGAGAATCTTTAACTTTTGACCACTTTGATTCTCAGCCTTCACCTTGAACTTCTGGAATTCTGTAAACACCTCATTCTTAAACTTGATGAGTGTTACCCACGTCATTATTGTGAACTCATCCACAAAAGACACAAAATACCTATTTCCTCCAAGTGAAGGTTCTAGAAATGGTCCACACACATCAAAATATACTACTCCCAGAGCATGTTTTGCTCTTGGGGCTACTTTTGATACCAATGGCAATCTGGGTTGCTTGCCTTTCATGCATACCTCACATGACTTCTCAGGCTTCACAATCTTAGTAATTCCACGTACGAGCTTCTATAGTTCAGATGCCCCAATCTCTTATGCCACAACTTATTATCTCCTTCAGAGCCTTCTGCACTAAGACACTTTGTTTCAGTTGTTTCTACATTCACCTTGAATATTCTGTTGCTTCCCTGTTCAGATTGCATAATCAACTTCTGATTGGAATCATACAACTTCAAGAGATTGTTCTTCATAACAACTGAGAAATATTTCTCAATGAGCTGACCCACACTCATCAGATTTCTTTTGATTCCAGGAACATACCAAGCATCCTTGATCAGAACATTCTTCCCATTCTTCACCTTGACTTTGACATTTCTTATACCTTCTGCATTAAGGTACTTATCATCAGCACATCTGATCTTTGCCTCCTTATGGAGTCAAAATCTATCAACCATTATTTGTTTCCAGTCAAGTGATTTGAACAGCCAGTGTCCATATACCACCAATCTTCCAAACATCTTTCATCAGACTCAGAAGCCATCAATAACACAGGTTCATCATCTGAATCTCCTCTGGCTATGTTTGCTTCTTCTGATTTCCTTCCTTTGTTTGACCAGCAATATCTAGCAAAATGGTCAAACTGCTTACAATAGTAACATTGAACTCTCTTCTTCTCCTTTCCCTTCTGATGTTTCTTCTCATCAAAAGTTGAGGTTTCTGACTTCTAGAATCTATCACCACATCTATTCTTGGCCTCTGACCAAGAATACTTCTGGTTCTTCTTGACAAAAGAAGCTTTCAGAGCCTTCTCAACTTCCCTCCCATAAGTTCTTTTAGTCATACGTAACTCATGCGCTTCTAGACTACTTTGCAGCTATTCTATTCTCATGGTTTCCAGATCTTTAGAATGTTCAATTGCTACGATAATGTAATAAAATTAAGGAGTAAGTGACCTCAATACCTTCTCTATGATAACTTGATCAGAAAGAGTTTCTCCACAAGCCTTCATCTCATTAGTGATCAGAATCACTCTAGAGATATACTATGAAACCTTCTCATTGTTCTTCATGTTGAGATTCTCATATTGCTTTCTCAAGGACTGAAGCTTCACCTTCTTCACTGATGCGTCACCACCGTAATATCTGACCAGTGTGTCCCACGCCTCCTTTGACGTCATAGAATCAACAATCTTCTCAAACACATCCACACCCATACACTGATGGATGAAGAACAATGTCTTTTGATTTTTCTTCCTCTTGCTTCTCTACGCCTCTCTCTCTCTCTCTCTCTCTCTCTCTCTCTCTTTGTTGCATCTTCCATAACTTGAATATACCCATCAGTAACAAGCTCTAGAACATCTTGAGCTCCAAATAATACGCGCATCTGAATCATCCATCTGTTCCAGTTCTTGCCATCAAAAATTGGAAGTTTGGTACTCATGTTGTTGTTTCCGTTCATCTTCTATCTTGTACAGTACACTCAGATCTTCACTCACACAGTGTTTCCCAATCCACAAAATCAGAAAATGTGATTTTGTTATAATTTTGTTCAAAGATTCAACGTGAACCCAGAAACAAAATCAATCACACAATACAAACTCACGTTCACTCGTGTTTCCCTGTGTTTCTAACCAGAAGCTCTAGACACCAATTTGTTGGTGCACAAGAATCAAAGGTGATTGGAATAATGGAGAATAATGAGAGTGACGGCTACCACAAGAGTGAAAGAAATAAGGATTGTTGTTATAAATGACATTTACACTAGTCTATTTATACAAAGAGAAAAATTTCCACATAGGCCCTAATAAAGCTAAACTTGGTGACCAAGATAAAAGGTACAAACAGTACAAACTAAGAAATACTAAAGTACCCTTAAAACTAAACTTAATAGTTAAGCTAAAGAAACTAGAAGTTAAACCTACTTCTGGACACGACCTCAGAAGTTCTACTACTTCTGAGCAACAGAACTTCTGACTGACCCTCAGAAGTTCTGGATATGAATTACTCTCAACACTATGAAGCACGGATACTTCAAAAATTCCTCTGTATCGTATCTGATACGTATCGATATGTCGATACGCTCTAATACGACGCCGATACGTATCGGAGGAGTATCCGAATTTATTTATTTTAAAAAATAATTCAAAAAATTATGATACGGCAGGGATACGTCTCTGATACGTCACAAATACACGACTTTTCAATTTTAACAGTTTTTTTTAATTTTACTGACTCTTTATTCTCTTTTAATCTTTTAATGATCATTCTTTAATACTCTATTTATTTCCTCCCAAAATTTATCATTTTCTATGAATGGTTTAATTTTTCATAATTTGTTACTTCCAATTTTCAATATTTTAAATTTAATTCATATTAGTTATAACATTTTTTTTTTTGTACATTTTAAATACCTTATAACTTCTTAATTATACCTTACAACCTCTTTGTTACTTTTTTCTTCATAATACCCTCACATTTTTCACTAAAAAAATCTTAATACCAGGTATCACTTTAATATTATGAATGGCTAGATTATCATTTAACTAAATATATAATTTTAATTTTTATATACGAATCTTAAGTGTATCGTATCTTGTAGTTTCCAATTAATAATGTGTTACCGTATCGGATACGTATTGTATCCGATACTTGTCTCGTGTCCGTGCTTCATTGCACGTAGGTAATAAATGAGGTTTTTTTTTTATTTAAATTTAACAAAATGACTATTTAGGCTATAACAACATAGTTTTAAAAACTACACTGTAATGTTTTTTTAAATAAAAGACCAAAACAAAACAATAAATTAAGTTAATAGAACAAAAAATAAATTAAACCTAGATCTTATTAGATCTTGGACTTTCACATAAGGATGTTGCACTAAGAAGTCCGCAAGAGCCTCCTAGCCTTTGACACTATATATGGGCATGCATCTACTCTCAACATTTATAAAGTCTAAATTAACATAGTACACTGCTCTTTTTTTGTTCCATCATTGGAATCTTGTGTAAGCGAGCAGGCGATTGATCGATGTTCAACAACGACGTACAACTTGAGTGACTTACATACCACTTGGACACATACACCAATGCGTTGGCCGGAGTTTCATTGATCAAGTTGAATACATTATATTGAGATACTCCCTATACCATTTTTTTTATTTTAGTCGGAGCAATGGTGAAAAATATTTCGTCTTTCCAGTTTAATTAAATATGAATCGCATCATGAAATCACTCCTTCCTAATAGACTTACAACTCTTTCTTCATGTTGGGAGACTTTTCTCCCTAGATATTCTTAGTCTTGTTTTTATCCACTACAATCCCTTTATAATGCATTAGAAACCTATGAAGTTTCTATTTTAAACTCCAAATAAAGGCTCGTCAAGATTCATATTCAACCTGTGCAACCTTATTCTCTTCAAGGCATGTTCTAATTCCAACAAGTGATAATGGAACTCACAAGAATTTACCACCATATCTTCAATGTGGACTTTCATGCTTTTACCAATTAGTTCATGGAAAATGATATTCATGGCTTTTGATATGTGACCCGTGAATTCTTGAGTCCAAATGATATGGGAAGCCATTCATATATCATAAGTGCTTATAGACGTATAAATATTGTCTTATTAGTGTTTTCCTGAGCTGTCGACATTTAACTGTAGCCTTAGTCTCCATTCATGAAAGTTAGAGCAACATAGCTAACTGCGTCATGTAATAACATATATCGATTATATATATTCCATACTCATCCTTTGGAGTGGCCAGATTTATATTACAATAGTCA
This sequence comes from Vicia sativa, assembly GCA_021764765.1. Taxonomy (NCBI): domain Eukaryota; kingdom Viridiplantae; phylum Streptophyta; class Magnoliopsida; order Fabales; family Fabaceae; genus Vicia; species Vicia sativa. The sequence continues at coordinate 208,562,637 of CM038792.1, read as the reverse complement.
ATACACACCCTTTTATGAACATTCTTCTTCTTCACAAGTACTATGTTAGATAATAAGTTGATGTACTTGGTCTCATTATAATAAAATCAATCTTTAATTAACAACCTTTATATCTTATCCTGGATTTGAGGCATCATGTTGAGGATTCAATCTTCTTAGAGGTTGTTAGTGTGGCTTGTACTCTTCTTTGATTGTGTTAGTTCTGTATTGTCAGTAAGTTTGATAATATATTATGCTCATAAAATGTTATGAAAGATGTCTTGTCTTGACATGTGAAGCAAAAATGAATCAGCAGATATAAAAGATGTCAAAGCATGTATGTTAACATGTGTTACGAAACTGAACTGTTCTTCTGTTTAGAAATTCTATGTACTATGTGTTTCTGTTAGTTGATCTCACTCTTGCATATAATTAGCATGAGTTTTTATAGTTCTGTTGAAATATTTTTGGAGAGTTTTTATCCTACTTTCATGGAGAAATTAATGGGAAGTTTTGAAGACTTTATTTGAAGCGGATTTGGCCCAAGCCCTAGATGGGATTTTTATAAAAAGACAGCTAACTCTATAGGCAAGTTAGTTACATTGAAGGAAGTTGTGCTTACTATTATGAAGTTTTAGGTTTTAGTCTTTTGTTAATTGTTCCTTGTGAGCCACTCTTGTATTATCTAAATACTTGAGCTGGACGCTTTTATTTGAGTTGTAACTTGTTAATCATCCATAAGCTTTGAAGCAAAGAATGATTATGTGTCTTTGAAGTGTGTCTTTTAATTACTGGTATTATTTATCACGGTGTGTGATTGAGGCAGAGTGAGATGGGTCTCATATCTAAGAGGTTCTTAGGTAGAAGGGGTCATTTGCTGCTTTATTATTCTGTTATACCTTGTTCAATTCTCATATATTTGTGTCGTGACATGTCCTTCGACATCACATATCTGATACCATAATTTTAATTGTATCAGAGCAGGCATCCTGCTCTGTCTGCGGGTGAGATCTAGGGAAAATACTTTCTGGTGCTATAGACAAGGAATGAGGATTTGTGAACAGACCACTCATTCTGAGTAGAACTGATTATGATCTCTGGTAACCATGTATGGTGGCATTTCTAAAGTCTTTGGATAGCAGGGCTTGGAAGGCTGTCTTAAAAGGATAAACACATCCTGTCATTATGGGGGAAGATGAACAACGCACCACTGAATTAAAACCTGAAGAAGATTGGTCTAAGGAAGAGGATGAACTTGCTCTTGGAAATTCTAAAGCCTTAAATTTCATTTTCAATGGGATTGATAGAAACATTTTTAGATTGGTGAATACCTATGAAGTAGCCAAACATGCTTGGGAAATTCTCAAAACTACTCATGAAGGCACTTCCAAAGTAAAGATGTCAAGACTTCAGCTGCTAACCACTGAATTTGAAAACTTAAGGATGAAGGATGATGAGAGTATTTCATATGAATATTTTTGAGATAGACAATGCATGCAGTGCATTAGGAGAAAATATACCAAAAGAGAAGCTGGAAGAAAGATCCTCAGGTCTCTTCCAAAGAGATTTGACATGAAGGTTACTGTTATAGAAGAAGCTCAAGAAATCAATATCATGAGAGTTGATGAACTCATTGGATCTCTCTTAACATTTGAGTTAGGCATCAATGATAGATCTGAGAAGAAGAACAATAGCATAGCTTTTGTGGCTAATACTGAAGGAAAAGACGAGGAATGTGATTTGGATACTGAAGAAGTATTGTCCAATTCCATAGTATTTCTTGGAAGACAATTCCACAAATTGCTGAAGAAGATGGACAATAACTCAAGATCAAATGTCAAGAACAACTCATATGACATCAGCAGGTCAGGTGACTTTGGAAGAAAAACAAGGACAGAAGAAGAATTCCTTCAAGACAGAGGAATACAATGCCATGGTTGTGAGGGATTTGGATATATTAGAGTTGAATGTCCTACATACCTCAAGAAACAAAAGAAGGATCTGATAGTGTCTTGGTCTGATGAAGATTCTGAAAGTGAAGTTGAAGAGGAATCTACCAAGCATGTTACTGCTTTGACAGGCATATACATAGATGATAAAGAGTCAAGTAAAGATGAAATAACATATGATGAGTTAACTGCTTTGCACAAGGAACTATGTATCAGAAGTGCTGAAGGGTGTCAACAAAGGGAGAAACACAATAACCTTATAATTCAACTGAAGACAAAAAAGAAAGAGCATCTGAAGACTATCTCCAAGTTGGAAAACAAATTGATTCTGGTGAACTCTAAACTTGACGGAATGTCCAAGTCTCTCAGAATGCTGAACCGTGGGTCTGACACATTGGACAAAATTCTTCAGGTAAGAAAAGTTGTAGGAGATAAAAGTGGTCTAGGATTTAATGAGAAAATGGAACTTTCTTCAAACTTCACTTACTCTAAGACTAAACCAAAGACGTTGAACCAAATGTCTCAACATCATGGCAGAAGCAATCTCAGATACTCCAAAAGAAAATTCCAACACTAGAGGTGTCATTACTGTGGACGTTTTGGTCACATAAAGTCCTTCTGCTTCAAGTTGTATGGTCATCCTAAACCTGCGCCTCAACCTAAGACTAATCAGACCATTCCTAATGTCAGTGAGAAGAAAAAATTGATTCCCAAAGCTGTTGTTTCTAGTCTTATAGCATATACATCTCTCAGAGTCTCAGCCAAAGAGGACTGGTATTTTGACAGTGGATGTTCAAGACATATGACAGGGGTCAAAAACTTGATGGTGGATATTAGATCTCACTCCACTAGTTATGTGACTTTTGGATATGGAGCCAAAGGTGAAATCAAAGGAGTTGGAAAACTGGATTGCCCAAGAATCCTAAATCTTGAAGATGTGTTGCTTGTTAAAGGATTGACAACTAATCTAATTAGTATCAGTCAACTTTGTGATCAAGGCTTCAAAGTAAACTTCACCAAATTTGAATGCATTGTTACCAATGAGAAGGGTGAAGTTGTGATGAAAGGGGACAATTGCTATTTATGGATACCTCAAGATTTAAGCTTGTCTTCCACATGTTCTCTAGCCAAAGAAGATGAAGTAAAATTGTGACATAAAAAATTGGGACACTTGCATCTAAAGGGGATGAAAAGAATCATCTCTATGGAAGCTGTGAGAGAAATTCCAAAGCTTAAAATTGAAAAAGGAAGATTATGTGGCAAATTCCAAGTTGGAAAGAAAACTAAGATGTCACATCAGAAGATTCGACATCTCACCACATGAAAATTCTTGGAACTTATTCACATTGACTTGATGGGACCTATGCAGGTGAAAAGTCTAGGTGGAAAGAAATATGCCTATGTGGTTGTGGATGACTATTCCAGATATACTTGGGTGAGATTTAACGGAGATAAAACAAAAGTATTTGATGTTTTCAAAGACCTCTGTCAAAGACTCCAAAAGGAAAAGGACAACTATGTCATTAGAATCAGAAGTGGCCATGGGAAGGAGTTTTAGAACAATAAATTTGCTGAATTTTACTCATCAGAAGGGATTAGTCATGAATTTTACTCTCACATTACGCCTCAAAAGAATGGAATTATGGAATGAAAAAATATAACCCTCCAGGAAATTGCGAGATCTATGATTCATGCTAAGAAGTTACTTCGCTATCTCCCCATTTGGCCTTCGTTTCACTTTGTATATCTACTTTACATCGATAGGCTTCTTATTCTTTCTTTCAACAAGCTCCCAGGTCTTGTTCTTCTCAATGGCTCTGAGTTCTTCTTTCATGGCTTCACACCAATTCGAATTACTCATGGCTTCATTTAAATCAATTGGTTCTGCTTCAGCCATCATCATGGCTTCTTCGAGTAAATCACCATCAGCATCAATTGCTTAATCTGGAAATATTTAATACCCAGCTAGCCTTGTTGATTCAGTTATGTTCTTGTCGACCTCCTTTCATTTTGTTCAGGTGCTTCTTCATTTCGACTAGTTGAAGCGTTGCCTTGTTCGCTTCGACTATTTAAGGGCTCATCCTGTGGATCTTCTTCGAACACAATTATAATTGTGTCTGATTCCTGTGTTGAACTTTGACTTCAGTATCAACCTTTGCTTTCCTCGACACGAACATTTCTGGTGATTACTAGTTTATCTTTGATTGGCGAATATAACTTGTATCCACCAATCGAATGATAACCTATGAGAACCATTACTTCACTTCAATTATCCAATTTCCTTCTTAATTGTTCAGGTACATGCCTGAAGCACATTGATCCAAAAACTCTCAAATGACTCACACTTGGCTTCAACCCTGTCCAAACCTCATAAGGTGTTCTTCCTACTATCTTCTTTATTGGACACCTGTTTAGAGTGTATACTACTGTCGAAGCCGCTTCAGCCCAAAATCTCTTAGGCATATCTTTAGCTTTCAACATACTTCTCGTTATGTTCAGTATACTTCTATTTTTCCTTTCATCTATGCCATTGTGTTGAGGTGTATAAGGTGCAATAATCTCATGCTCTATACCTTCCTCATTACAAAATTTGGCAAATTCAGAAGACGTATATTCACCACCATCATCAGTTCTTAACTTCTTCAATTTGCAGCCACTTTGTTTTTCAGCATGCAACTTGAATTTGTTGAACTGTGTGAATACTCCACTCTTCTTTTCAATGATATAAATTCATATATGTCTGGTGAATTCATCAACAAAAGTAAGGAAATACTTGTTGCCTCCATTTGACTTCACTTCAAATGGTCCACACACATCAAAGTGAATTAGTTCCAACTTGCGCTTGGATTTCATGGGCAAGTCATGTTTGAATGCTTTTCTCGACTGCTTAGCTTTACAACATTCCTCACATACTTGCTTTGGTTCCTTCATATAAGGCAAACCAAATACTATCTTTTTCTGGTTGAGCATGCATAAACTCCTGAAGTTTAGATGTCCATACCTGTGGTGCCATAGCCATTTCTTGTCTTCTTCCGTAGTCGAAGCAAGACACTTATGATCTGATGTGTTGAGTTCGACTTTGAACTTTTATTTTCTGCCAATAGTGCTTTCATTATTAGTCTTCCATAAGTCCTATAGACTTTCATATGATTCCTTTCAAGCTTCATTTTGAAGCCTTTTGCAAGTAATTTACCTACACTTATCAAATTACTTGTCATAGAGGGTACATACAACACTTTAGTGATAGTATCCTTTCAACCATCCTTCCTGAAAATTGAGATGTCTCTTTTGCCTCCAGAGTTGATGTGTCTTCCATCAGCAAATTTTATCACCTTTTTCACAGACTCATCTAACTTGGTGAACTAATCTTTATTGCCAATCATATGGTTGCTATATCCTGAATCCAGATACCACATGTTGGTTTTCTGAGAGTTCGACTGAGAGTTTACCATCATCAGCATATCATCTGAGTCATTGTCTCCTGCTCATGCATATTGGGCTTCATCACCTTCTTTCGCTCTTGCTACTTTCTTTCTTCGACAGTCTCGAGCGTAGTGACCAAAACCTTGACAATTACGCACCTCTTTCGTGTCGACTTTCCTCCCAGAGTACTTGTTGCCCACACCTTTCTTGCTCTAATCAGCATTCTTTCTTGACTTCTCATCACCTGCAAAATTCTTTCGCTGCTTTGACTTTTCACCTTTCTTGCTGAATCTTGATTACAATGCTTGTTCAGCCACCTTTTCCCTTTCTGAGTTTCGTTGCTTCAACCTCATCTAATTAGCCTCCAATGAAGCTTGAAGTTCTTCCAAATTTATCTCAGATAGAGTCTTGGCCTCTTCAATCGTCACTACTATGTAGTCGAAATCTACATTCAGAGATCTCAGTACCTTCTCTATTTTCTGCAAATCTGTGACTGTTTCACCACATGCCTTCATCTGGTTTGTCAGCGTCACAATCCTTGAGAAGTATGTAGAGACTGATTCATCATCTTTCATGTGAATCATCTTGTACTGCTTTCTCAATGTCTACAATTTTACTTTCTTCAATTTCTCACCTCCGCCATACAAGTTCTTCAACTTGTCTCACACGTCTTTCGCTGATTCTTCTTTAATTATCTTCTCAAATACATCAGAGTCCACACACTGTTGAATCAAGAACAACACTTTATAATCTTTTTTCCTTTGATCTCTGTGTGCAGCTTTCTGGGCATCTGTCGTGTCTGCTTCCAGCTCTTATACTCCATCATTCAAGATTTCAACAACATCTTGAAATCTGAAGATAGCCTTCATCTGTGCAACCCACCGTTGATAGTTTTCACCCTTGAAAACTGGTAGATTAGCTAGAATTTGCGAAGACGTTGTTGTTACGTTTGCCATTAGAATCTCTCTGAATTGCAACCGAGCTCCTTGATACCAATTTGTAGGAAAAAAGGGTTTTCAAGAAAGATAGTTTTTGAAAAGAAGAAGAATAAAGGGAAAGGAGAGTGTTTTGTTATTCTGTAAAAACTCTATGAAAATTCTATTAAAAATTGCATTCTTGATTACAAAGGAAAATCTCTTTATATAGGCACACATTACAAAGGCCCAAAAGAAAACTAAATTAAGGCTCAAACATTCAAAGTCCAAAAATTTCGACACATTACAACAATAAACAGTATTCGACTAACACTTTGATTCGACATACTGGCTAATTCGACACACACATTAACTAACTCGACTAACACACAAACTTAACTAGTTCGATTCAACAAGAATTATATTTCTAACACTAAACTAAAAGAATAAAAAAAACAGTAATGTGTGCAAAAATGAAACGCTCCACGAAAACGAAAATGAATGAAATTCAGTGTATTACACCTCACATATCTTTATGCATTCAAACAACTAAAGATATTATATAAAATAGTATAAGAAAGTCACTCACAAGACATATGAAGACACCTGTAATAATAAGATCTATATTATATATGCCATGGATTGTTCCCAATTAAATTTGTTTTCATTTGGATCAAATTAAATATTAAACGATTTTATCTTTTATTAATTTCAATAATTAGTTAAAGACATGTCGAATTTTAACTTTTTAGGATTTAAGAAGGATATGTTTTAATGGTCAAATAGTATATTAATAATAGATGAAAATTATGAAGTTAGAAGATAATCACAAAACACAAAAGAAGTGTAAGAGAACTATCAAAGAATAAATAAGATACAATTGAAGACACATGTAATAATAAGATCTATATTATTATAAGATCTATATTATGCCATGGATTGTTCCAATTAAATTTGTTTTCATTTGCATCAAATTAAACTTTGATATTAAACGATTTTATCTTTTATCAATTTCAATAATTAGTTAGAGAGATATCAAATTTTAACTTTTTAGGATTTAAGAAGGATATTTTTAATGATCAAATAATATATTAATAATAGATGAAAATTATGAAGTTAGAAGATAATCACAAAACACAAGAAGTATAAGAGAACTATCAAAGAATAAATAAGATACAATTGAAAAAATGACAAATAATAAAACAATTCGATCAGCACAACCAATCAAAGGGACCTTACAACTAAAAATCAACTTCGCTGCAAACATGTTAGATCTCATCTAGAGAGCACCAAAAACAAAAGTCAATACTTATCTTAAAATCAAGACAAACATTCGATGCACTATTGGTCGAGGTAGAAGATAAAGTTTTGAAATCATTCATAATAGAATTGTCTCAAGTGTTTGGAAGTCTTATGTAAATTAACCACAATTTAACCATGACAAAACAAATAAAGACCATATATACATTTCACGATTAAATCTAATAAATATTTTATGAGAATCTATTTAGCTATAGTGTAAACCTAGAAAATTTGAGGCCATGTGCGGTAATCCATTTTAACTCTCAAAGGCAACTTCAATTTATAAAAGATACAAGAGTTCATCATTTATCTACCTAAAAACTTCGTCTAGTAAAATATACTTTTCTCCTCTATCTCCCTTATTTGGCTTTGTGACTTTCTTAACGATGACATCATTGTAGAGTTTTCAAATGATACAATATGTCAAATCATAAGATAGCTCCCCAATACTTAATCATGCCCCACTAAAGAAAGAAAAGACAAAAATACTTTTATGGGTATGTTTATTTTAAGGTTTAAAATTATATTCATTAGAATGACATTCTAGACATTATTATTTCTAGGAATATTATTCTTACTTATGTGTTTAATAGAAATTTAAAAATCCTAAGAATAATTGTAAAATTTGTTTAATTTAAAATTATAAAATAGTATAAATAATAATAAATATAAGTGGATGTGCGAAGTAACAATTGGTCAAACTTATTCCCACGAGAATGTTACATTCTCTTCCTTTAAGCATTGAAAAAAATAGAAGAGTCATGTGTGAATATGATTCTTGGGAATAGAAAAAATACTTTGCAATAATTTTTTAAAACTTGAATCAAACATGAGAATATTGTATTTCTATAGTCATATTCCCGAAAATATTATTTTCAAACCTTAAAACAAACACATCCTAAGGTCATTAGGAGTAACTATCTGCCACCATATCCACCACAAGATCCTATACCACACATATATGGCTAGCTCGCAACTAATAAAAAGTGAGAAACTGACTCAACCAAGTCCTCACACATGGCAAGAAACCTTAAGAGAACTATAAATCACTCATCTTTAGACAATTTCCCTCTAAACGGGAGTGTGTATTATAAAAGTTTCCAAAAGAAGACCACTATCTTATAAGGAGTCTAACTATTCCAGATAGGGGGGGTCTGGCTCTCATCCGAAAGAGAAGTTGAAAAAGAGACAAAGTTAACCATTTGAACATGGTAAGTAGAGGCCATTGAAAAACTACCTTTCTAGTATGCTTTCAAGTTCACTTATCTCTATATAGAGAAACAGTGATGTCCCATAAAAGAGACAAAAATTCCTATAACGAGGAGCTATCTAAGAAAAATCGATCTCATCCACATTAGTTTTCAAACCAAGACCCCAAATTAATCACACCGAACCAACCTCTCCCATTTACCTATCAGACTGAACATGATCAAAGAATAAACCAAAAAATCCAGTCTTTAAGAAAATGAACCCTAACCAAAAAAATCATTCTAAAACAAATTTTGGAACCCAACCCAACTTTCCACAAGAAGAAGTAGAAGGGCACACTATATCTTCCCCTACAAAGATAGGAAAAAACCAAAGCTTTATATCTAAAAAGATTAATCATCAATGAATAAATCAATCACTTATATTTTATATTGATAATTGAAAATAGTTTAATTATATGTTAAAAGTATTTTTAGCAGTATTAATATTAACTAAGTGATCTGACTCATGTTGCCATATTTTTACTAAGAACAAATCATTTATCATATTTTATTAATATTTCATCAAATTATCAAAATTACTATTTTATAGTAGGAAAAATATCATTTTTGGCCCCTTAACTTTACCCCAAGGTCCATTATGGTCTCTTATCTTTAAGAAGTTCCAAAGTGGTCCTTAAATTATTCAAAAGGATTCACAGAAGTTCTTCCCATCCAAAAGGCACAAACTGGCATTTATTTTGTATATGTGGTAGGTGATGTGGAATGTTATAAACATGTTCTTTAACCTTAGGTTATTCCATTGTCCATTTCATTCTCTTTAACCCAGATCCCCTCAAATTCTAGGGTTCACTAATTTTCTTTCCCTTTCAATTATGATATTGCTTTAGGAAAATGAAGCAGACACCACCTGCGTACTCAGGTCATTGTTCATACGACTCGAATGTTAAGAGCGATGGTTGTTTAGATGGAAATTTGCAATGGAAACCCATATTCGGAAGTGGAGACACAAATATTCTTAGAAGGGCTTCAAATGTCACGAATTTTGGGAAGTAATTCTGGGGTTGTCGTCATTATAAGGTAAAAAAGAAATTACATTAGTTCTTCATCTTTGTTTTTTTTCTAATTTATGTGAATTCTGAATAACACAGGGTTCAACAGAAACTAGATGTGGATATTTTCAAGGGTTCTATGATGATGTGGGGGATGAGAATGATCAGTTTATGAAGAAGTAAAATAGTAGGCTGGAGAAGCTTGAAAATAAACTTGATGCAGCAAAATTGGATTTATTGTCTTTAAAGGCAAGAAACGATGGATTGAAACAAAAGATAAGGGGATTACAAATTGAAATGAAGAAGATGACGAATTCTGGAAAAAATGAAGAAAAATGTTTTGTATTGTGTTAATTATGGTCATATGGAGGATGTTGTAATAACTGTATCATTTTGAATTGGTATGTTTAAGTTTTAACAATTTGTAATGAATTTTGGTGTTTCAATGGGATATGTTTGTTATGAAATAAGGATTTCAGTTAGAATAATAATGTGTATTTTCATTCATCGTCATACCATAACATATAGAAAATCAATTGAACAAAGTCAATAACAATATTTAATTATAAGGTGGTGGATACCACTAATATTCAGACATTACGGGCTATGACAAAGACATGTTCAACACATTTGACATTACATTTGCAAAACACCTGACATTAGAAGTCCAAAACACCTGATATTACATGTCCAAAACACCTGATATTACATGTCCAGATTACCAGTACAGGTTGAGAACACTTTAACATAACTTAAATAAACTTAACACAATTTACTTAAAATTAACATACTATAGTAGAACTATTATATTAAAGGTATTAAACTAAGGTTTCCATTTTGGTGAGACTCTCTTAGTAGGTGTTGTCCTTCTTGTTATTGGACCTATAATAGTTTTTGTTGCATTCAACCTAGTTGTTGGACCAGGTGGGACAAAAGGTGCATTTAGCCTTCTAACTGACAACTTTTTGGATGCTTGATAAGGAGTTTCCCAGGATGCTTGAAAATGAGCTATTTGAGATGCCTGTGTACGAGTTGGTTGAGATGCTTATGTAAGATCTGCCTGGGATGCTTGAAAAGGATCTATTTGAGATGTCTGTGTATGAGTTGGTTGCGATGCTTATGTAAGAGCTGCCTGGGATGCTTGTGTATGACCTAAATGAAATGCTTGTGTATGAGATGCCTGGGATGCTTGACTAGTAGATGGTACCTTGCAATTAAGTTTTTTGTGTTCTTATTTCTTACACCCGATACACTTTATAATGAATTCAGATCTTCTCATCTTTTTATCAGACCCATCTATCTCACATTGCTCTAAATTCCTCCCTTTTTTGGCCTTCCAGACATTTTCCTAAATTTGGGGGGCGGGGCAGAACATTAGGATACTTTGTTCTCATCCACATGTTTAAGCCATTAACAGGAAATATTACATGTTTGTACACTTGCATATATCTTGATTTCCTCTAATTCCCCTTTGTCATCAACCAACAGATTCATCACAGTAGTAGGATTCCTATAGTATATATTCTTTATGTCTGCGTAACCTAGTTCCTTACTAGCACCTAATAATTCAAAATAGCTCCACTTATCAACATCTACTCATTAATCGATATTCTCACCTCCTTTGTACACACTCATGTCCTCACTAACAAATTCACCACTGTGGTGTATTGTAATATTCAGATATTCATCCATTTCAGACTATGCCCTAAATAGACACGAAGAACATAGATTTCATAAAAATGGATTTCAAAAAACCCTAACTACGAAAATTATAATTTTGAAGTAACTTACCTACGATGAGCAGTGTTATGGTCACTTTTGTGACACCCCAAATAATCCGATTATTAAATGATTATAATTTTTAATTATTAATTTAATTAGGAATGTAATTATTGGTATTTTGGATTATTGGAATTAATTAAGGAATAAAAGAAATGGAATTATTGGTGGTGTGAAGTGTATTATGGAGGTGTGAGGAGTATAAGGCTCTACTCACACTATTTATTTTATTTTAATTATGTTAGAATAATAAGAGGAATAAAAGAAGGAAAAGAGAAAAAGAATCATTTTTGGGAAAAACTCACAGTACGTGCAATTGAGAAGAGGAAAAGGAAGGAAGAAAACTAATTCGTGTCGGAAGTCGAAGAACCCACAATGTAAGGGGTGATTTCGATTAATTAATGCGTATTATGGGTTTTGATTTCGATTGTATGGATCATAGTATGTTAGGAATCCCAGTTTTAGAAATTCTAGGTTTCCGTAGAATTGTCTCTATTGTGTCGGATTGTGTAGAATCTTTTGGTTTGTGTGTTATAGGGTTAATTGGAATGAATAAAACATGTTATATTGCATGTTAATGGTGTTAATTGAGTGATTTTCTGGTATTGGAATATATGGGTACGTTTTGGAAAGAATGGAAATTGGTTTTGGGAAAAAGCATTTCTTTGTCGGTTTTTGACTACGAAGGTCGTGGGAACCGGTTCCCCAGTGGGAGAACCCGGGTTCCAGTGTATAAAATAGTGAAAATGGGCATTTTGAAACTCAGGAACCGGTTACTCCTGGGGAGGGACCGGGTTCCACGTTATATTTTTCAAAAGCGAAAATTTTAGGGCGGGTTCCTACGGAGGAACCGGGTTCCCATACATTTTCGGGGCGTGGTTTTGAACTTTGTGGGAACCGGTTACTCCACAGGAGGAAGGTTCCATAACTTTGAAAAATTTCAAACTTTGAAAATTCATAACTTTCAAACCGTAAGTCTGTTTTGAGCGCCGTTTTGGACGTTGTTTCTTAAATTTAATGCTCTATTTTATAAAATAAAGAGATTTCCTATAACTTGAAATTATTTTGAAATTGTGTCGAAATTCCGATTTGAGCGGTTGTTATTCAATGCGTACTTGATATATACGATGAGTGTGTACGTGGCATTATCTTGTGTCGATTGTGAAGGAAGGCATGTCTATGTTGTTGATTGTGTGCATGATTGTTGAGAACATCATGTTTTGGTTTTGAGTCTGTTTATGATAATTGGTGTGTTCATAGGTTGATTTTTATAAAATGAAGAAAATTATAATTAATGGATTTTATTTTGAAAAGAGCCGTTTTGCAATTTGTGAACAATGAGAGTTATGGGAATGGTGGATGAATGAGTATAGGATTGTTCTGACAGGTTGAACGTGGAATGAAGCTTGTATGTTATCTTCCAGCTGTTTATTCATGATTGTATTGATATCATGTGTTTTGTTGGTGTTGTATATACCTAGTAGTTGTTGATCTTAGTTGTTGTTATTGTTGTTGTATATACCGGTGATAGTCTTACCAATTGAAGGGTAAGCGTTTGGCATCTTTATGCTTTGTGATGATTTATTTCATGATAGGTGATGATATTATATTGTGGTTGATGATGATTTATGATGTCTGAATGTGGTCATAACCTGTGTTGAATGTTGCATGCTGGTGTTGTGCATGCATATGCATTCTGGTGAAGTTAATTCCCATTGTGTGGAATTTGACTTGTATTGTCAATAACCTTACCCGGGTGATGATGGGTGGTGAGGCTGGATTCTTGACCCAGTAGTGTATGGGCGAATCAATGATTGTTGTATCCGGTTGATGATGGATCAGTGTGTGTGACTTGGTCACGTGTTGGTACCACATGCATTGTATCTGCATTTGTGTTTGCATGGAATTGTAACATGCTAGGATGTCTTCCAGTGTTACAATTCTCTTGTTGTTGATTGTTGCGCATAATGGTTTGTATGGTTGTAACTGTGTATTGGAATCTGAGAATATGCTGAAATGGGTGAAATAATATGCTTGTGATATATGTTGATTGAGGAGCTTATAATACGTTTTAATTATGAGAAATCTCACCCTTACTTTAATGATTTCAGATTAAAGTTAGCAGCTCAGGAGTTGGTGAGGATGGCTCTAGAGCTATATTATTTTTGTATCCGCGTGTCAGTGTCATGCTCTGATAGGTTGTAACACTGGAAAACGTTTAGCTGAGAATTTGTCTAGTAATCAAATGTTATTTGGATTACTTTAGGAATAATTATGACTTGATTTTATTCCGTTTTGAGTTATGGTATTTTCCGTTGTGTAAGACATGGTCTTATTTTGATTGAATTATTTTAATAAGTGACCCTCAGTGTAGCATGACTACTGTTTTATTGGAAGTTTTTATTTATTTCAAAGTTGTGACATCCCTTGAATTCCGTGTTAACTCTGATTAAATCTGGTTTTAGTATTAAATTAATTAATATATTCGGGGTATTTTAGAAGGGGTGTTACAACTTTCACCTTCAAGAACGGAATTTGCCTTCGCTTCGCTCGCAGCTTCTTCGCAGAACAACGATACCAACAATGGTTGTGCTAGGGTTATCTTGAAGAAGAAACAATTTGTTCTGCATTAGAACTACCCATTCATTTTTCTATTTTAATATTCAAAAATTCCAATCCACATGGAAAGCAATTTAAACACGTGTAATACCACATATATGTCTCCTAAGCGCTACCATTGACTTTGACTAACGACCTAGACGAAAAAGACAAACGTGGTCCCTTTTGAACAATAAAAGAGATACTTTGAAATTTTTTAAAGATAAGAGACCAAAATGGACCCTGAGGTAAAGTTAAGGGATCAAAAATGATATTTTGTCTTTATAGTATTACAAAAGTTAATTGAAACCAATTATAGTCAACCTTTTAATGTATGTTCAAATTCATCCATTTGTCATGATTAAATTTCATATGAAAATTTTATAAATAAAATAAAATGTCTATTTTAATATGATAGCATGAAAATCATACTCTTTTGTACAATTTATTATAAGGTAAGAGGAGATTAGAAATGACACATGATTTTAGAGAATGAGGTTGCTTATAGCTTAGATAAAGCATATACTTTTTTTTTAATTATTGGTAGAAATATCACACTATTGAATACATTTTAATTAATGAAATTCCATAAGCTATTTTCACTTCTTTTTTTTCATTACTTAAAAAGTTAATTATTAAGTAACATATAAGTATGCTAAAGTTTGAAATCACTTGATTAGTGAAAATGGAGGGTTTGAATGTGGAGAGAGAGAGAGAGAGGATAATTAAGTGAGAACATTTTTTATTATTGACGAAGATGTGTCCAAGGCATTTATAAAAATAATACAAGGGGATTGGGATACAAGTTACACAATCAAATAACTGGGGGGGGAAATAGAATTTCTGAACCTATAATCGGTTACACTAACCATGTAACCAGTTACAGAGGTCACAAATAATAAATTTATTCAGTGGAAACCGATTACGTTAATCGATTACGCCCATGCCGAATCTTTAATTTTTTCAGCTCATAAGTGATTTTCGCCCAACTGTAATCGGTTACACCCACGTGGTAATAGATTACAACACTTGAGTTGTCAATTTTCACTTAACACACCACCTTAATTCAATTGCTTTAAGTATTTCATACTCATGTTCATCTTCAATCTTTTGAACACTTCAATTGTGATCCTATTGGTCAACAAATCAGCCACTTGATATTCACTTCTACAATATTCAAACCTCAACTTTTCTTCACTAACAAGCTTTTTTAAGCAGTAAAACCTCATATCAATATGCTTGCTCCTCTCACATGCAATTGAATTCTTAGAAACATTAATAAAAAAACATTATCAACTATGAGCATTACAACGTCAACCTCATTGTTGCCTATATCCTTCAATAGACTCATCAACCACATAGCCCGACAAGCACACAATGAAACGACAATATGCTCGGCCTCACAAGAAGAGAGTGCTACTACTGTTCCTTCTCCGAACACCATGAGATTGGTGTTCCCCCGAGCATAACGATATATTCAGGTGTAGACTTTCAATCATCTTTATCTTTGCACCAATTGAAATCGATAAAAACTAAGTAAATTGTATTTTATGTTTATGTATGCGGAGAGAAAGAGAATTCCACAACCAATAGGTATTTTGATATATCTTAGGACCCTCTTGACTTCCGACAAGTGAGGCGCTCTTGGTCTCTCCATGAATATACTCACAATACTGAAACTAAATGGCAAATTCAACCACAAGTAACGCAAGGACCTAATAAACCTCCTATAACGAGTTGGAATCATCTCTTTATCATCCTCATTCTTAGACAATTGTAGCATCCGTTCACCTCGAGTAACTACAAAATTATAATGCTCCATTTCAAACTTCTTCAATATCTTATATCTAAAGAGAATAACTTCTTTAGTGCATGAGCAATCCCTTTTTGGATTTGTGGAACTCAATACCAAGGAAGTATGTCATGATACCAAGGTCGGTCATCTCAAATTATTTCATAAGTTCACTCTTCAACTTAGAAATACACCTTTTGTTGCTTCATGTAATCAACAAATCATTAACATATAGACAAAGGATGATCACCCTTTCACTTGTATTTGTATTCACATACACATCATGTTTGAATACACACTTCTTGAAGCCAATCTCTTTTAAGAAACCATATATCCTCTTGTTCTTAGCTCTTGGAGTTTATTTCAAATTGTACAACGTTTTCTTTAACTTGTAGAAATTTGACTCTTAGTTTTTCACAACAAAATCAGGGGTTCCTCTACATATACCTCTTCTCCAAGCGGTCCGTGAAAAAAGGAAGATTTCACATCCATTTGTTAGATCAATCAATTGTTGTTATTCGCAATACTAACAACTAGTTCTATGGTTTTAATCTATCAACGGGTGCAACTACCTCTTCAAAGTCTATGTCTTCTCTTTGCAAAAATCACGTTGCAACTAATCGAACCTTATGCTTGATTATTTCACCATTGGGATTTGCCTTCACCTTATATACCCATATTACACTAGTTTTCTTCTTTCCTCATGTTAGATCAACTAACACACAAGTACTATTTTTATCAATCGATTCTAGCTTCTCCTTCATAGCATAAATCTACTTTGGATCACTAAATGCCTCTCCCATTTTAACGGGTTCAAATTTTGTCATAAGTACAAAATAGATAAAAGCACCATCATCATTGAATTTGTTGTCTCAAAACATCTCACAATATTGGAGTCTTAGAGGCAAAATTATTTGCCTTCTTGGTCTTCTCATATTATCTAAGTTCCGGCTTCGATAGGGACAGTTTCTACACTATCGAATTTTGCAAAAATAGAATTTTCACTAATGTAATCAGTTACAGCTTTTATGTAACCGGTTACAAGTTGCTATAACTCCATAATTTTGTCAACAATGATGTATTGGATGATCAAAATCCTCCAGTTTGCTGCATCATCCAACTTGTAACCACCTGTAGAGTGATACCTAACAAGTATCATTAACTCTCCCTTATCATCCATATTTTTCCTAAGCTGCCCCGGAGCATGTCAATACTGTTAGGTCAATGATTCAGGGGATCAAAACAAGGGAGCATTTTAGTGTTGGTTTTTTTCCTCAAACGGAGTCTATTTTATCCACATACATTTGTACCACCATTGACACTTGTGAGTGCAACTTCACCATTAGATGTTTTGCATGATGTCAAAATTAGGAAAAATTGGCATTTTTGTATATTGGAAAATATCTCTATGTCATATGGTGCACCCTTGCATTAGAGGTCTTAAGAATCATTTAAAACCATCTTGAAATTTTCAAAAAATATCAAAGTTCATTTTCTGCACAAAAGTCATATGCATATGCCGACACATACGATTTTCAAGTCAACATATGTAACTCTAATGAAGCATATAGCTTTTGTTTGTTAAAGGGCAACAGACGCAGCTTTCAGGCCAACACATACTGCCAATTTCAGTTTAATATGTCGGCATATACGGTTTTTAGGCCGACACATTTGCTTCAATATTAAAGGTTGTAGCCTATTTTTCTCATAGGCCGACACATAGGCCTTTTTCAGGCCGACACATACTTCTATTTTTTGCTTTATGTGCCAAAACATCTACATTTCAGGCCGACCCATACTGCTTGAATGAGTCAAACTTTGAATTCTTTTGAATTCCAAAAATTACCTCTTTGCATCCAAATATACACAACTATAAAAACATCATTCATGCATCATTTAAAATCGATTAAACTATAAAGAATTACCACTATTTCTCTTCACCTTCAACCTCCAACATATGCATACACACTAATAAATCACACAAAATCATCTTTTGTCAGAGGGCCATCTAGGCGAGGTTTGAGAACGTCCAATTAGGTTTTTGTGTAACCGAGAATATTGGGTTAAGAATTATAGGGAATTTATTTGGAAAAACCTAGGGTCTGTCCTCCAAGATATTTGGTATCTTTGGGGGGGGGGTTGTTTAATACATTCAAAAGAAGATTGCGGCCACATGAAAAGCCTTCAGAGTCTCGTACCTAAGGAATAGCGAGAGAAAAGCGAACCAAATTGAAAGTGATTGTGTTCAATAGTTACAATTAATCGTGCGCTAAAGAGATTTAGAGTTTGGTACCCAAAGAAGTACCAAGGTTCGATAAATCAACTCGTATCTATTGTGTCCTGGTCTTGCTCAATATCAACGAAAGAGAAGGGGTTGAATCAAGAACAAATGGTTAGGGTTTGTATGGTTGCTTTTGGAACAATTCTCTTATAATCAACTTTTTTAAATAGTAACAAATTATCCTAATTCCAAAATGGAATTGGGGGGAGAAGTATCCATAGCAAGTACGATTGGTGAACTTCCTAAACATATACTTGTGTTGCTCTCTCTTATCTGTTTACATGCTTTACTTTTTATTAAGCAATTTGTTAAATAACATTGATCGATTGATTCAAAAGAATTTTTGTGTGGTTGTTTTTGTATTGATTTGGTTGTTGATTAGCTTATAATCACTTTTATTATAAGTGATTTTTCATATCAACACACCTCAAGGAAAAATTCTGAAAATTCGTTCTCACGCCAAGTGTTTGACAAATTGCATTATTCATTATTTTTGCTCAATTTTATTGGAAATATATTGCTAGTAAATTGTTATAAACGAATAATAATTGTTAATTAATTCAAGTGTATAAATTTAACTTATAGATTCATTTATTCCATAATGCTTGTTGCATATCCGAGTTCTAATAAATAGGTTCGTATAGACGACTTTTGTCGATCTATATTAAAAACCTTCTGCTTGTACTCTTTTCAAATAACTTTTTAAACTTCAATTTTAATTGGGATTTTTGACTAGGTGATTTATTCACCCCTCTAGATATGTCGTCTTCGTCTAACAAAACTCTTTAATAGGACACCTCCTATAAACCTCATATCGAGAGTACTTTCAATACAAGGAATTCAGTCTCTTACTCAAACCAATGGCTTATGATACCACTGTTGGGTCATCAATTCAGGGGTCAACACAAGGGAGACTTTTCATTGGTTTTTTTTTCTTTTTTATAAGCAATACACCTTATGAGAAACATACCATATACTCACTCAAAACCTTAAGGTGGCAGGTGTGTGTGTTCTTTCACTTATAAATGCTCAAGACTCCATTTTTCTAATTAATATGGGTCTTCTCCATACTTTATTTCTCAAAGCTCTTAACTCATACTTGCTTTTTCTCAACAAATACGTTACGGAACCAAAAACTCTTAAGTGGTTCAGATTTGGTTTAAATCTGAACCATGTCTCTTTCAGTTTTATCTTCTCAAGCTTATTTATTTGACATTAATTCAATAAATAGGCCATTATGGATATCATTTTTCCCCATAACTCTTTCGGCAAGTTCGTCCCTTGTAACATGCTTCTTGCCATGTTCATAACTGATTGATTCATCCTCTCAAAAACACTATTTGATGTGTTGTATAACGTGGAACTACCTCATGTAATACCCTCCTGATCACAAAACTTCCCAAATTCATTTGAGACATATTCACCTCCATCATCTATTTTGATAGTTGTGAGCTTGTGATCGCTTTACCTCTCAACCATGGACTTGAACTTCTTAAACAATTCAAATACTTCATCCTTTCTCTTGATTAGGTATGTCCATAGCTTTCTACTATAATCGTTGATGAATGTGATAAATATCTATTACCACCAATAAAATCAACTTACATCGACCCACAAACATCAGAATACACCACCTTAAGGTGATGCTTGGTTCTACAACCTGCATCCTTGCTGAACTTACCCTTGTGTTTCTTTACTTGCACTCACTCTTCATAAATATACGTTGGTATGTTGATGAATGGCAAGCCCGTTACCATTACGTTCTTTTGTAATGCATTGAGATCTCAGAAATTGAGATGCCCAAGATGGTAATTTCATTTCCACTCTTTTCAACTAGTTGTTGTAGCTAGACACATAAGCTCTATAACCTTCAAATATACCTTGAAATTTCTATTGGCATCCAGAGGAGCTTTTAGGACCAAAACCTTGCTTGCGTCCATAACGCGTAGCACCTTGTTCTCCATGTGAATATTGTAATCCTTCTCAGGAAATTGGCCAATAAATAGAAGATTACACTTTATACATGGAATGAAAAATACAACTTTGATCATGGAATATATATAATCCATTATCATGATCAAAACATCACTGATCTTATCGCCCTCTAGAATGGTGTCATCCGTGAACTTCACTTTGGTCTTTAGGGCTTGATTGATTTTGACAAGCCAATATTTCCTCTCTGTAATATGCATAGAACAAACAGAATCTAAATAAAATTCCTAGTTATAATGGACTCCATCTATCATAGTCACTATAACATTTTCTTCTACCCGTAACCGGTTACATCTTTTACGTAATTGGTTCCATAATTGTTGTTGTTGTCTCGCAACCTTTCACTGTTGCATTCCCCTTCTGCAATCATGAACAATAATGTGTTATCATTATCAATATCTTGTATTGAAACATTTGCTTCATATACTTGAGCTTTTTTCTTGTCTGTGTTGCTTTCTTTTGCATAATGACCAAACTTTTTACCGTTAAATTATTGCACACTGCTCTTGTCAAACTTTCCCTTTTCACCTCTAAAGTTGCCTTGACCACCATTTTTTTTCCAGTTGTTCTCACCATTTTCACAAGCCAAATTCTTTGAACTTTGAGACTCTCTTCCACCAAAATTATGAAAATTCTCTTTACTTTTCATGGGCAATTTTCCTTTCGACTTCTTGTTGTTATTATTGAAACGAGCTTGCAAAGCGATCTCTGCCTTTTTCTTGTCTTCAATTATCTCCTCCATCATTTTCTCATGAGCCTTAAAAGAGATTTAAAGCTCCTCTTTTTTCATTTTTACAAGATCCTTCGATTCCTCAATTGCCACTACTATGTTATCAAATCTTGTCGTCAAAGAACACAAGATTTTTTATACAATCTTTTTCTCATTAACATTTTCTCCACATGCCTTTATTTTCTTCACCAATCGAGTAATTCTCATCACGTAATCTTAGATATTCTCCTTTTCCTCCAATTGAATTAATTCAAGTTGACGTTTGTGAGTTTGTAACCTTACAACCTTCGCCCTGTCAGCCCCTAAATATGCCTTTCCAAGATTTCTCACGCTTGCTTTGGTGATTCACAAATGCCAACTTTCTCAAAGTTGTCACCATCCACATATTGATGGATCAAAATAGCATTTTGTAATCTTTCTTCTTCTCTTTCTTACGCATTACTCGTTGTGCATCAATTGAACATTTAACAAAAAGATTCACCCAATTCATGATCACTTCAAGAACATCTTGGTAGCCAAACAATACCTTCATTTACTTGCACCATTTGTCATAATTCTTCACATCAAGGATTGGTAGGTTTGTCGGAATTATTTCATTGGAGACAGAATTCATGTTGCACACTAGGTGTTTGATGGATCAAAACCAGACTTTTGATGCCAAATGTTAGAACTTGGAATCACTTGATTGGTGAAAATGGAAGGTTTGAATGTGAAGAATGAGAGAGAGAGAGAGAGAGAGAGAGAGAGAGAGAGATGAGAATGTGTGTGTGAGTGTGAGAGAGAGAGAGGATAATTAAAGGTGAGAATATTTTTCACTAACATTGATGAGGATGCTCTGAGACATTTATACAAATAGTACAAGTGAATTGAGATACAAGTAACACAATTAAATAACTGAAAAAACATAATTCTCAGACCTATAACCAATTACACTAAACCTGTAACTAGTTACAGGTGTTACAAAAAATAAATCCATTCAATGGTAGTCAGTTACGTTAACTGGTTACGCCCACGATAAATCTTTAATTTTTCAGCTCATAAGTGATTTTTGTCCTGTTGTAACCGGTTATACTCTCGTAGTAACTGGTTACAACACTTGAATTATTAATTTTCACTAATTAAAGTAGTATTTTAAAAACTTATTTGATCATTGATACGATAATGTCACGAGATTGATGGTTCAACCAGAAAGTCACTAGTTAAACACGATGACTTGGTTGAATAACTCGATCTTAATAATAAAATTTGTACAAATTTTAAATCGAATCTGATGATTCGATATTTAAAAGATTCTAAATAAAACTATGACACCTAATGACAAAGATATCGTAAATTACACCGATTTTATGTGTTTTTTTTTTTTCCTTTTTCTTTAGTAAACAAAAATCAATATTTATTTTGTGGTATTTGTATTTTATACTTTTTTTTACTTTTAAATTTTAAAGTTTGTTATTTTTAACAAAAAAATAATTATTATCAATCTTTTAAAAATAAAATAAAAAACATTAACCTCTGTTTTGCAGAAACTCTTGGTTAGTTGATTTTTTCTTTCTTTCTAGTTTTATACAGTTTGTGCCAATTTCTACTAGCCGATCTTATCATCCATATTCATAAATTATGTAGTTTAAGATTTTAAATAAAGATGTGATATGTGTTAATCTTAATAGTGTGGATTACTCCTCTAAAGTTCTCATTAATATTATCTAGTTCATTTCTTAATTTCATTATTATCCTCTCTTTTTTTAATTGTCATCTCTTTCTTATTTAAAAGAAGCAAAACAGAATCTCTCTTTTGACTCTTTTGATTTTGTTGTTTTATTATCATTCATTCATCTTTAAATCACTAATCTTCTGTTTTGAGAAATCTTAGATCTGCTTTTATCAAGGAATTCAAAGCTCATCAACAACAAAAACAGTATATAAATATAAACTTAGAGAGAGAGACATATCAAGGTGGATGAAAAGGAAGAAGCTTCACCATCATCTTTGTTTATGGAGAAACAAGGCCCATCTCAACCTACACATCAAGGTAACTAAATCTTCATTCTCTTCCATTTCTCAATTATCTTGAATTGATCAGGATCTTATAATTTTAATATTTTTTCATATGCTGAAAAATGAGGAAAAAAACACTTAAAAATTTCTCTAATGCTTTTTCTTCATAAAAATCTCCATTTGTTGAATATATTATTATTATTATTATTATTATTATTATTATTATTATTATTATTATTATTATTATTATTATTATTATTATTATTATTATTATTATTATTATTATTATTATTATTATTATTATTATTATTATTATTATTATTATTATTATTATTATTATTTTATAAGTCCAAATTGAAATGGCATGATTTTCATTATATGTATCAAGCTTTTATAATTATTATATGTAATCTCAAGCTTTTATGCGTCCTAACTTTTTCTTCTTTTCCATAAGTATTTACCTTTTTTGTAAGTAAAATGTTAAATGTTTCATTGTGCATATATATTTCATTAATTGGATATTTTAATTTCCATTTATAAACTTAGATATAAGTTGACAAAATTTTGCTAACCATTTATAAATATAAAATGATTTGAAGGTAATGAAAAGAAAAAACATTATAGAGGAGTTAGGCTGAGACCATGGGGAAAATGGGCAGCTGAAATAAGAGATCCTAAAAAAGGAGCAAGAGTATGGCTTGGCACATTTGAAACAGCTGAAGCTGCAGCTACTGCTTATGATGAAGCTGCATTGAAGTTCAAAGGAAATAAAGCCAAACTTAATTTTCCTCAACTCATTTCTGATTCACCGCATTCAAATCCATCGCCCATGCCCACGCGTAATAAAAACAAAGTTTCATCTATATCTTCATCTTCATCTTCGCAGTGTATTCCACAAAAATCTCTTTTTCCGTTGTCTTCAACTAAAAAAGAGATGTTTCCAAACCTAATGCAATATGCACAAGTGCTTTGTAGTAAGAACGATGAAGATTTTCAACGTGCTACTACATGTCTTTACAATAATAGTAATAGTAATAATTATAGTAATGATCACAATAATAGTAATGAGTGATTTCGTTATTATAATTTGCCGCCATTCTTCTCATCAATGGCGTCGTCTTCTACTTCTAAGGATGATGTTGTGTCTAGAGTAGGAGATTGTCCCTCTTTAGATACGAGAAATGGTCTTGATGAACAGAACACGAGAGGGTCATAATATCAATATATAAGGGATCTGAATTCTTTTCGATTTTTAAATGTTATAGTTGATGAATAAAGATTGAACCATTCATAATATAAATCTTATACAAATCAAATTTTAAATAAAATTCAAAATTAAATACAAATCGTTTGATCTTTAATCAAAAATTGAATTTGGGGGTTGATTTATGTGAATATTAAGTTATCATAATGTCATTTTAAATCGACTTTATTTATAAGAAATACTTTATACTTTTGCTTTAGAGTGTTGTGCAATCACTATCATGGAGAACACATTCAGTAATACAATATTACTACGACTATTTATCTACCGTAGTCATATTTTATTTTTAATGCGCATATTTTTTTAAAGAACCGTTGTCATATAATTTAGAAGACAAACTTTGAATCTCAGCCTCAACATTTTTCTATTTTTTAAGTAAAATTAAGCCTGTGTTCCTTAACATTTATTTTTATTTGAAAATTGAAAGTATAACAATTACAATTATTTTAATCAACTGTGGTTATAAGGTCTATATTTCACTACGGTTGAATCTTGCAACCGTTGTGAAAGTGTTTCCCCCAAAGTTAATTAAAAATGTTCTCTATTCCGTTCATAACAATTTTGGGTGCTCTAGCGAACGAGACGATTGCGACAACGAAGTCTTCACCATCTTCATTCATTTTTGTAAATGAAGTCGTCGAGTTCTTCGAATGTCATTTCTGGTACAATACAAATACCTCCTTCTAACGCTTCTGAATGTTTAGGTTTTTCGCTAGGATGACTTGTTTCTTACTTTAGATTTTGTGTGTGAAGCATTAGTTGAATATGGAGAGTCACATAAGTTTGTGAATATCCTTCATTTTCATTTTGACTACTTCTATTTCTCATTGTTCATGAAGTTACTTCTTAAACATATAATATTTATGTTAATTATTTATGTTGTTGCATACAACCATAGTATGTTATTGGCAAAATAAAATTTTCATGAAATTAGGGTTACAAAAAGATCAGGAATAATTAGGGTTACAAAATAAACATTTTTTATTAACCATATCTAAATGCTCTCTGGATGAGATGAATTTTGACCAAGAATAATATGCTTCATCATCATCAGAATCGAAGATGATTGGCCTTCTTCTTCTTCTTCTTCTTCTTCTTCTTCTTCTTCTTCTTCTTAATCTCCTCCTCTTAAAGTTCTTTTGAGCCTCTATGGTTCTTGCACATGAGCTCTTTCAGCAATATGAGGTGCTTCTTGGACCTCTAGAGGTACTTCTTAGATCTTTGGAGGTGCTTCTTGAATCATACGAATAAGAGGTTCTTGCACATGAGTTTTGACCTCTACAACCACAACGTGTGCTTCTTTCCTCTCAACAACATTGTTGAAAGTTTCACTCGAGGTACTCATTTTGATTCTTTCTTTGGATGAAGTTATTTAAATAGGTGTTTTGGTTCAAAGATGAATTTGACATTTATAGTGGTTTGATGATTCAACATCTTCTCTGATCTTTGAAAGTATAAAAGTCATAAGATTTCACGCATGTCAAATTTCCTCATTATTGCTTCTTTAATTCATTATATTTTCTTCTCTTGGAAGTTGGAAATATCATCTACCTAGAGTTGTTGAATATTTAAATCTTTTTGTCTTTTCAAGTTTAGTTTTCCCTTCTTTGAAAGTTTCGATATTCCTTGTAACGCAACACAAGTATTTTATATTCTTCATTCATAATTTCTTGTATGTTATAATTTTCAATGTCCATATCTAATTTCTAACTACTATTATTATTTGAAGATATAGGTGTTTAGAGTGAAGACACCAAGAGGCAAGACATTAAGATAACAAGATAGTATAATTTTATGTAATGATGCGTACATTATAAGTTGTTTTGTCTCAATTTTAATTTTGATGTAATACATTTTTGGATCTAATTCAATTCATAAATGGGTGTATTGTTGTTTCTGGTATGATATATTTCAAAAATATTTAGGTTGTAAAATTGAAAAACAATTTGTTTTAAAAAGCAAAATATTATCACAACGGTTATGAATTCAATCATTGTTATAAGTAGCATAATAAAATTCAAAAATGGCATTGTATAGGATTCGAACTCAGATCCTTTCAATTATTTCACAACCTACCTAACATGTTCGTTGTGGTAACTAGGGGTGGCAAAACGGGTCGGACCCGCCAGGTCGGCTCGTTTGACCCATCATTTTTGATGGGCTGAGGTTTTTGACTTGGTACCTTAAGTTGGCTCGTCCCACCTAACCCGCTTAAAAAAGCGGGCCAGGACGAGACGGGTTTTGCCGGCGGGCTATTTGTTAAATCATTTTTTATTTTTTGCTTCGAATTAAAACAACTTTAACTATAAAAATAACACTCTTCTCTTAGGATTATGTTGATTAAATTGTATTTTAAATTATTATACAGACAAATTGAATTATAAGCTCAACGTTCTTTTTATAACTTTTAGATACATGTGTTGATTGGAAAATCTTGAAATAAAAGAAAAATTGTATGACATGCAGAATTATTAAGTGTTAGTTCTATCGATTGACAACAATTTTGGTAAAATATTCTGCTCAGAAAACACCATGAAAAATATTGAAGTAGCAGATGTCACAGCAGATGTCCTGACATGTGAAACTGACATAATTGGTTTAAGTTCAAAATTTTTAGGAAGTCAGTTTGTTTGTTATTGTATGCTTCGATTAAGGAAGCTTGAGAACGTCTTCAGCATTATTCTTGGAGATCTTATGTCTTGCTTCTGTGGAGAAAAAGCAAGAAGCGCTAAAGACTTGTGAGTAAAGCAACCCTAGTTGTTGTTACTCTATTTAAAGGTTGCAAACCTTATTTTGCAGTTCGGTCGTTCTAGATTTAGAAACTAAGTATTTTAATTGTTGGTTGTTCATTGTTTTGGTTGTTCATTATTTTGGTTCTTCATTATTTTATTGTGAGCCTCTCTTGTATTCATACTCGAGTAGGATGTTTGTTGAATTCTAATTTGTCAATCACCATAAGCTTTGAAGAAAGTGTGATTGTGTGTCTTTGAAGAGTGTCTTCAGTTTTAGTTTTGTTGATAGTCACTGGGTGTGACATAGGGAATGAGCGGAGGTTCTCATATCTAAGTGAGGTATCTTAGGTAAAAGGGTCATTGGGTAGGGATTAAGTGAGGAGTGTAAACAGGGAGGTTTAGCTCTGAATTAATACTACTGATAGTGAACTTCATCCCTGGCTTGGAAGCCCCCAGACATAGGTTGGTTGGAACCGAAATGGGTTAACAATACTGTTGTGTTTTAATTGTTTTATGAACTTTACAATTATGTATTGTTAGTTGTGTTTAAAACATATACCAGTGTCGTGACATTACCTTCGACATCTCATATCTGGTACCAAAATTTCAATTGGTATCAGAGCAGGCATCATGCTCTGTCTCTGGGTGAGATCTAGGGAAGATACTTTCTGGTAACATGGGCAAGGAGGAAATATTTATGAACAGACCACCCATCCTGGATGGTTCTAACTATGACCTATGGAAGCCTCGTATGGAAACATATATAAAGTCCTTGGACATCAGGGCTTGGAAATCTATTCTGAAAGGATGGACACATCCTGTTATTATTGGAGCTGATAATCAACCTACTGGTGAGCTGAAACCTGAAGAAGATTGGTCAAAGGAAGATGATGAACTAGCACTTGGAAACTCAAAAGTTCTTAATGATATATTCAATGGAGTGGACAGAAACATCTTCAGATTAATAAATACGTGTGAAGTAGCCAAAGATGTCTGGGAAATACTCAGAACTACTCATAAAGGCACCTCAAAAGTTAAGATGTCGAGGCTACAACTTCTCACTACAAAATTTGAGAACCTAAGGATGAAAGAAGAATAGAGCATTCAAGAATTTCACATG
Organism: Vicia sativa; assembly: GCA_021764765.1. NCBI lineage: Eukaryota > Viridiplantae > Streptophyta > Magnoliopsida > Fabales > Fabaceae > Vicia > Vicia sativa. The sequence goes on along the minus strand of CM038792.1, from coordinate 208,534,527 downwards.
AACATTCTTGAAGTAGAAAATGCATGCAGTGCCTTGGGTGAGAAAATACCAGAAGAGAAGCTGGTGAGGAAGATGCTCAGATCTCTACCTAAGAGATTTGATATGAAAGTCACAGCCATTGAATAAGCTCAAGAAATCAACAACATGAAAGTGGATGAACTAGTTAGTTCTCTACAAACATTTGAGCTGGGTATTAATGAGAGGTCTGAGAAGAAGCCTAAAAGCATATCATTCAAGTCCAAAACTGAAGAAAAAGGGGAGGAATTTGATCTGGACAATAAGGAAGGATTGTCAAACACCATAGTCCTTCTTGGAAGACAATTTAACAGAGTTCTGAAAAGGATGGAGGGAAGCTCAAGACCAAATGGTCGGAACATCCCATACGACATCAGCAAAACAAATAACTCTAGGAAAAAAGTAAGAGTTGAGGAAAGACCTAATCAAGGCAGGGAGCTAAGGTGTTATGAATGTGGAGGCTTTGGTCACATCAAATATGAATGTCCAACTTTTATCAAAAGATAAAGCAAAGGATTTAATGAACTATGGTCAGATAAGGATTCTGAAAATAAGGTGGAAGAGGAATCAGCCAAATATGCAACAGCTCTGACTGGTACATATATTTATGATGGAGACTCAAGTGATAAAGAATTGACCTTTGAAGAATTGGCTTCTGCATACAAAGAACTATGCATTAAAAGTGTTGAAGTATGCCAGGAAAATGAGAAGCAGAAAAAGCTCATAATACAACTGCAAGACATAAAGAAAGAGCATCTAGAGACCATTCAGAAGCTGTAAAGTGAAGTATCTATGTTGAAATATGACCTTGACAAAATGTCCAAATCTGTCAAGATGCTAAACAGTGGATCTGAGACACTGGATAAGATACTTCAATCTGGAAGAGTAGTAGGAGACATGAGTGGTCTGGGATACAATGGTACAAAGGAGTCTTCTACAAAACATGCTCAAATACTGGCTGAATAAAAGATGTCAAATCAAATGTTTCAACTTCATAGAAGAAACAACTACAGGCAGCCTAATAGAAGACCTCAACACTAGAGATTTCATTATTGTGGAAGACATGGTCACATAAAGCCATTTTGTTTCAAGTTATATGGTTTCCCCAACCCTACACACCAATCAAATGTGACTTACGCCAGCCCAAAGAAATAGTGGATTTCCAAAGCTAATATCTCATGTTTCTTGGCTCACACATCACCAATAGTGAAGACAACAGAAGACTGGTATTTTGACAATGAAGAGACCAAAACTTACTGGTCAATTTTTGAGATCATCCAACTCGTTATGTCAATTTTGGAGATAGAATGAAGGGTGAAATCAGGGGAACAGGGAAGATACACAATCATCTTCCCTTTCCCATCTCTCTATACAACTTTTGGTTTTCCATTTTCAATCTTGAAGCTATTACATATACAGATGAATTTTGCCATCATTTTCATCAATTGTTTCATTATTCTGAATCTCGAAAAGAACTTGGAAAATTAAAGTACTTGGAAAAACCAGGATTAGTCCTCTAATTCATGCTTAAAACTAATCTAATTGAAGGACATGACAGTATTTTTTAACTACTCCTATCACCATGTCAATTGGCATTTATGACAGCTTATGTGTCAATCTATAAATTTTTGTTGCAATATTTTATTTTTTTTATTCACACTACTAACCATACTACAATCACCTCATTATTACTTTTAATTTAAAATTCAGTGGGGCAATTAACAGGCTGTACGACCTATTCCTTGGGAAGAAATTGTGTTTGCCATCCTAAGGAAACTCAATCGTCTTCCCTTTCCCATCTCTCCATACAACTTTTGATTTTCCATTTTCAATCTTGAAGCTATTACATATACAGATGAATTTTGCCATCATTTTCATCAATTGTTTCATTATTCTGAATCTCGAAAAGAACTTGGAAAATTAAAGTACTTGGAAAAACCAGGATTAGTCCTCTAATTCATGCTTAAAACTAATCTAATTCAAGGACATGACAATATTTTTTAACTACTCCTATCACCATAGTCAATTGGCATTTATGATAGCTTATGTGTCAATCCATAAATTTTTGTTGCAATTTTTTATTTTTTTTATTCACACTACTAACCATACTACAATCACCTCATTATTACTTTTAATTTAAAATTCAGTGGGGCAATTAACAGGTTGTACGACCTATTCCTTGGGAAGAAATTTTGTTTGCCATCCTAAGTAAACTCAATCGTCTTCCCTTTCCCATCTCTCCATACAACTTTTGATTTTCCATTTTCAATCTTGAAGATATTACATATACAGATGAATTTTTCCATCATTTTCATCAATTGTTTCATTATTCTGAAACTCCAAAAGAACTTGGAAAATTAAAGTACTTGGAAAAACCAGGATTAGCCCTCTAATCCATGCTTAAAATTAATCTAATTCAAAGACATGGCAGTCTTTTTTAACTACTCCTATTACCATATTCATTTAGCAATTATGAAAGCTTATGTGTCAATCCATCAATTTTTGTTGCAATTTTTTATTTATTCACACTAGTAACCATATTACAATCACCTCATTATTATTTTTTATTTAAAATTAAGTGGGGAAATTAACAGGTTGTACGACCTATGCTTTGGGAAGAAATTTTTTTTGTCGTCCTGAGGAAACTCAATCGTCTTCCCTTTCCCATCTCTCCATACAACTTTTGGTTTTCCATTTTCAATCTTGAAGCTATTACATATACAAATGAACTTTGCCATCATTTTCATCAATTGTTTCATTATTCTGAATCTCCAAAAGAACTTGGAAAATTAAAGTACTTGGAAAAACCAGGATTAGCCCTCTAAGCCATGCTTAAAACTAATCTAATTCAAGTACATGACAATATTTTTTAACTACTCCTATCGCCTTATTCATTTGACATTTATGACAGCTTATGTGTCAATCCATCAATTTTTGTTGCAATTTTTTATTTTTTTTATTCACACTACTAACCATACTACAATCACCTTATTAGTACTTTTAATTTAAAATTAAGTGGGGCAATTAACAGGCTGTACGACCTATGCCTTGGGTAGAAAAAAAATGTGTCGTCCTGAGGAAACTCAATCGTCTTCCCTTTCCCATCTCTCCATACAAATTTTGGTTTTCCATTTTCAATCTTGAAGCTATTACATATATAGATGAGTTTTGCCATCATTTTCATCAATTGTTTCATTATACTGAATCTCCAAAAGAACTTGGAAAATTAAAGTACTGGGAAAAACCAGGATTAGCCCTCTAATCCAAGCTTAAAACTAATCTAATTCAAGGACATGACAGTCTTTTTTAACTACTCCTATCACCATATTCATTTGGCAATTATGAAAGCTTATGTGTCAATCCATCAATTTTTGTTGCAATTTTTTTTATTCACACTAGTAACCATATTACAATCACCTCATTATTATTTTTAATTTAAAATTAAGTGGGGCAATTAACAGGTTGTACGACCTATGCCTTGGGAAGAATTTTTTTTTTGCCGTCCTGAGGAAACTCAATCGTCTTCCCTTTCCCATCTCTCGATACAACTTTTTGTTTTCCATTTTCAATCTTGAATCTATTATATATACAGATGAATTTTGCCATCATTTTCATCAATTGTTTCATTATTCTAAAACTCCAAAAGAACTTGGAAAATTAAAGTACTTGGAAAAATCAGGATTAGCCTTCTAATTCATGCTTAAAAGTAATCTAATTCAAGGACATGACAGTCTTTTTTAACTACTCATATCACCATATTCATTTGGCATTTATGACAGATTATGTGTCATTCCATTAATTTTTGTTGCATTATTTAGTTTTTTTTATTCACACTACTAACCATACTATAATCACCTCATTATTACTTTTAATTTAAAATTAAGTGGGGGCAATTAACAGGTTGTACGACCTATGCCTTGGGAAGAAATTTTTTTGTCGTCCTGAGGAAACTCAATCATCTTCCTTTCCCATCTCTCCATACAACTTTTGGTTTTCCATTTTCAATTTTGAAGCTATTACATATATAAATGAGTTTTGCCATCATTTTCATCAATTGTTTCATTACGCTGAATCTCCAAAAGAACTTGGAAAATTAAAGTACTTAGAAAAACCAGGATTAGCCCTCTAATCCATGCTTAAAACTAATCTAATTCAAGGGCATGACAATATTTTTTAACTTACTCCTATCACCATATTCATTTGGCATTTATGACAGCTTATGTGTCAATCCATCAATTTTTGTTGCATTTTTTAGTTTTTTTTTATTCACACTACTAACCATACTACAATCACCTCATTATTACTTTTAATTTAAAATAATTGGGGACAATTGACAGGAGGTACGACCTATGCCTTGGGAAGAAAATTTTTTTGCCTTGTCCTAAGAAAACTCAATCGTCTTCGCTTTCTCATCTCTCCGTACAACTTTTGGTTTTTCATTTTAAATCTTGAAGATATTACATATACAGTTTCTGTCAATTGTTTCATTATTCTGAGTCTCCCAAAGAAACTACTGTATTTCTACCGCACCACACGACTTTTTATAAATAACTCTGAATGTCGCACCTCCATCCTCATTCTCTTTCAAAACCAAACCGGAACGCAATAGATTCTCTGTTGCGTCACTACAAATCTTCAAATGCAAATTTAGCGATTCAGACTCCGCCGCTCTTGATAATCGGGTAGGAAGAGGTTTTTTTGCGTCAAACTTACTTCATTTTAAATACATACTCATAATTGATTTTTACTGTTTCTATCATTTTGTTTAGCCTTGCATCATATTCATGGATGTGATTGATCCTATTGGTGGATGGTGTTTCAGTGAATGAACAAGTGTTGACCGTGAAATTCAAAGAATCCTCATAGAGCTTCTTAATATATAATAGTGGCTTAACTTGGATGCACACCATCTATTTGATAAAATATTTAAGAGGGTTTAAGGCTTAACTTGGCTTAACTTGAATTCTCACCAGGTATCACTATTTATGATCCTGATATAAAGTGTCTTTTGTTCAGGTGTTTTATGCTTAACATATTTAGGGTTTAAGCGCTTATGCTTCATTTTATTTAGTATTATTTGTTAATTCATTTAGTATTTTTTAAGCGCTTATGGCATGAATAATGGGTTAAAGAACAAGAACATGTAAAGGTTATATAACTCAACTAATAAGGTTATATAACCTTATTACTTTTAAGGTTATATAATCTGATTGAGTTCAAATTTTCCTGAATAACACATGTATAAGAGTTTAATGTTATTCTGATTTTTTCTCTTCCCGTCATAAGTATTTGATTTATCTATTAATTCTTCGTTTGGTCTTAGATTTTTGGTCAACTTTACTTCTTATTGTTTATATTGTTTGTATATGTTTTATTTAAAGATCTTTATGGATTAATTTGAGACCTGTTTCCATGATTGGAAGTGCAAGTAGAAAACTGCATTTCCATGGAAGAGTTTAAAGATATTGTAACTGCAGCAAAGAAGGCATCACCATCATTATGTAACACTATGGTTACAACACGTCAATGTGTTACGTTGAAGCTCCAGGAGTTCATATGTAGAGATATAGTGAGCATCTTACAACAATCTAGAAGACATAGAGCATTCTTCTACGAAATCTAATTCAACCATTTGTTTTGTTGGTTTGCTTAACACCTCATATTTATTTTCATTCCTAATAATTTTTATTGTGAACTTGAAGCCATTTTGGTTTTCTTAATTTATGCAAGGTCCATTTGCAGCAGAGGGGATTCCTTTCCTTTAGAAGTGGTTTAGAGGGTATAATTATCCTGATTCTTTCTCTAGTACTGGAAAAACTTTTGGAAATTAATTTACAATTAATTCCCATCGGTGTGTTCAAATATGAAAAAGTTAAGGAGGATAAAAGTGTCTTGTAGAAAAAGGTAGGAGTTCCTTTTAAATTTGTCTAAGGCTGCTGAAATTTTGAATTTCGAATTCAAAATACACAACACTTCATGAAGTGGTGCATAATGTAACTATAGGCGAACCATTGCAATCTTATGCTGAAAATGTGTTATTTCATCAAGAGTTGCAAACTTGTGAAACAACACATGCATGACCTATAAATACACTATTCAAAATTCGAAAATACTACACCCAAAAATCTTACATCCTCTTCGATATTCAAAAACTCTTCCTTGCATTCAAGTTCTTCACCAGTCTTGTGCAGACTCGATTCTAAGGCTGAATTATCCTAAGTATTCTTGCGTTCCAACTCTAAGACAATAAAGAGAGTGCTTGAAAAACTTATAAGAAAAGTGATTTCGTTCACGATTTAGCCTCGATGTATTTGTCTTGAATTAGTTTTCTAACAATCTTATAAGTATGTCAAATAATGGCTATCGTGACTTCCGTTTCAAACATCAAATGATAAATTATTGTGTCTTTCGCACATTCTGAACAGAGAAGAATCACGATTATAAATTCGGGTATGTTTTATATTTCTCATTCATATTAGAATATTATAAAAGAATCTGAAGTGAGAAGTTGTTGATATTATGATTTTTCTATTCAAATTTGTCTCGTTGAAGGTTTCAAAATAATTTTGTATTAATTTGATAATTGATAAGTTGAAAGTTGTTTGAAGATGTGAATTTGGAAAAGAAATTATACTATTTTTCAATGTCGTATGTCGAACTTCTAAACTGAATTCATATATGGCCTAACGACAGAATTTCTTTTTAAAGTCATTTTCGTTGATATGCATTCTACATATTATGATTTGCTTTCATTATACACGGTGAAGTAAATTAATTACGACATGAAACAAAATTTGATTTTCCACATTAAATTAACTGTAGCGTCATTGGATATGTATGCATCTCTACATGTTATTGCTCACATGAATGTTCATGAACATCTTACAGTATGACAAATAAAAATTATGATATATATGATTTTTGGAGATTGTAAATTATAGCATTAAGGCTAGGAAGAAAATATCAGCATGTATGAATCTTGAATATTTGTATTGATATTTTTAAAAGCTAAATTTATTACCGTTCATGATTTTATATTATGCAATTGAATTTTAATTTGGATTTGATGTGAATAATATGTTTTTGTTCAATAAAATTTATTTGGAGAATAATAAAATTATTAAAATTCAAGATTTCAACAACTAAAGAACCTTGTGAGGAAGGTTCTTCACATATTATTGAAACACAAATAAAAAAATTCTTTACGGTTTGTTGAAACACAATCGAAACTTAGGATAAGCAAAAGTTTGAAAGACTAAGGATCTAGGATAGAACAAAATTGATTCTCGGTTCATTTCCTTTTATCTGGTTGAAGGAAATAGTGAGAATTTTATTCATAAGATTCCTATTATCCTTCAAGTGGAAGATGATCCTAAGATTTACAATGAAGAAGTAACTTCAAGAGACTTCTCTTGGAATGATGTTACCCAAGACGAAATAAAATCAATAATATCAAACCACTCTTGAGAACTTGTCGATCTAATAGAGAATAAAATATCCATCATATTAAAATGGATGTTTGGAAGGGAGTATCATAGTTATGGTATATTAAACACCTACAAGGGTAGATTAGTAACCAAGAGTTTTAATGCAAAAGGAATGTATTGATTATTTCGACGTATACATGCACTAGTAGCAAACAAAATAAACTTTAGAGTATTGTTTGCTTTAGCTTATTTGCATGACCTTATAATTCATCAAATGGACGTGGAAACGAATATCTCGATGAGGAGATTTACATGGAGAAATCAGAAGGCTGTGTGCTTCTTGGTAATGAATAAAAGGCGTGCAAGCTTGTCAAATTCTTGTATGAGTTAAAACAAGCGATAAAACAATGACATCAAAAGTTTGATTTCGTCATTGTAAGATTCACCAATAAAAGGGAGACACACGACTTAAGAGGATACTTTTCAATCATTACCAAAACAAGAATTCAAAGATTTTGTCATCATCAAAATGGGGAGATTGTGAAGATTACATCGTATATCTAGTTCAGTTTTGATGAAGACAAATATTATCAAAGATGAAAAGAATCAACAGTATCACACATATGAATGATGAAGTTGATGAAGAAGGTTGAACATAGAAATCAAAGTGAAGATTTGAGAGAAGTAGATATAACTAAGGTACTCATTACTATTAATGTCATACTAATTTAAATTGCTCATCATTTCATATCTCACTTCATCTAAAAATCTTCTTGCATCATCATGCATGATTATCTAAAAATCTTCTTCATCTAATTCTTGTAACTAAGTATTTGTACACAAAGTTGTGTGAGAATATTGTGATATCTCTTTGTCCCTGTGTGCATTATATATTTATCATTAGCAACAAGATGCATGGAATCTTAGAACAAAGAGGTTTCTAGATTCCACATTCAAGATGCAAAGATCTTGAAATAGTGGATGCTCTTTTTGATCAAAGTAAAGCGAAAGAGTGGGGGTTAAAAAGCATAGTCAAATACACTATATTGAGAAAACTTTCACATTCAAGATGAAAGATCTTGGACTAGTTGACACTCTTTTAGGGATCAAAGTAATACGAAATAGTAGGGGTCATGAACTTAGTCAAAGACACTTTGTTGAGAAAGTTCTTGATAAGTTCAAACTGCCACGTTTCAAGAAGGTGAATATTCAATTTGATCTTAGTGTCAAAAGATGATGGAAGAGTTCTGGCTATATTAGAATACACAAGTGCAATTGATTTTCTAATATAACGTATTTGACCTGACATAGCATTTGTAGTTAGTAAATGAGTAGATTTACTAGCAATTCAAATATTGAGCATTGGAAGGCCATCATGAGAATTTTGGTTATCTTTTGAAAACAAAAATTTTGGCCTTCATTATGATAGGTTTCATCGATACGAGATGGATATCGAGTGTTGTAGATAATAAATCTACAAATGGGTGGAAATTAACACAAGCTAAGGTGTAATTTCTTGGAAGAGCAAGAAATAAACATGTATTAATATTTTGACCATGGAATCATATTTTGTAGCTCTTGTTTGCGTTGGTCAAGAAACTGAATGGTTAAGGGCCCTTATGTTGGAAGTTCCATTGACAAAAGACAATGTTTCAAAAGTGTTGATATATTACGATAGTCAAACTAAGTTAGTTAGTGCATTCAGCAAAGTGTATAGAAAGTTTAGGCATCGAGGCCTTAGACATTCTTTTGTGAGAAAAATGATTAAAGATGTAATCATTTCACTAAAATATATACGATCGATCTATAATTTGAATGATTCAGTTACAAAGCCACTAGCCAGAGACTTAGTAAAAACAACCTCAAGAGGTATGGGGTTGAAACTCCTTGAGTAAGAGTTCCGACAATGGCGGCAACCCAATCTTACGTTAACAAAACATTAACCTCAAGATTCAATGGGTAACAACAAGTCGTTGATTTGGATGATTTTTGAACATTTCGTGATAATGTTGACCTTAAAACGAGGGTTGAGTTTGATTTTCAAATTCTTAATGAAGTTCATAACCGAGGAAAAGTATCTCGTGGAAAAGGATACAACATAAACTTCAGCTATGTGAATTTCGAGATGGTGTCGTCTCAAAGTGAGAGTTGGAGTTTCTCTCATGAAAAATTCATGAAACGGGATAAGCATATGGCCATAAATAAGTGCTAAGTGAGATATGTAGAGGAAGAACATTTAAAGAGTGTATGTCAGGTAACGTCGATCTAATTATATGGATTAATGATTTAAAAGCATTGCTACCTAATATTCCGATTAAACTTTGCATTATCCTCACTAAGGTTAAGTTTAAAATCGAAAGATACCTAACTGTATTAACACTCTTTATATCTCATTTTCTGGATTAGACTTGTCATTATTAGAACTAGTGGGGGATTGTTGGAAATTAATGGACAATTAATTTCCATAGGTGTGTTCAAATATGACAAAGTTAATGAGGATAAAAGTGTCATTTAGACAAAGGTAGGAGTTGCTTTTAAATTTGTCTAAGACTGCTGAAAGCTTGAATTTCGATTCAAAATACACAACACTTCATGAAGTGGTGCATAATGTAACTATAGGCAAACCGTTGCAATCTTATGCTGAAAATGTGTTGTTTCATCAAGAGTTGCAAATTTGTGAAACAACACATGCATGACCATAAATACATTATTCAGAATTCAAAAATACTACACTCAAAAATCTTACATCCTCTTCGATATTCTAAACAATCTTTCTTGTATTCGAGTTCTTCACCAGTCTTGTGCAAACTCGATTCAAATGCTGAATTATCCTGAGTGTTCTTGCATTCCAACTCTAAGACAATAAAAAGAGTACTTGAAATACTTATAAGAAAAGTGATTCCGTTCACGATTTAGCCTCGATGCATTTGTCTTGAATTAATTTTGTAACAATAATTGTGGAGTAAATTTATGGAGAATGTGTGCATGTGATTTTAACAAGTTGTTATGTGTTGCCCTTCAGTGATGTGCGCGACTGGAGGCGTTTTCAGTGCAGATGTATGTTTCAAATATTCCTAAGGTTGAAAGAGATTCTTAGTGGTATTCCAAAGAGCTGTAAGATAAAAAATGAAGGGCTGTGAGGAAGCATTTTACTATGAATCAACTTGCTTAAAAAATTTGATGTTCTTCCCATTATCTTACACTCAATATTGTTGAAGAGATTCAGTATAAAATTTGGATAGTTAATTAATTTGTACTGATGAAAAATATAAGTAATACTATATATAGTGATTTATTTATTTATTTTGGCTTCAATTAATTAGGAATGCAAACTCTAAAGGTGGATAACTAAAGGAAAGATAATTGTCATTCTTATTTGTACTGCATTAGCATAGTTCCTATTTATTCATTAATATGCCCATAATAATAATTATACACGTATTATTTTTTTTATTTGCAGTTTAATATTGATTTTAATAATAAATTAAATATTATATTTATTAAAATAGTTTTATAATTAAATAATTGAAATAATCTCAGTAAAAATATATAAGACTAATTAAGTTATGTTTATGAAATATTGAAGATACTGAATTAAGTAAAAATATAAAGACAATTATTTAGAAAATATCGGAAATGGAAATATTATTACAAAATGGAGTTTATGAAATACTGAAGCATGCTATTTACAAGAATACTTCACCATTTGTTTATCGTTAATGAATGTTATAAATAATTTTATAAATAAGAAAATTTAATTATTTATACAATTATTATTACAACAGAAATAAGCTATAAATATTTTTATAATAAATACACAGGTTCAAGACGTTTATAAAGGGAAATAATTATAATTATTTTTATAAACGGAAATACATTATAAATATTTTTATAAACTAGATAATTTATAAATATTCTTATAAATAGAAAAAATTCAACTATTAATACACTTATTTTTATAAACAAAAAACATCAACTATTCATATAATTATTTTTATAAACATTTATAAGTTATAATTATTCTAATAAACGAGAACAAGTACCAAATAATTTTATATACGATAAAATTAAACTATTAATACAATTATTTTTATACATATGAATAAATTATAAATATTTTTAAAAATGGACACATGACTTCAAAATGTTTATAAATAGAAAAAGTTTTACAAGTAGATACAATTATTTTTTTAAACAGAAATAAGTTATAAATTTTTTTATAAAGAAAAATAATTACAAATAATTTCATAATCTGTAAAAAACTTAACTATTATACAATTACTTTTATAAAAAAAAGAATTTAAATATTTTATATAAGTTTATGTCAGTGATATGTCTAACTATTAACTATCCAAACAAATAAAATATTTATCTCACAATTATTTTATTCTTTAATTATGTTTAATTTCTTAATTAAAATTATATATTTTATAACTTATAAAATTACTAAAACAAAACATTTTCAAATTAATTTTATAATGGTAATCATGATAACAAAAATGATAAATAATATTCATGAAAAATATGTTAAATGGTATTCAAGAAACAATAATGATAATGAGAGAAAAATTATTGATGGAAATAATAATTAAAAAAATAATAATTAATTAAGAATTTATTTAAAAAGTTTCATGAACGGAAAAGCATACCATATATAATATTATGACATGATATAAAAAAAATACGGGAAAAATCATACCTTATATTAACTATAATTAAAATTGCTATTAAAATATAATAAATTATACTATAAAATGTTAGTGTTTTTTATGTTAAAACGTTATTGTTTGTACTAAAAAAATTTATAAATATTTCTGTAGAATAAAAGAACATGAGACAATTATGATAGAAAAATACAAAAATTTGTTATGAAAAAAATAATTTATCAATTTGTTTGCATTTTTACAATTATGTATTATCATTTTATTTAAATTCCTTTCTACAATTTCTTAAAAACGTAGAAAATAATATACATTAAACGTAGAAACTATAAGTATTTGACGGAAGCTGTCATACATTTTAAATTTTAAAAAATGGACTAATATCTAAAATAGGTTTAATAAATTTTTATAATTAACTCATTTGAATTCAATTGGGGTTTGTTAACTCATACGGGTAGATGTAAACGTATCTATGAGATATTAGTTATTGACGGATTAGGTATCAGTTATTGACGGATGATTTTAATGTCTATCGTTTAAATATTTCTCTCGTTGTTGTTTTATATAATTGAAGTTAGAGAATCGGTTGTAGGATTTATTATAAGTACGAATCAATGCTTAAAGTTTGTGCTTATTATTTGTAACTATGTCAAGGTTAATCAATTGTAGAGTAAATTTAACTTTATAAACAATAGTTTGGTAGACATGTGATATGAATCCAGACAAGACCCGTGCGACAACACGGGTTTCTTACTAGTTTTTAATAATTTAAAAACATCCTCTCGACATAACATTTGTTATTGGTTATAAAGAAGATGACAAAGTGTAAGAAAACACAATAAATGTGGAGGAGGGAGATTTATGTGTCAAATGTGGAGGCATTTAACACATCTCTAATGTGTAAATGGAGTGAAGATGCCTAATACATAAAGAGAATATTTGGAGAAGAATCTTGCAACATAGATATGAGAAGATGGAAAGTTTTATGTTGGTGTTGGTGAGCTTAGATAGAACAAAAAAATATCTATGGTAGAGAGATCTCAAATCTCTTCGTAGAAAAGATGAAGGGGTTCATCACTCGTTCAAAAATGGTATATCTTGCAGAATATGATCAGACATCACAATTCTTTTAGGAAACATAAGTGGTTGGGGACAGAACCATTAAAGATGTCATTTCCATTGCTTTATTAGTTATCTATCAATAAACGTGGCAGTGTTGGAGATGGGATTTTACACAGGAGGATATTGGAGTTGCAACTTGCATATTCCTATAATCAACATTCAAGGGGAAGCAAATGATGTATTAGATTGTCTGCTTATGACTTTGAGTGATATTGTGTTGAATAATAATGATCAAGACATGTTTTTCTGGGTGCATAATGTTGAAGGTGTTTACTCAGTCAAGGTCTCATACAAAGTGATTGAATATCAGGAAGAAAGTGCTCTACTAGATCTTAACATTGTGAATGCACTATTCTTTTCTTAGATGTTTTAATGATGTCAAAATTAGGTAGTATTTAATATTTGTATATTGGACCTTTTCTCTCTATATCTAAGTATGTATTTTCATCTTAGTATACTTATAGAACAAGTCAAAAGCATTTGGACAAGTCAAAAATATGTTTTTTCATGAAACATTATGTTAGAAGTCGACTCCCTTTGAAGAAAATTTAATAAGAAAATCTCTGCCACTTATGAGTCGAAACATAGGTTTTATGAGTCGAAACACGACACAAATGGGTTGACTCCCTCGAGTTGTGGGTCGGATCCTCCTGAAGCTTTTTTTTCCAAATTTTTCTATCATTTTGGAGTCGACTCCCAAGCAGCGTGTGTCGACTCCCCGACTCCTATGAGTTGACTCTCAACTCGAATGTGTTGGGCCCCATTGACTTAAAATGTCTAAAACTGATATTTTGAAAATCTATTTTTTGTTACTTCTTTCACACACACACAGACATATATTAAGGCATTTAGGCATCATTTCAAAGATATTGAAACCAAAAATATAAAACGAATTTTTTTCATCATCTTCATCCTCTCTCATTGCATTCATACAACATATAATCATTTTTGTTGTGTGATCTATAGATAGTTTCATAAGGACCAATTAGATTGGTTATAATCAATTGGGTTGGAAATTATTTGGGGATTTCAAGATAAATTCAACTAGAGTTTTTTTCCAAGATCAAGGTTGATTTGGGAGTTTTGCACAATATTTCGCAATTCAGATTCAACCGAGTGAAAACTTTGAAGAAAGACGTTCTATCAAAGGAGTTACTGTAATCAGAGCATTGGTTGGTAATCTTGGGTCACAATAGTTTGCAATTTGGATTAATTCGAGTGAAAGCTTTGCAAAAGGAGTTTTTATCAAAGGAATAGTGGTAATTGGAGGATCAAATTGGAAGTATTGAGTTGCTTTATCTTGTTTAAGATCAAGGGAAGAGAAGCATATAAGATATTCTTTCATTTACAAAGGTTAATTGATTATCTTAATTTCATTTGGAATTGAGGGCAGACGTACCCATAGCGAGGTCGATTGGAAAATTTCCTAAACAGATAATTCTCTCTCTCTCTCTCTCTATCTCTCTCTCTCTCTCTCTCTCTCTCTCTCTCTCTCTCTCTATATATATATATATATATATATATATATATATATATATATATATATATATATATATATCTTTCATTGCAAATTGTGAATCCATTGATTGTGCAATCAATACATTGAGATAATTTATTTATTAATAATTCTAAACTATTTTTTTTAGTTGATTTCAATCTATAAGAATGCAGTTGGATTTTCATATCAACAAAACCAAAGAAAATTTTGATTAGAATTGATTGTACACCAAGTGTTCGACAAATTGCTTAAGTCAAGTTTTTGTTTAATATTTCAGTGGAAATTGATTATCATTGTGTGATTTTATTAGAACGTCATATTTGAAATTATATTGATTAGTTTTCTCATCACTTGAATTCCTCTTTGATATGGTTTTATGCAAATTTGATCATTTCGATAATAGTTTGGAATAGACGATTATCGATCCTGAATTTTAAATAAGAAAATCTCATTAGCTATCTATTCACCCTCTCTAGATTGTTTCCTATAATCTAACAAGTGGTATCACGAGCATCAATTTATATTGTGCTTCGAAATTACTTATTAGATTATGGATTCTGAACCTATGAGCGTATAATAAAGTGCCCATTTTGAATGGCAAAAACTATGGTTATTAGAAGGATTGTATGTGTATCCATCTTAACTCAATTGATGGGAAAGTATGGAGCACCGACCAGAATGGTCCATTTGAAATTATTCTGACCAATGCAGATGGTGTTGTTGTACCTAAACTAGAAGCACAATGGAACGCAAATGATGAGAAATTATGGTCGTGTGATTGG
Organism: Vicia sativa; assembly: GCA_021764765.1. Taxonomy (NCBI): domain Eukaryota; kingdom Viridiplantae; phylum Streptophyta; class Magnoliopsida; order Fabales; family Fabaceae; genus Vicia; species Vicia sativa. The sequence continues at coordinate 208,519,022 of CM038792.1, read as the reverse complement.
AAAGTAAGGAATATTCTCATATCCTCTTTATGAGTTGATGAATATTACCATGTTTCCAATTGCACAATCGCTAAAGCTATGTAAGACTCATTTCAAGTTTCCCATAAGGGAACAAATGGGGTTAAACAAGATAGAATCAACACTTTGAACCAAGAGTTTAAACTCTTTCATATGAAGCATCGAGAAACCGTTGTTGATGTACAAAAGAGGTCCACCCATCTTATAAATCATTTGAATGCACTTGGTAAGCTTGTTTCCAATGAAATTTCTACTAACAAAGTTTTAATATATCTTAATAGCTAATTGAAATGGAAGGTTACTGCAATCAATGAAGCTAACGATCTATTGACATTAGATACAACTACTTTGTTTGGAAAGCTTGAAGAACATGAGCAAGAGATCATTTTCTGGGAGAAGCGTGAGAAAAATCTTAAGAAGGAGAAGAACACAGAAAATGAGCTAGAGAAAAACTCAATTACTCTTATGACTTCTAGCCAAATACTCTTATCAATTTCTCCATATATTTCTGCTCATGGCATCCCCTAGACCACCATCATGGCAGCGAACCTCATCAAAGTGACCCGATTTTGAACCAGTTATTTTAAGCAATGTATTCAGGAGCCCGGGCAGTGCGAGGATGGATACCTGGAGTGGTTCCTTAGTGTGTCACACCCTCGGGTCACACGACCGGATCCAGCATCTAATGTCCCAGGGCCTTCAGGTTCACAACATCTTCTTCCTCAGTACATCCTTCAAGGTTGAGGAAATAATAAAGACGAAGCTTACAATATCAGCATGGCAGTCACAAATGTTCAAAGTCAAAAGCAAAAAACAAATTCTAAAGAAAGGATAAAACCCGCTAAGTTGAAGAAAAAAAACTTTGACTTAGGCAAAAGTTATGGTATCCTGATGGATCAACCTTCAAAAGAATTGGCTCATGCAAAAATACAGGATTAAAAACAAATAAATTGGAGAACAATCTTGTGACTGCCACCTCAAGAATCATCAAGGCTTCTCATCAATGCTTGGATATTATCAACCCTTGGATCTTTTAAATATTTTTCATCGGTGCTTGAACTTTATCTACACTTCTCATCATCTACGCGACTATAAAATTTCTCTTGGAGATTGAACGCATCTGTTGCATTAATCGAATTTAGGATTGGAGAACATCAAGGAGAATGAGGTGGGTGAAAATGAATTTCGAGCCTTATATCTTTTGTTTCTTAAACCACAAACCGTGACCACGTTACAACCCTCAAAAGTCCTAATTGAAGCAAGGTTGTCTATGAAAGCATACTAAGCAAAATTTATGTTAAATTGGCTCCTATGTTTGTTCAAATTATTGCTAACGACTTTGCTTCTTCGAATCATCATCTCTAATCATCCATTTCAGTTTTTAATAATCAATTTAAATTTCAAAGAACTTGCATGTGCATCACGTTAGAATTACTTTTCGAACATAACCACTTTATGTCCAAATTAATACTTAGCATTAAGGAGATCTTAAAATTGGTTTGATAAAGGTGATTCATTTCAAAAAGCTCCTGACTAGGGGCAAAGCATCTCAAGAAGCTCTTAACTAGGGGCATATTCAAATTATCATATGGGTATTATCATCATAATATCCTAATGACTAAGGGGAAATCGTTCTAAGATACAATCAACTTGGATTACATTTCAAAGTGGCATTCAATCAGGCGCATATCATTCGAAGATTTAAATTCTAGAGGTATTCCTTAATCAAGGACATATCACGACATAGTGGTATCCAAGTTTATCCTCATACCATTCCTCCAAGATCATAAAAATTCGGGGGCGGCCCATTGGGCCTGAAAAAATTTAGGCCTAGGCCTTATTTTTCGAGCCCATTTATTTTCGGGCCTTTTTTAGCCCGACCTAAAAAGGCACTAAAAATATGGGCCGACCCGTATGAGCCATGGGTAGCCGCCAGCCCGAAAAAAAAATTTTTTTAATATAATTAAAAATTATCCTTTCCTAATTCATAAAAAAATTAATGATATTTTTTGAACCCATATAGTAAAAATGGTCAATTGGTATAAATGAACAATTTCGATGTCCAAAAGTGATGAAATTTTAGATATGCTATAAACAATTTGCGTATTATGTATTTTAATTTATTTATTTTTTTGGTATTATAAAGGTATAAATATCAAATAAAAATTGCTGGTTTGACTTAATTTCAAACTTAAAGGTTTCATCCTAATATAATTATGTAGATAGTATAGAAAAGACACTATTATGTATTCTAATTAAAAATAAGATTTAAAAAACTTTGATGTAATCTTTATGGAAGGATAGAGTTAGTACAAATCAGATATATAACAATTCATTATAAAATTATATTCCATCAATTTAATTATAATTGTTATAAAAATTTTAACAGTTTGTTGTTATAATTGTTATAAAATTATAATTATCATGAATATTTATAACTTAAAACTTGTTGGAACAAGTTATTTAATTTTGTGTCCTACTTTGGATAATTTGTGATGTATTTCGTATAGTTTGAATTAAGTTAATGTGTTGTTTTATATTTTAATTATTAACTTATATGGATTATTTAGAAATCTTAATTTCGTATATGAAATTTAATATATATATATATATACAAATATTACTGCATGCAATTGCATGGTTACTTACACACACAAAAAAAGAGAAAATTTTAATTTTAATAGAAATAGGCTCGTTTAGGGCTGGGTAGCCCGCAGCCCAGACAGGGATGAGCCTGAGTAGTAAAAATAGAGCTCATTTAAATATGGATTTTTCAGGCCCAACCCTGAAAAGCCTGAGACCCGCATGGACCGGCCCATTTAGGGCCGGATAGTCCATTTTGACAGCTCTAAATAAATGTTAGATAAAAAATATTAAATAAAGAATGTTAGATCACAGATATTAGTCTAATTTAATTTATTATATACTAAACATAATATAATAAAAAAATAGATAAATATTAATTAACCCAAATCCTTTTTAATTAAATTAATTTAATATTTTACATCAAAATATTAAAACTCGTGCAACTCACCAAATATTTCATCCGCAAGTGACATGTGGCCTATATCTGACCACGTGATGGGGAATATTTTGACAGACCCCTCCGCATCCTTCATGACACGTGATGAGGAGACTATATCAGACTTCCCCCTAATATGTGTCCTCCCATGTTCTTTATCAAACGAAATATCAAAACAGCTAACCAACAACAAAATCATTTTTCTACTAACATAATAAACTCCAAGATTATTTTCAAAAAAGGATTAAGTAGTATTACTTTCAAAATTAACCGCGAACTGCGTCTATGACCACTCTTATACAAAACCCAGACAAGGTTCAAGGATAATTCGAAAGTCATTATACGCAATCCTATAAAAAAACACCAACAAACACTACGAACTATGAAATTGGACTATGATTCTTCGCAAGGAGATACGTAGGCACTCGGTCAAAACCGAGGTGAGTCCAGCTATTAAAAAATTAAAACCATATTCCTAAACCTTTAACATAAACCCTAGTATCCTTGTTAACAAGGTAAATGAAGGGTGCCTAAGATCTTCCCTTCGTCTAAAGCGAGTCAAGAATTTAGAATCTCTGTATACAACTTTAGGGTTATTCTGTTATATTTTTGTCCTTAGGACAAAAATTAATGGTGGCGACTCTCAATATTTTTAGTCAGTTGCTACAAGTCCTGGTAATTGAAAAACTAGTGCATTATGAACAAAAAATCCAAGAAAAGTATTAGAAAGACACAAAAGGATATTCCATCTTCTTAGATGGGTTCTGTTTATTCTTCCATTGCTTTTGTTTTTTCTAAATCAGACATCTTTGAAGGAGTTTTATCAGAGGTTCGTTTGTCTTTTGAATGAGGAATCGAGATTCCTTCTAAAAACGAAAGGGTGTGCAATAAGTTGTTAGAACAAAATTGGTTTGTATCATATCACTAAGGTTTTGATGATAAAAAAGTATTTAAAAAATAAAAGGGTATACTAATGTGTGTTCTATTGTGTAGGGTCATGGGCTAAAATATGTGATACAAACTAAGTTCTAGAACTAAAAATTAAACATCAAAGAGAAGCTGAAAGAATTAGAATCGAAGGTTCAGAACTTGAAGATCAGATTCTACAGAGGTCTACTTTTAAAGACCAGAGTATGAACAAAGTCAACCTTTGAATATTCCAGACTCTGAAGATTCAAACTTTGAAGAGTTCAACTTATGAAGATCATAATCTGACGAAAATAATTGAATTGATCAACCACGGTGAACAAGGTTGTTGCGTCTTTCCCATGTAACAAAATCCATATCATCTTCCTTTAAAATAAGAATTCAACCATTCATGAATCAAAATTTGTTCTCAATGGAAAGAACATGTTGCATCTGCTTCGCCCATCCATGGTAGATCTTATCTCTTTCCAATTGTGGCGTAAAGCATATCATTGTAGAAATCTCCCGTGAATGAATATAATATGGATCCCGTGCAACATTTGGATAAGAATAATTTCCGCCATTGTTGGTATTATTGTTGTTATTTCTCACCATTGCAAGGGTACAAAGAAGAGCGGGCTGAATCAGACTCTATGATATCATATTTGTATTTATCATCTCCATGTGAGATTCATTAACAAGCAAGAGAGAAAACAATGAATGAGCAAAAATGAATTATCATTACTCGTGGAGAAGATACAAACTTTTATACAAGTGGAATTTTAAGAGTTAGTTAGACAAGTTACATAATTGTTACATCAATAACTAATCTTGTAACCAATCCCAAGTAACAACTAAAAATGAGTAACTTGTTGACCAAGTTACTCGTTATATTCCTTTTATTGATAAGATGTTTATGGTAAGTATTAGTTGAATGGATTGATCTTTGGTCAGATGATTGCTTGATGCTTTGTGCCAAATGTTAGATGATTTATTGTACCAAAGTTTTATATAATGTTTCACTTATGCCAGCAATCATTAAACTAATTTAATGATCTTTAATCCTTGGTACCCAAGTATTCCAAAGACCTTAGAGCATCCACATCCAAAGAACTCATTTCTCATTTGAGTTCTTTAAATGGATCCTACAAAATATTTTATATTAGTTTACACTTTTCTATTATTTAAACAACTCATCTACATTTTTCAAATATCCATACAATTTATTAAAAATTTCAAAATGGATCTCATTAAACCCTACAACATACCTCAAACTTAATTTTATAATATATATTTCTACACAATTCAAGTTTAAGGATGTTGTTGGGCAGTAGCACATTTGCAAACTAAAGCACGGTAATGTAAGTCGATTATCCATAGTTTTCTAAAATGATGGTTTTGGAGTATGTGTATGAACGGTGACATGGCACCGATATTTACGCTCTAGTGTATTTCTCAGAGGGAATTTCTATATCCACCCTTATGTCTTCTTAGAAGCCCCTGACAAAATTTTCGTAATATACCTTAAATTCGGATATGCATATCCGAACTAACCACATTTTAGTTTTTTAGGGATTTTCGAATATACATATTTGAAATAATCTAATATTTCGTCATTAGGGGGTTTTCGGATATGCATATTTGAAATAACTCAATATTTGAATAATCAATAGAATTAAAATTTATTGCTATTTGTTGTCATGTAAGTAATACTTTAAGTGGATGATAATGACAAATAAAAGACCATAATGTTTTCAAAGTAAACTGTGGGATTTCATAAACATAATTAAATAAATTAAAATATTTTGTAATATTTTTATTGAATAATTTAATGACAATCAAGTGTGGTGAGTTGTTTGATTTGTTTTTAATGGCAATCAAATTAATTTGTTTTAAATATAATTTTAGATGAACAATTAATAAAATATATTTTTGTAGTAAATAGTGCAGAAAAAGAAATTAATCTCATAAAGTATCAATTGTTGCATTTTTTATTTATATCTCAATAAAATTAATTGCATTGTTTTTATAATAAAATCAATTTTATTCACTAAAATATTTCATTGATAGTTTTTCTAAAATACTTGACACCATACAAATACTTACACCTTACACCGTATATACTATTCACTACATTTTTGCGATGAACAATGTTTTTTAACAAAATAGTAGTATTATTTTTAAATAAAAAATTAAAATTTATTTTATAACACAAATGTAAACTTGTGGCATTAACTAATTTCACAATTGTATTAACCACAAAATTATATGTTATTAACCAATTATTTTATTTAAAATTCATTAACCAATTACACTACTTCATAATAAAATACATATTATCAACCATATTCTGACACTAATTTATAAATGTATTAACCAATTTTTAAACTCTATTAACCAACTTTATTTTACTATTTAATATTTTTTATGTTTGAAAACTCGTTAGCCAAGTTATGAATTATATTAACCAATTTTATACATAATATTAACCAAAGTCTATATGGTATTAATCAAATTTTAAACTGTATTAACTAAGTTTTAATATTTCATTAACCAAATTAATTTTAGAATATATTATATTAAAAAATTAAAATAATATGTATACATTATTCTTGTATTTGTTTTAATATTTCATTAACCAAATTAATTTTAGAATATATTATATTAAAAAATTAAAATAATATGTATACATTATTCTTGTATTTGTGAGCAGTGTATACAGTGTAGTGTTAAAAAATAGTGTCAAAATAGCATTTTTCGAAATACAAATATAAAATTAAATGAAAAAAATCTAAAATACTAATTACCAATATTCCCCTTGTAATTACTAAAAAAAGTACATCTGAGAATATTTTAGAGATGTATTTCAGAAAACATTTTTTCATAAAAAGGATAATATTTGAATATATATATATATATATATATATATATATATATATATATATATATATATATATATATATATATATATATATATATATATATATATATATATATATATATATATGAAAACACTTTTCGTTAAAAAAAAAGTTTATTTGGAGATGCACATTCAAAATATATTTTCTTTTATAATAATAAAATCCATTCAGATATACATATCCAAAAGATATTTTAGAATTTTCAAAAGTGTTTTACACTTGTATAAGAGTGGGTAAAGTAATTTCCTTTTCCAGATGATTGGCCTTATTTAAGTCCATTGAGTAGTATCCAACATGTACTTTCCCATACTTGGAGAAATTATCTTCTCACCTCCAAAATTTGTCACCTCAAAAAAAATGTATTCCAAAATTATCACTGCAAATATTTTCGGTATCTCAAATGAAATTTTCGATAGATTTTGTGAAATTATCTGTAAAATACAAAAAAAAAAAAAAATCAATAAAATGTTAATACCGAAAATTTCAGTGTATTTGAAAATTTCAATACCTACCAAAAATTTCAATATGGAAAAAAAATTCAAAAAAATTATGTACTTTACTTTAAATTTCATAAATTTCCAATTTTATTTTTTAAAAATTTTCTATACCAGGCCTCAAATTTCCGAGTTTTTTTTTAACATTTTAAAATATACTAAAATTTTCGGTAATTTCTGATATTCCAAGTTTCCAGTAAAATTCAATTTTTTTAAAATTTAGAGTTTTTCACAAGAATATAATTGTAAAATCATACCTTTGAAGGTGACATGCTCTCGAAAGGCTATGGAAAAAAAAACTATAATTATGTGTTTCACAAATTTAATCATAGTTGAGTTAAACAAGATGAAAAAGGCTCCAAAAATTAGTTAGATGCACTAACTTTATCAATACATTCTAAGAATCATGACAATAAATATCCAACTAGTTGAACCTGAAAAATAAACTTTTTCAGTTCAATAACATAGGTTACATCAATAATATTAATATCTCAAATAGAACCCTATAATACATACTTGTACTCAAATAGAACCCTATATTGGAAACTTCTGGAGCTTCTGGCATGTCATGGTTTATTAAAATATAGGCCAACTACACGTCTACTCTCTAGCAATACTCTCGACTAGTATACACTTACTATGCTTTGCCATTGCTAGTTGCTACATCTCAATCTAACAAGATTAGAATGAGTTGAAAATTGCTTGGTTGACAAAAGCATTTCAGGAGAAAGAATTGAGGCTCAAAATTTGTTCCTAAGATGATTTAGCAACAGAACCATTTCCATTTGTGTAATCCTTCTGTAACTCTAACTGGGTTTCGAAGAAAGCTTCATGGAGAGCTCTTACACACTCATCTGCTTCACTATCATTTACAACCAATGAGATGTTCACCTGGAAAAAACAAAACAGAGAACAGATAGAAATGAATGCATGAGAATAAAACTATTTTGATGTCTTATATGTAAAATGCCTGAATTAACAGTGTTTGAAAGCCAGAATAATATTGATGGAGGAGGAAAGTTTATAATACAAAATAATATGTTTCATCATCACCGCCTTGAAGCAAAAATAAAAGAGTGAATAAAATATTGAGGAATAATACAGAGTTGATTAAGTGGATACATACCTTAGATGCACCCTGAGAGATCATTTGAACAGTTACACCAAGTCTCCGAAGAACACAAAATGCCTGTAGTAGAATGTTAATCAGTCATTTTCTTATGTGACCAACAAAAAGCAATTAAATCTACAAATATTAATAAAAAATGAAGATTGTGAATTATATTTAAATAAGAGAGGATAATACAGAACCTTCTCCAAAATTAATGATGATTGCTGGACATTTCCGATGAGAGAGATGATGGATCTATTTTGTAGAAGATTCACCACAGCAATTTTCTCTAGTTCTTCAACAACATGGTCAAGTTCCTGCTTAAAAACAAAGGAAGACATACAATTAAATTTATGACATTGTTGGGAAACAAAAAACACCACTGTGACTAACAGCTTATCGAGCATGCATTTGTCTACATAAGTTCATCAGGGAGATTTTCACTCAGTGAACAAACTGATCAAAGATATAGAAATGCCTTACACTTGCCTGTTGTATTAGTTCTCTGCTCCATAGCTTTGATGGGTCCAAAGTCAAGGAAACACTGACTTCGCTTGTAGCAACAACATCAACTGATATGCCTAAATCTTCAAAGATTGAAAACACCTGTTGTATACATATAAAAGTATGAAAAACAGAAGGCATCCAATGACAACGATGACAGGTCTGAAAGGCATTAACTCTCACCTTAGCAAGGAAACCATACTGACCAAGCATGCGAGTGCTCACTATATCCAACATGGTCACATTACGTTTCAAAACAATGCTTGTTAGTATTGCCTGTAGGTTGGAAATGGAAAACTTAAATATTGTGCAAGTCTTACTAACATAATGAGTGACTTTTTTATTGCAAAACAAAATTCTACAAACCTTGCTCATATCCCTTTCCTTGGTGATGAGAGTACCAGGAGCTTTAGGGTTGTAGGAATTTTTAACCCTAACTGGAATATCACCTTCTCTAGCAGGCCTCATAGACTGTGGATGCAGAACCTGCAAATCAGAGAATAAATGGTTTAGACTTTAGCCTAAATAAGATAATTCTGATAACCCAACTTGCAAGTCTATCCATTTGATCTACAACAGTCATGCTCCTCACAACAGCATGAAAAGTGATTATCAGAGATAACATCCTTTGTACTGGGCTCACTCACTCACTAATAAATTAGATAACATTGAAATATTGACAAATCAGATTATTATTAACAGAACAAAAAATCTTATATTACTAAATGCTTATGTCGCAGCCCAAAATAATGTCTTTTTGTCGACAACAGCATACCAAAAAAAAATGGTACAGCTGGCTTTTATCATTATTTATGAACAAGAGTAGCTTCAAAACAATGATCCACTTACTTCCGCATTGTCGGCAATTAAATTAGGAATAACTTGTTTGGGTAACATTGATTTCAATTTCACCCTGGGTAACGTTGATTTCAATTTCACCCTGGGTAACGTTGATTTCAATTTCACCTTGGGTAACAATAAGAATTCAAAGAATTTCTTCTGGTGTTTATCTGGTTCTCTATTGTGAGACAAAATGGCAATGGAATCATATAGTTATGCAGTTGAATTTTTCCCCTCAATATTAAGTTTTTCCTTCTATCAAGAAAATCAATAAAACCATAGCATCTATGAAGTAACATCATAGAAGTGTGATTCAAAACAAAAGCAGCTCCAAGAATGTAAGCTAGAATAAGAATCTAATATCTTTTTAAAACCATACAACCGAGATTGTGTGGCTTTTTGACAGAAATAAGAGCTAGATAAGTGAACAGGTAAGGGTATGGATACCTGAGCACCAAAGTAAGCTAGCTCAGCAGCCTCGTCAAAGGTCAAAAAGGGGACAGGTTCTGCTTTCGGGTATATATTCGGATCACAGGTTAAGACACCATCAACATCCTTCCATACCTGTGTATGTGATTAAATTAAATTTGTCTTTCTTGTCTCCATTTCGAAATGAGAACTGTGTTGTTATGCACAAACCTGGATCTCAGGTAACCCTAGCGCTTTCCCAATTGTTGTAGCTGTCAAATCACTTCCACCTCTACCTAGTGTTGTCACTGCACATGATTTTCGGGCCTTCAAGAAGAAAAATAAGTTCCATTTATTTTCATCAGGAAATTAACATTTTAGTTACACAATCTGGAAGAAATTAAAAGAAGCATTGGAAAAGCATGATATCATAATTACCTTTCCGAGGAAGCCAGTAACAATTGCAATTGCAGGATCAGAGAGCCAGTCGCCATGCAACCTCTTTGCAACAGCTGGATAAGTTGCTTCTAAAATATCCGCATTTGTGAAGTCATCAGTTGTTATAAAACCAATCGCAAATGCATCGTACTGCCAGACCAATAAATTAACAACAAACTATGATCAGAAACAGCAATACAAATAAATACTAACAACCTTTTAGTTACAGAATGTATTAGATTTAAATTTAAATAAACAATAAGAAAACGTACTTGGCGGGCCTTGACACCCAATTTGTTAAGATATGCAGCAAAGATCCTAGTAGACATGCATTCTCCAAAAGAAACTAAATAGTCTTGAGTTCGTTTAGTTAGCTCTTTCATCATTGCTATCCCATTCAAAAGTAGCTCCAATTCTTCAAGGTGCTCTGAAAATTTTTGCCATGCATAAACCAAGTTAACAACAAAAAGGAATAAAAATATGTGAAAATTACAGAGCAACATATTGAGAATAAAGAAGGTCCAAAATTGATAAAACAAAATGAGAAACATGCAACTTGTTAAGGTTGTAATTTTAATCAAAAACTGAGTTATGCTTTTTCTTGGTTTGAGAGATACGTAATGATAGTTGGATTCCCAGATGTCTGCGATTTCTTACAATATCAATTAGAAATTTCATTAGCGACACGATCTTTCATGTTTTACAGGTAAAATTCAGCAGATTGAAAATCGTATAAGCCAATAATTGGATTTTTACTATTAAAACCTTTGATTTAATAGTTGATTCATTTTACTGAATCCAGGTAAGCATAAGCAATCCTATTTCTATGATCTACAGCATCATCCAATCTACAATAATTTATTTTTCTGGATCATTTATAAAGCCATAGTCCATCTTGAAATCGTATAACATAACAAGGCTCATACTATAAACTTCCATATCTACTGAGACGGGAATTAGAATTATGGTATAAATAGTTTCCTGTAACTCATATGCAAGGGTGAAATTCAATTCATCATGGAAACTAGTGCATGTGCAATGTAGATGCTGCTTTTGGTTCAGTGTTGTCGATGGCGGATGGCGGTATATGGCGGAGAGCAAAAATCCCACCATACCTGCCGCTTTGAGGCGCCGTTATAGCAGATTATGGCAGAAAAACCCGCAACATCGCCGATATTTACAATTGCAGCAAGCCCGAAAACCACCATGTATATCCACCACGGCGCCGCTATTTGATAACACTGTTTTGGTTTTATAAAAATGACATCTGAACTTTCAATACATTTCATACCATATTTCATCCACAATGGAGAACTCCCATCGCCCACCCCTCATGCCTAGGATTAGACATCTGGATCCTAACCTAGTGCTCGATAATGGGTGGTTCAATGGATCTTGGATAAACTATGATACGGTTTTCAAATTCGGGCTGGGCCTAATTTAATAGTACAAAAATGGTTTGTAAAATAAGGTATTCTGCCACTGATAAACACATTTTCAAACAGCATTTCACTCGATACGAGACTTTCAACAAAATTAAAGAAATGAGGACAACAATAACAAATATGCAAGTATGTATTTTGAACAAAGAAAAAACCAAGTGCATTTTCAGCATCTATAAGCCTACAAGTAAAATTGCTCCACACAATAGAGCATGCCAGGTGATATCACCCGAGAAGAACATTTTAATCAAAAAACAAACAGATCATCCAATCTAACAATCATTACTGCGACAAAAGAAATAACTCACTCTCAATAACAGATCTGTCCACTCCAAGCTGATCCACAGTCCTGAAATGCAGGTAAGAACATAACATCAATAGAAAACACTATAATTTTCTTTTCTATGTTTTAAAGTGAACGTTCATTGTTTTCCTTCCATAATTTCCGTCACAATTGCAAAAGAAAAAAGGACCTCGTCGCTCTAACCTGAGATGCAGATCTTTTATAAAGCTAAGCTCTTCAATACAAGAGACATTAGTCACACCGCAACTCACAGCTTTTTCTCCAGCCTAATAACAAAACAAAAACAAAACCAACATCATTTCTTTGAAAAAAGTTCCTCAGCATCACAAAACAAAGGAAAATCTTTCACAAATAAATTATAATCTATTATTTAAATTTACTTAGCAGTTAGAATGCATTAGGAGAATAGCTTATTTACTCTTCATTAGAATTCATCCAACAACTTAAGTAGTGTTTGTTAGAGCTTATTAATTTATTTTTCTTGCACTCTGGTTTCAAGGGAATAGACCCTAGACCCTAGTAATTCAAAACTCGTGCCGAAAGGTCATAAGACTTGTTATCAGGGAAATGAGCCTTAGTAATTCAGAGCTCATGCGGAGAGGTCAGGTCATGACATTGTCAGGCTTATTAAAATTTATCAAAATAATTTAATGCATGTTAATAATAGCTTAATTCAATAAATACAAGTCATATCTATAATAAAAATATTTAAAATAAAAAATTCAATCTCTTAGATTAATAAATAAATAAATAAAAGTAAAGAAATGAATGTTATACCAGCAAAAGCTTGTTAGTGGTTTTTCCCATAGCAGAAAGAACAACAATAGGAATCTCTTGAGGAAAACTCCTAACAAGAGCAGCAACTTCCATGATCCTCTCGGCGGAAGCAACAGAAGAGCCACCGAATTTCATCACACAAGTGTAACTCTTTCTGTTCTCATCTTCACTCATCAAGTTCCTCCCATTCTCGATCACGTGCTTCTCCAACACATCACTGGAGGACTTGCACGTGACCTTCAACAACGACGACGCCGTTTCGTGGTTGTTGATGAAAAGGTTGGTCCTCTGCGGTAGCGTCAGTGGTGGAAGATTCGGTTTCGCATTTACGCCGTAGCATTGAAGATGTAACGAAGTTGTTGCCATGAATGAAGAGATTGGGAATTGAATCTAAATTTGTAATTTGGTTTTGTTTCCGAAGCTCGATCTGTGAAAAATGAACAAGGAAATGATAAAAATGAGAAATGATGATTGTGAAAAAAAATGATTATGATTGAAATTGAAGAAATGAAGGAACCTGGAAAGAAGGAGCTTCAGAAGAAGTTGAAATGAGAGAAAGAGAGAGAGAGAGCACTGAGTGAAATGAATGAGTTGAGAGACGCGGCGGCACTCTTCTCAAATGTGTTCTTATATATTAAAGAATAGAAATTTCAATAAATATATTTACTAGAATTTATTTTCCTTTTTCTTATCGCCACTGGTGTGGTCCGGTTTATGGGGTTCGTTATGACATCAAGTGATTTTAGTCTCTTTTCAATTGTTGTAGTCCCTTTTTAATTGTCGTTGTGGGGATGGAACTGTGATTCTCACTACCAAATTCAACGTTAATTACTACTGAATCAACCAATTATTAATTACGAGAATTTTTCTTTACATCTAATAGAAAATACTATTCGAAAATGCACTTGGAAAGTCACTTTTCAATAGGTTTTGCACGTGGACATGCAAATAAATTATTATTTATATATTTAGAGGTTGTTTTGCATGTGCACATATGAATTTTGTTGAGAGATGACTTCGCATGTACATTTGCAAAACTTGTTCTGCTTGTGTCATTTTTGTTTAAAACTATATCAATTATACTATTTTACAATAAGACAAATTTTTTATGATTTTTTTCGAAAATATAAAACGAACATAACAATACGGACATAACAATTAAATTAGATGTTCATACATAACTTTGTACATAAATTGTTTGGAAAGTAAGTACGGTTAAAATATTACAACTACAACAAAAAATAAAACATAGCACGTGCTAATGTGTATGCCTAATCCTAACTCACTGTGTCCTCATATGCCTATTGTACTTTGATGCATAGGATGCATCTTTAACCATCCTCTCAACTATGACAATCGTTTCAGGTAGGTGGATTCGCTGACATATCGATAATATATCAATGGCATGATTATCATTGGCCTATTGGTTCTCCAAGAGCTCCTCGTGAGCTAGCCTAGGTGAACTTTTAGGACCATCCGGTGTCATGAGAGAGTGTGACTTCGCAAGTGTACATGCGAAACCCCTTACGCACAACTATTTTCAATGTTGCTGCTTCTTACCCTAAAACACCCAAATATCATATATTTTTTTACCCAAACAACTACATTTAACTATTCTAACACCAACGTACACAGTGTAATTTTTACAAACTAACCTAATACACTATTACAAGATTGCATTGTGAATTAAAATAAATTGGAGAAAACTTACACAAATTTGAAAACTTGGAGATGATTCGGGATGACTTGAAAATAGTTGAAATGGAGATATGAGCAAAAATGAGTGAGTTTGGGTAGAATAAATGTTAGGGATTGGAGTAGAAAGTGGGAAGTTTTAGTGTTTCGATAGAAAAGGGGTTGGGGTCTCTTATGTACGTTTTGTTGAAAATAATTCCTACATTCACATGTGCAAATGCGAAATGAGGAATTATGGGTTACTCCGCAGATGCACATGCGAAATTTGAAGATATTTTGAATTTTTCACCAGAGACCTAGAAGAAGACCACTAGGTAGAAAAAGAAATTTTTTATATTTATGTACGGTGATTTATCATTTTTTATAAATAATTTGCCACAACTACGATCGAAAGGAAATTAAAACTACTTGATACTAGAACTGACTCATAAGTCGTAGTAAATCGATGGTGAAAAACCAAAAAATAAATAAATAATTTGCTATTTAAAAAACAAAAACAATGTTGTTATTTTTAAGTGAGAAAGTATGAAAAGAAATCAAAACTCTTTAAATTTAGAATAAGGATTAAATTATTTAATTTAAAATTGACGATCAATTTCGTAAATAAGATAAAATAAAGAGATCAAAATTATAATTAAATATTTTATTTATCATTTTTTATGGAAAAAACAACTTTAATATTTAAGATTATTATAAATTTTGAGAGAAAACTAAAGTTTGGTTTTAGCATTTTCACTCTTGACCGGAATGTTTTATTTAAGAATATGTTAGAGAATTTTAATAACTTTTATAAATTTATTTTAAATTTACTATTTGTAAAATTAAAATTATGTTAATAATAAATATTTAATTATTTTAATTTAAAATAATATTTAGAAATACCTTACTTTTTCTAAAATTCATGCAAAAAAATAATTATATTAGTTTTTGTCTATATAGTACACATTTAGTGTTTTAAAATAAGAATTAAAATAAATATTGCAAAACTAATTCTAAATAAATCAATTTTATAAAAATTAAAATAAAATGTGAAATAAAAAAGCAAATAGTAGTACACTTACCAATAAAAAAACTACAGTTGTTAAAAATAAAATAAAGTTTATATATTTATGTAATAAAAAATAGGCAAGATTTAGGTTGTAAAAAAATAGGCAAGATTTGGTATTTATAAATTAAATATATTTCAAAATAAAATATTAAATTTATAAATAATATTCACAGATTATTTAATTTTATTTCTAAGTATACTTATATTACTAATTTTTGTTGCATAGTGAATAAACTACCCAAGTTTTTAAGGAAGTCTAGGAAAAATAACTATATATTTTACTCAATTAACAATATATTTAAACCTTTTTCTAAGAGAAATTTTTGTTGATGGTTTGGTCCCAAGGATTTTTCATTTCCATTCAAATATAGTGTATTTAATTAAAGAATGTAAGTGGAACCTACCTCACATATGCAAAAAGTTGATATTGACATTAAATCAGACAGAAAAGAAAAGTTGATATTGACTATGGATTTTAACGTTTTAGTAGCAATTAGTAATGGACGAAAACCAATCACTTATTGCCCATTAACGACCAAATTACTAACAAATAAATAAATGATGTTGATAGAAGTACTCTCTTCTAATTTCAACCCTATAGAAGTGTCTGTTAAAGTAAAATTTGATAGAAAAAGAACTTCTTCTAGAGTTTCTAGTAGTAGCATTTTGCTGATAATAATGGTGATGGTTATATTTAGAATTTTATTAAAAAGATGAAAACGTCCATATAAAAATTTGTTTTACTGGGTCAGTTAACTAGTGTGTATAACAACTTACTTACAAATAAAAATTATGTCAAATTAAATTAAATTTTTCATAAAATACATTTTTCTTACATTATATTGTGTCAGAATATTTTTATATATTGTTCATCCCAATATATATATATATATATATATATATATATATATATATATATATATATATATATATATATATATATATATATATATATATATATATATATATATATATATATATGGTCCTTCTAAATATTGCGTTTTTAAGTTTAGTCCCTGTAAATATTTTCTTTAATGTTTTGTTTTTTGAAAAAATTTCATTCAGACCTTTAGACTATATTTGGGAGTTTGGAGGAGAGGGGAAGGGAGGGTTTTGAAAAACAATTTTTAAAAAAAATATAGACAAAATTTTAACATTTTTTTAAAAAAAGATTTTGTTTAGAATGAAAAAATAATATTTATCATTAATGTATTTTTACTTTTTAAAATACTATAACAAAAAAAATTATATTTGAATAATTTGTCTAAGTCCTTCAAAACCCTCCTCATATATAAATGTTGAGTTCCTCCAAATTAGGGGGTTTTGGGTGTTATGAAGATGAAAGCAAGCAATACAACATGCTATGGTCTTATGGGGCTGAGTTAAGAAAGACATCTACATGAAATACATTTAAACTGAACATTCACACGCCTGGACCAGAGATGCAACCAAGATTTGAAAAATGTTATATGTGCTTTGATGGAACAAAAAGAGCAGTGACTAATTCATGTAGACCCTTCATAGGTTTAGATGGTTGCCATCTAAAGAACAAATACGGGGAAATTTTACTAATTGCAGTGGGGAGGGACTCCAATGATTAATATTTGCCCTTAGCTTTTGGTGTTGTAGAGACTAAATCCAAGAAAAGCTAGAGTTGGTTAATGAAGTTACTTATTGAGGACACTGGTGACAAGAGATGGTGTTTTATGTTAGATCAGTAGAAGGTATGTACATAAGTTATTTTTAATTTGTGAAATTGTTATTTGTAAATAAATAATGATGTGGAGATATGCTATTTTCAGGGACTTGTTCAAGTGTTTGAAGAGGAGTATCCTGCATATGAACATAGATTCTTTTTGAGGTATTTGTATGGCAAGGATGGCAAATTTTGAGGTGCACCAAATCCTGGTCGACGAGGACAGCTCGGTGGACGTGATGTACACTCACCTCTTCCGTACACTCCAACTCGACGAATCCCACTTATCACCATATGTAGGGTCCGACTTGTAGGGATTCAACGGTTCGACCTCTCGACCATGGGGCTACGTCGAGCTCCTCGTCACCTTCGGCGAGGATGTCGCATCTCGATGGGTCAAGATGCGCTTCTTGGTGGTATACTGACACTCGCTGTACAACGTCATTCTTGGGATGACCACTTTGGTCGAGCTCACATCCGTCCCCTCAACCGTCCACCTCAAGTTGAAATTATACACCAAGAGGGGACGCGTGGCCACCATCTGCGGGGACATCAAATCAGATAGAAGGTGCCACAACGCCTCCGCCAGAGGACATGCCCTAGTGGACCCAAGAGCCCAGCAAGTCGACAAGCGGGACAGGCAGGACAACTCCCGCATCGAGCCTCCCAAGATCGAAGAACCTTAAGGCCCCAAGGTAGACTCAGTCGACCTCGACACCCGATTTACGAAATAAGAGGTTGAAGGACAGAACGGAGACCAAGATCCCCTCCACCAACTAGACGTAGATCCAGCCGCCAAGGCCATAATACAACGTAGGCGTAGGTAGTCTCCCGAAAAAGAGGAGGCTGCTGTAAAAGCTGTAAAAGACCTCCTAGAGGCAAATTTTATTTCTGAGGTCAAGTACTCAACGTGGCTCTCTAATGTTGTACTTGTTAAAAAATCTAATGGAAAGTGGCGAATGTGTGTTGATTATAGTGATCTTAACCGGGCATGTCCCAAAGATGTTTTTCCTTTACCTAATATTGATATATTGGTCGACAACTCATTCGGCTATAAACTATTATCGTTTATGGATACATATTCAGGTTACAATCAGATACCCATGGCAATGAACGACAAGCGATGCACAACCTTCATGGCGGTCTCAGTCAACTATTACTACAACGTAATTCCCTTCAGACTGAAGAACACGGGCGCCACTTACCAACGAATGATGAACAAAGTCTTCCGCGGCGAGATCGGCGACATGCTCGAGGTCTACATTGACGACATGATCATTAAGTCTCACACCGAGACCGATCACGCCAGACATCTAAATAGGGTGTTCGACCAGGCCCGATGGTATCAGATGCAGTTCAACCCGGAGAAATTCACCTTTGGTGTCAAAGCGGGCAAGTTCCTGGGTTTCTACCTAACTGAGTGGGGAATCGAAGTAAACCCCGACAAATGTCGGGCGTTTTCCGAACTGCCCACGCCCAATTCCAAAAAATCGATTCAAATCCTGAACAGCATGCTGACATCCCTCTCCCGTTTCGTAGCCAAATCTGCCCAGCATGCACTTCCGTTTTTCAAAATTTTGCGGAAAGGCCCGACCTTCGAGTGGAGCGAGGAGTGCGAACACGCCCTCTTCCACCTCAAAAAAGCACTCACCTAGCCACCACTGATGTCACGACCACAAAAGGGGGAAACTCTATACTTATACTTAGCGGTCTCGAACGAAGCCGTGAGCGCAGTCCTCATCCACAAGCACAAGAGGAGAAATTCTGGCCTCAAGAACCCTATTCCAAGCTTCACAAAATCGTGCATTGCATGCTACTAGCAGCCAGGTTTCCAGCCCAATTCAAAGCATTCTAAGGATTCCAACACATTCCTGGAGGTCCTCTGAATCGATCCAGATACTCACAAGCCAGCCAAACGTCCAAAATCAAGAAATCATGATTTCGGTTTGCACATTCTAACTCAAAATCGATTTCTGATTTTCATGCATATTTAACATGTTTTGATTGTTTGTTTGTGTTTAGAATGAAGTTTCAAAGCTTTCTGCATAGGTTAATTGAAGTTTAGACACAAGAATCATAACTTGCCATTGTTAGGGTTCATAAGCTCCAATTGGGGGTTTCTGAAATAGGAAAAATTGGACGAAACCAATGATTCCAGCATGTTCAAGGGATCAAACCGAGTTGATCCATGTCCCCATAACAAATTTATGTTGCATATTTTTGGATTTTGATTTTTACAGGTGTTATAGCTACGAGCAAAAACTGTAGCCAAAGGTTCAAAAATTTGAACGAAGAAGATGACTCCTGCGCGCATTTTCTGATTCAATGTTTCCCAGAAATCCACTCCCTTTGTATTCTTTTTGTGTTATACTGCTAAAAGATGGTCCACTCAGCTCAGATGGCAAGGCAACGAGTGTTTGTTTAAAAGGACATGGGTTCGAACCTTGTCCTTTTTACTTAACATTTTTTCTGAAATTTCATGTTTCCATAAGACATGCCCAGAAGCTCCAGCTTCTGGCCTCCATTGCAGCACGCCACGCCCCAGAAGCTCTAGCTTCTGGGCGTATCTCCCCCAGAAAGCCCCAGAAGTGCATACTTCTGGGCGCCTCCAGGCCAAGAGCCCCAGAAATTCCAGCATTCTGGGCACCTCCAGCGCAAGGATCCCCATAAGTGCTCACTTCTAGGCATGGTCAGCAAGAGGCTCCCCAAAAGCCCCAGCTTCTGGGAGAGTTTCATCCAGAAGCATTCTGACCCTCCACTCTAACATTATTTCTTTTTTTCATATTTTCCATTTAATTTTATTCCTTTTTCAACTAATTTTTTGATGCATTAAAAATCACTAAAAAAATATTTTCTTTTTGCATTTAGGTCAGAAAAATACTTATTTAATTTTTGATATAAAAATTGATATTTTTGCATGCATATTTTAATTAATTGTTAATTAACCATAAAATTGACTTTTAATTATTTTTCTTTACTAAAACCAATCCAGAAAATTCCCAAAAAAATTGTTTTATCATCTAATTAGGATTACTAACCTAAAGACTTTTTCCTAACTCAAAAATCTTTTTTTACTAACACATTTTCTCTTATTCGCAATTCGATTCTTTTTCCGATTATTATGTATCTTCTTCCAGGTTGTAATAGTTAGGTTAATTTTCTCGCATTTCTTTTTCCATATTATGTAACTGCTCATGGGATGTAATAGCTTAATTAGGATTTACTTTCTGCACTCCTATATTATGTAACTGTCCCAAAGCCATGTAATATCGTAGGATTTACTTTCCGCACTTTACTTTCTGCAATTTACTTTCCGCACCCATATAAACTGCTAGTAACTAGGCGTATATGGCAAGATAAAAATGAATATATATCACTTCTAATTTCAAGATAATATATCTGAATTCAACACACTCTTTTCACACACGCACCCCCTAGAGTATTCTCTCTCGTTGTCTTTCGAATAAATGGTCAAGTCCCTCGAACGTAGAGGTATCCTAGCATCGTTGCCTACAAACATATCATCATAGTCCCTTCGATACAAAGATCATAGTCCCTCGATGTTGCATATGAATACATGATCTCGTCCCTCGATTGTTGCCTACGAAAAGTGATGATCGTCCCTTCGAATGTGCTAGGATACTCCTACAAGTTGCCTTCTATGACCATCTGATGTCCCTTCGAATGTCCCTTTTACATCCAACGAATAGGGTAACCTACCAACTAATGGTATGGATAACACTGTTCTAAAGGAAAGTAAAATAACATGGAAACGACCGTTCTGAGTAGGTAATAAGGGACATTTCTTTTTCCATATTATGTAACTGCTCATGGGATGTAATAGCTTAATTAGGATTTACTTTCTGCACTCCTATATTATGTAACTGCCCCAAAGCCATGTAATAGCGTAGGATTTACTTTCCGCACTTTACTTTCTGCAATTTACTTTCCGCACCCATATAAACTGCTAGTAACTAGGCGTGTATGACAAGATAAAAATGAATATAGATCACTTCTAATTTCAAGATAATATATCTGAATTCAACACACTCTTTTCACACACGCACCCCCTAGAGTATTCTCTCTCGTTGCCTTTCGAAAAAATGGTCAAGTCCCTCGAACGTAGAGGTATCCTAGCATCGTTGCCTACAAACATATCATCATAGTCCCTTCGATACAAAGATCATAGTCCCTCGATGTTGCATATGAATACATGATCTCGTCCCTCGATTGTTGCCTACAAAAAGTGATGATCGTCCCTTCGAATGTGCTAGGATACTCCTACAAATTGCCTTCTATGACCATCCGATGTCCCTTCGAATGTCCCTTTTACATCCAACGAATAGGGTAACCTACCAACTAATGGTATGGATAGCACTGTTCTAAAGGAAAGTAAAATAACATGGAAACGACCGTTCTGAGTAGGTAATAAGATTTTTTAGTTGCTTGCTCCATCAAAACATCTTTTCACACCTCACACTTTTTACAAAGTCAAAAACATTTTTTCCAAAACGAAACATTTCCGAACACTTCGTATACATTCCAGCGTGAATCATTACGAAGTCCAAAGCGAAATGCCTTTTCAAAAAACATTTTCAAATACACACACAGAAAGAAATTTTTTTAAAGATGAGCTAAAGCAACTAAGAGCTCGTAGATAACTACGGATGGAAAAGGTGTTAATACCTTCCCTTTTCATAACCTTCTCCCTTACTCAGAATCTAACGAAGGTCTTTTCTATTCTTTTCACCTTCCCTTAATTGGATAAAAGAAAAGTCGGTGGCGACTCTTGTTATCCGCAACATTTGCGATCAAAAGCAAAACAATCCAAAGTCAGTTCTCCCACCGTATTAATGGCGACTTGGGGACACCCTAAAGAGAGAATACCTTAGGGATTTTAGATCATCTTTACTGCTTTCTGTTTGACAGGTATGCTTTAATTTTAAGGGTTGCTTGGGTACTATACTTGTGGGGGATCCTACACCCGAATCCAGGTTTCCTTAGGTAAGTAGCAATAAATTGTCGCGACCGTTAGGCGTATACCGAAACGGTCAACATGATGGCTATGTTAGTGCGACACTTTGGATGTCCTGATGCTCCTCATGCTCAAGTTGAGGAAAGTATTTGGTGTCTGCGTGGTGTCACAAGCACTAACTCAACTTTTAGAATCCTAATTGACCCATCTTGGCCATTAGAAGGTAGTGAGATGGCCGACTTTGGTATAGACTAAGGTTGGTTGATACTCGATGCTACTCTCATTAAGATCCGACTTTCAGGATGTTTCGGTCGACCACTTGGTAGTCGTATTGAAATAAAGACTACGAGAAAGATCAATGATATGAGATTCCTAGAACCCGGTTACTATTATAGTACTGGATGAACCCACTCAAACTTTGGTAGGGTAGACACCTATACCTCATGCAAGCCTTAAACCTAGGGCTATTGTGTGATTTGCTTGTGCTTATTATTACATGTAGTGAATTAAATTTCGATTCATCTCACATTTCAAAACCAAACAAAAATCAAACCGGAATTTTATTTAATCGAAATTTAATTCAAAACATGGATTTTATGATTCCGTAAGCATTTTTTTTAGCATTTTTGTGCACCGACACTCACTTTTCCCCAAAAGTCCGAAGTAACGGTACATGTCCCCTGCGTTTTGGCACGTTCCGGAACCAATTTTGGAGGTTTCGGAACCAAATTTTCAGTTCAACATGCCTAAAACATAGTGGATGCCCCTTCACTTTAAGGTCCGAAAAATGTCACTTCCACTCGGAATTAATTAAAACCGCTCATGTTTTTGAATCCGTTAATGTTTTTGCAAGCAACCATACGATTCTTAACCGATTCCGAGAATTTGACTTTTTTGCTCCGATTTCGAAAAACCGTCTTCCCAAGCCAATTCTTGTGATTTTATTTCACTTCTTACATGCTTATACTAGTTTATAATCATATTTGCAATCGGTTTTGCATCCAGTGCTTTATTTCTAGCACTTGCTTTGTTAAATTTAACTTTATTTCATGTGCGAGGTACTTGGAGCCTTTTCACTTGATATTTGGACATATAGCGTCCTTATTTTGCGCTTGCACACATACATGTGCATTCTATTGTCTGGTTATTTGGATTCACACCTTTATTGCAGGTTATCCAATCTTGAATGCATACAAACATGCATTCTATTGCTTGTATGCGTACAAACATGCATATAATTTGTGTTTACTTAGATTGACACCTTATTGCAGGTTATCCGATTGTTTGAATGCGTACGAACGCGCATTCTTCCGCTTGTACATATATGTGTATATTCTATTGTCTGATTTGTTGTGGATTGACACCTTTCTTGCAGGTTATCCAATCTTGAATGCGTATGAATGCGTATTTTATTGCTTGTATGCGTACGAACGCGCATTCTTCCGCTTGTACATATATGTGTATATTCTATTGTTTGATTTGTTGTGGATTGACACCTTTCTTGCAGGTTATCCAATCTTGAATGCGTATGAATGCGTATTTTATTGCTTGTATGCGTACGAACGCGCATACTATTTGTGTTTACTCAGATTGACACCTTCTTGCAGGTTATCTGATTGTTTGAATGCGCACGAATGCGCATTTTACCGCTTGTACACGTATGTGTACATTCTATTGTCTGATTTATTGTGGACTGACACCTTGCTTATAGGTTATCCTATCTAGAATGCATACAAACACGCATTCTAATGTTTGTATGCGTACGAACGCGCATTACTTGTGTGATATTTGGATTGACACCTTTCTTGTAGGCTATCCGATTATTTGAATGTGTACGAACGCACATTCTATCGCTTGTGCACATACGTGCATATTCTATTGTTTGCTTGCTTGGGTTTTCACTTTTGCAGGTGTGTCTTGATTGGAATGTGTACGAAGCCCATTCTAATTATCACTTGTGCACATACGTGTACATTCTATTGTCTATTTGTTGGGATTTCTCTCTTCTTGCAGGTGTATGCGTATCAATCGTGTACGAATGCATAATTTGATACTTGTTTGCATACAAATGCGCAATATCTTGTCTGCTTTGTATGGTTTATATTCATATCCAAGTTTATTTACCTCGAATGTGTACGAACGCACACTCCGCATATGCTTTGATGCATCCACGCATTTCTCATCGGTTTACTCTTATTACTTGACTGCAGTACTTGAAGTTTTCCGGAGTATTTTTTAGCTTGTAGTGCTCTACATATTTGTTATCTGTTTGGTATTTTCTACACCATTTCACTGCATTCTCTTGCAGCTTTTCTAGATATCATGATAAGTAGGGTTTTACAACTTTCTTATGCCCTAAGAAGTAGAAATAAAGATGGATGATGGGACTTTCGTAGTTGGAGCATGTTCAGGAACCCCTCTGGTTTATTTAAAGACCCGTTTAGGGTGCTTCTGTGTACTACTTGTGTTTGGTTTGTTTAAAATCCTCTTTCGTGCATAGGGAGATAATTCTCAGTAAGTGTTTACACTTGTGCTTGCATAGGTCATAAGTGGTTGTCCCGCTTTGATACTTATATATATATATGATGATATGAAGGGCACACAGAAATGGTCCGCAATCGACCCCCGTACAGTTCTAGTCCATGTCAGCTCAGCACATGTGAATTGCGTTGCTTCCTTTATCGAGTCAATAATAATAATCGACCCCCGTATAGTTCTAACTCTCCACACCTTCTTGGGGTTCACATTTACTGCTGATACCTGCACTCATTGCTCTTCACACTTGATAATTTATGTCATGATGGATACCTTTCACGGGAATCAGATGTGTCGACTCCTGGTTGCTTGTGGTACATCGGTGCTGTTGTAGGCTATGGGACTTCCTCTTTCTCCTGCGCATGTGTGACATATGTTTGTGCATTGCATTGCTTGTGTGCTTCTGCCAAAGCACTTGATTGCTTCATCCCTTTGCATCCCTTGGTTCTACAACCAAGACAGATATTAGGATAACTTCCCTTAGGACCGCTCGGTTAGGATAGCTCTCGAGCCTAGACATTAGGATTTACATCCTTGACATGTCAACATAGGTAGAGATTCCCCTTCATCCTTAACCTTAGGTTCAATCTTTGCATGACAACATTAGGGCTAGTACTAGTTAGTCTCCCTTTTGTTTTGCTTGGTTCTTTTCACATCCTTGCATGTATTAAAACTAAAACTTGCTTTCTTTTTCCTTTGAAAACTAAAACACCTAATAATGGTTCAAAACTCCTTTATTAAAGGTAAAAGCAACCCACCAATGCAAACTCTTTTTTGCATACGGGCACTTTCCTTTTGTGTTTAAAACCTTTTTCATAAGTAAAAAACACAAAACCCACCAAAACAAATGAGCCGAACTACGACGCTCTAACTTTTCTATTGCACGAGAGAATACGTAAGCAGCTTGTCACGGGGCTCGATCGAATAAAACTTTGTAAATACTTCCTTCTTTTCCCCGTGGTTTTTTTATTTTCCTTTTCTTTCTCATGCATTGTAGCGGTTAAGCAATAAATAAATATAACACACCCCTTAGTTAGAAATTAGAAGTGGATACCGTAGAGTACTACGGGCGTGTGAGGTGCTAATACCTTTCCCTTGCGTAACAAACTCCTTTACCCCGATCTCTCGGTCGTGAGATCACGATTTCTCCCCTTTCAGGTTTACTCGATGTTTTCCTTTCTCCTTCGCGAGATAAAAAACGTTCGATGGCGACTTCATTGATATATCCTATCAGTTGATGTTCAACTGGTGGTTTCAATAGGATCCAAAGACAAAAGTCCCAGAAAATGAAAGGGAATAGAAAATGTGAATTTGATTGAAACTGATCTTGAAAAGACACTAGTTATAGGATATTTGTCAGATCCACATAATGCAAAATCACTGTCTGGATATATGTTCACATATGGCGGCACTGCAATATCACAGAGATGTCAAAAACAAACACTTGTAGCAACTTTTTCAAATCATGCAAAAGTAATTGCCCTTCACGGAGCAAACAAAGAGTGTAAATGGTTAAGATCAGTGAACCGACATATCCAAGGAGCATCTGGTTTAAGAACAGACAAAAATCCAACAATTTTATATGAAAACAATGATGCATAAGTTACCCAGATGAAATAAGGTTACATCAAAACTGATAGAGATGAAAGACAATGCTGCATCTGTTACCCAAATGAAAGAAAGTTACATCGAAACCTTCGAGATCTTCGAAGAAGAACTAATGTGTTCTATTGAGGGAGAGCATAATGTTGTACTCTTTTTCCCTTATTAAGGTTTTTATCCTAATAACTTTTTCCTAATAAGGTTTTTAATGAGAGAACATATGTTCTCATAATTATCCTCAATAAGACTAACAAGGCACCATGACAAATATTTCAAAAGGGAGAGTGTTATAATAATAAGCAATTATTATATTTAATATTTGAAATATATTGTAATAGTAAAAATATCTTCTATCTACGAAGATTTTCAAACATAACACAAATGTATTATTACATGTAGTGAATAGTTATAACTCAAGTAGTATAAATAACATACATTGGATCCTTGTAAAATGCAACAATCATCTCAGAAATAAATCATTCCCACACTCTTTTCTTCATCTATATTTTTATAGTTTGGTTTAAATATTCGCCTTATCTTGACAAGATCCTTATTGAAATTGTCAAGAAGAAATCTCAAAACAATAAAAGCTGTGTGAAAATAAAATAAAAACAAAAAATTCTTAATGAAATATATATATATATATATATATATATTATCAATGGTTATTATTTATATTATTTGATTTTATTCCCCTATTTTTTTTTATGTATTGGGAGAAACTTAGGTATTTTTTTATATATATTATCAATGGATATTTTTTTATATATATTATCAATGGATATTAATTTTTCAAAGCAAAATTAAATGCAAATTGCATTTAAATTGGTTTTTCTCTCATATTTTATATAAACAACAACCAATTAAAATAATTTTTACATCTTCCCATAAAACATATTTCAAAAAAGACACAAAAATA
Source organism: Vicia sativa (assembly GCA_021764765.1). Taxonomy (NCBI): domain Eukaryota; kingdom Viridiplantae; phylum Streptophyta; class Magnoliopsida; order Fabales; family Fabaceae; genus Vicia; species Vicia sativa. The sequence continues at coordinate 208,491,367 of CM038792.1, read as the reverse complement.
TAAATTTTTTTAATAAGTGTGAAATGTTCATTTTCTACTTATAAATTAGTACGGAGTAGTATCTTAATAAAATTAATATTTTATTTAAAATTTAAAAAATTATATTTAGTGGGTTATCCACGAATTCAATCCAACCCAACTCATTGATAAGTGAATATATTTGATTCAAATTTATTCTTAAAAATATGAATAATCATTCAAATTAAAGACTATTAATTGAATTTGATATTAAATTTAATCAAATTAGATCTAATCCAACTCATAACAACTTCTAATTGAGATGATTAAGATTAACAAGTGTCCTAAGTTTCACACATGTTTTTTTTTTTAATTGCAAATAATATGATTAAAGATTTGATATTAAGAAATTAAGACGTATATTTTTAAAAATATTTACTTGTAAGAATTTATAGAAATAATTTATATTATTTTTTTATAAATTGTTATAAATTTATAAGATTTGATTGTAAGAAATAATTTATATAATTGATTATAAATTGTTATAAAATTATTTTCATAAATTCTTGGAAAATAAATATAAATAATATTTCCAAAAAAGTTTTAGTGTGAAGTTTTGCGACTTTCTTCCTCTTCTTCTTCATATTCACACTCATTCAGATTCCTTCAATACGTTACAAATTTCACAAAACCCAGATCTACATCTCTCTTCAGATCTACGACTACGACGTTGTTTTACAAGAGAAAACAACAATAATAAAAAAAATAAAAAAATGGGTGCGAATCATTCATCACAATCCGTTGAAGATAGCGATGACGAAGAAGAAGAACAAGAAGAAGAAGAAACCAATATTAACGGCCATATAAGTGGGTCCCAATTACGTAACCACCTTACAGTCAAGAAGGTTCTAGAACAAGAACCCGAAATGCTTCCCTGCCACGCGTCAGCTTCTCCGCTTTCTCCGCAACTCTCGTCTCTCGGAACGCCGCGGCTCGGCCCGTCGATCAAGGTGTGGGATCCGTATAACGTTTTGGCTCCGCCGACGCCGCTGCAGTCGCATCCGGTGGGGATGTTTTCGCGGAGTTTTTCGTCGGTGGGGGAGGATGAGGTTGTGGAGGTTTATTTGATCTGTCATGGGGAATGTGAGTTGAATTTGGCGCCGGAGTTGGTTGGTGGGAGGTGTTTGGAGGCGGTTTTGACGCCGAATGGGAAACGGCAGGCTAGGGCTTTGGCTGTTTTTTTGAAATCTCAGGGAGTTAGGTTTAATGCTGTTTATTGCTCCGCGTTGGATCGGGCTAGGTCAACCGCGGTTTCGGTGTGTAAGGTAATTCTCTCGTCGATTTCATTGTCATTTGTAGATGTTTAAGTTCTGTGTGAGTTGAATTATGTTATGCAATTGGATTGAATCTGAGCTAGCTAGATTGAATAATGTAGTTTTACCGCGATTTTGATGAAATCAATTGACGGCGTCAGCATGATTTGGTTGAATTCAATGTGATTCCAAATATGCACTTAGTTGTATTTCTCATGAGTGAGCATAGAGTGAAGTAAGTAATCTAAACTAATAAGTAATAATAAGAAAATCAGGATTTATATTTTGAGGTAATCACTAATCAGTGTTGTCAATCATGGATAGTAGATCAAATTCTGCTATGCTGCCTTGTTCAAATACGCCAAATAGTGTATCGCGGAACAATTGTGATTTGTTCAAGTTCCACAACATTGTAGCTACAATTTAGCTCCCGGAACACAACCATGATTTGTTTTGCATATAGATGTAATATCAACCAATGATTTGTTCATTAGTAGTTGATATTACTTATATTAAACTCTAAAGGAAGTTGTTTACTTCCGAAGAATCAGATCTGTTAAATGGTACTAATGTGTTCGAACTACAACTGATAATATTGTAAACGGTTAGGATAGATGCGAGTGCAATTTGGGTACATAGCTGACGAAACTTATAAAAGATTAACGCTGTAGTTTTAGTTGTGGTTGTTAACTGCATTTTAAAACTTTAATGCTATGTTGAATGGTAGAAGTTGAATATTAGGTAATGTTGTTGTATTTACAATTTACAAATATGAGACAATATAGTTGAAATGGAAAATAGTAGTAGAACTGATTCCTTGTCTGATCATAATTGAAGATCTCAATGAAGTTTCCTTGTAAACTGATCGCTTTTTTTAAAATTGAACCATGTTATTATTGCTTTTGAATAATTGCTCACCTTAACATTGAGTGTTAGTTTGTTGTTTTGCTATATTATCATGGTTTATTTTCTTAGAATGTCTTTCTCGTGATGAATGAAATCTCCTGATTGATGATTACACTTACATGTCATATCTATTTTTTATTATTGGGGGAAGTGATAAGCCACATCTGCTTTTTGAGATGATTGAAGAAGTTGTCTGTTGAGAGTATCATTTGGCCCCAATTTTGTAGGTTTTCATCTTTAACATTTATCAAGTTGATATTCCCTCCAGTCAATTCCCTTATAATTCTATATCAGTATAAACTAACAAATGTTTTGATTGGCCAAACCTGAAATTATAAACATACAAGTAGGTTAGCTGCCCTTGTCACCAAGATGTTGACCGAAATGTGTCGTTACTAATATTCATGCTGAAAATGGAACACTAGAAGGACACATAGCCAAAATGGTTTTTGGTACTTACTAAATTCATTTATTTTATTGCCTTTTGATAATGAGATGAAAAAACTAAGTGGTCCACATTAGCTTTTAATGATAGTTCAACATTGTACAAAATAAACCAGCTGCCTCATCTGACTGTTATTGTTGCTTTGCACTGAATGCAGACTTGCATGAATTAAATTTATAGAATTTATTACCATTTAATCAAAGCAGTATAGAAAAGGAGGTGACTCTAAAAACTCAAATGGTAATTGTGATTTTAGTTATTGGTAGACTGTAGATAATTGTGCAGAAAATTGTTGATGGTGGTATAGAATAGCGGTAAGGAAGTAATAGCACCCTTTGGAAGGCTTGATGCATGAGAAATAAGGATATGAGTGGGGCCAAGGAATCAATTTGGTCAGCCCAGTGAATCTGGCCTTATTAGTTGAGAGGCAGACACTGTAAGCTGTTAGAGTATTTAACTGGTTAGGCTATATGTAGGATGGACAAGTGATGGAGGGAAGTTGTAGCTGGTAGCCGATGCACTGCACTGAAAACATGTGCTGACCATTGGTATCAATGGAAGGAGGCCAGGAATCCTGTTAGAATCATCAAAAGAGGCAGAGGAAGGCCCAACTAAGGAGAAAAAGCGCAGCTCTTTCAGAAAAAAGGAAGCGAGAAGTTAGGAGCTTATGGTAGTTTTTTGGCAGGTAGTAACAGATACAGTTGGAAAAAGAGTAGTAATTAGGAAATGGACTGGTTGATGTCGGCGTGTATTGTAGTTTTGCGTAACTGAGAAGTTACTATTAGTTCACCTTATTTTTCTGAATTTACCAATACACATTCATTTCCTTTCTTTCTCCTATTAAATGCTTAGGCAATGTGGAAAAGCTTCTGAAAGGCAGTGCTATAGCAGTACTAAACTCGTGAAGGTACTGAACCTTACAGATTTTGGTCTGTGACGCGGGATTATAATTTTTGGAGCTTGAAAATAGGAGCAAAGATGAAGATTTGAAGTCTAACTATAAAAAAGGAACTGATTTTGTGGTTGCAAAAACTACTAGTAAAACAAACATTAAGATTGATAAGTGGGAATGGTGGAGGAGACTCTTGATTTGGCCTATGATGGGAAAAGTATAGTGTAGAATCGAGTTAGGACAACCATATTCTTTTGGCAAAAAAAGTGGTGCAGGAAAAGAGTCCATGTGGTTTGGCTAGGGTGGAAAGAAAATGGATTGAAATATGCCATGGCCATAGAGAAGCCACCCAAGAACGAGATAGTGAAGAAGAAATTAAAAATCAGGAGGACGAGTTCAAAGTACAATAAAATATGCCTTGGTTATTGACAAGGCAAAAAATAAGTTTAATAAGAAGGCTTCAAACCTTGGATCAACCAAAAAGGTTTCATCCAAACGACAAACAAGGCAATTAGGAAAGCAACAAGCAACCCCTTTGGTCCTCGTGAAGCAACCCCTGCCAGAAACATCAGAGTGCCAGAAACAAAGGGAATTTGCTATAGCAGCAACTCCTTCTATACTACATTAAGAGTGTCTTTTAATTTGTTTGAATTAGTAAGCATGATTGTATTACACTGAACTTCATTTGTCTTTAAAGTTTTCACTTCTAATGGTTGCAAAACTGCCTATGACAAATAGATTGATTACATCTCAGAATTTTGTGCTATAAATCTCACTCTAATGTCTAATGTTCCAATGAACAGGAAGTCAATTTTTCTGAGGAGCAAATTCAATCCTCAGATGCACTTTCCGAGATTAGCCAAGGTAATTGGGAGGGCTGTCTTCGATCAGAAACATATACACCTGAAGTTATGAGCTACATTGAAAGGTTCCAGCCAGATTTTGCTGCACCTTGCGGAGAATCACTTAGACAAGTAGAATTCCGAATGATTCGTTTTTTAAATGAAACTGTGTTGGGATTACATGAAAAACTGAGACTAGTTTTCTCATCACATCAAAATGACAGTCACACATTTTCTCAGCACAATTCCCATGCTCTCACAAACTCAATTCATGATCAAGATGGAAACTCTCTCCATTCAAATCAATGGGATTCTCTCACCAGGCATCGACCTGCATTCTCAAGGAAAAAATCTGGTAAGAGCAGGCTACAATTTGTGACAACTACCGGAGATGAGATCGAAGACGACATTCCTTCTAGCAACGGAAACCACGAAAGTTCCCTGCGTAATTCTAATTTCAGTAGCTTTTCATCATCTGCTTCTTGTATAGCACTATTTACTCATTCTGTGCCAATCAAGTGTCTCCTTACCGGTCTTCTTGGATGTAGTCCGTTGATGTCACATAAGTTCTGCATAGAAGACTCTTCAGTGACTGTGTTGCAGCACTCTCTCAGAACTGGTTGGCAGATAAAAAAGCTTAATGATACAGCTCATCTCAGGCTTCTCTAGTTAAAGCTGTACGCAGCCATCTTATTATATATATTTTTTTGGATTATAAATGTCGCGTGGTTGTTGATATTCACCGGTTCTCAAGATTTTACACCTTTGATTGTAACCTTTATTTATATCTGCACTGGTACGTTCCGAAAGAGGAATGATGCAGTCTTTGGTTTGTTGTATCAATTCTTTTTGGTTTAAAGCATTACTAAAATTGTTGCTACTATGAAAATATATACACGGTAGTGTATCCATGTAAATTCGATGGCTTTGCCAAGATGTTATGTTACATGTCAATCAGAGTTAGCAAACGTCTCCCCTTTCAAGCTCATCACTTAGAAGGTTGTGTACTCTACTGGATTACTCATTTTTCTCTAATAGAATCAACATTCTCCAAATAAATCATCCACACAGTGCAACCCATTTTCCACTCACTATCATGTTACTCTCTCTGGAAATGAGTGTTGTTTTAACTATTAAAATTTATTTCAAAATGAATGTCCTTTTCATTTTTCAATGTAGAAATGATTATCAATTTTCCAATTGTATCTTATAATTATTACACATTACACTAATTCCAATACATTAATAAGACTAAATATTCTGTGTGTAAGAACCTTAAACGACATTCGTTTTAAAACGAAGGGAGTATTATGTTATTGATCTTACTCTTCTCTTACTAAACAACACTTTGACATCCAAATGTCTTTCGTAATGATTGCATCCTCATAACATGTCAAGTGGAGAGTCTCCCCCACTTGAAATATATTCCCCCGTTCCTTTATAATTGTCATTTTTTTTGAATTTTTACACATTAAAAAATGTAATACTTTATAACAAAATAATACAAACAAAGTTACATGGTACAAAAAGAAAAATTGAATGAGAATTCAGCCACTATAGGCATAAGCGATTAGGACATATCTCTAAACAGAGAATTCAGAGGCTTATTTCGGAAGGTATTCTTGGATCACTTGATTTGTTGGACTTTCAAGTCTGCATTCAATGTATTAAGGGCAAGCAGACAAATAAGAGCAATTTCCATGCTGAAAGAGGTAAAGATGTCTTAGAACTAATTCACACTGATATATGTGGTCCTTTATCTACGAGTTCTAGGAATAGACAACAATATTTTATTACGTTCATAGACAATTACTCAAGGTATGATTACCAATATTTGATTCATGAGAAATCTCAATCTTTGGATCTGTACAAGTCACTCAAAGTTGAGGTAGAACTTCAACTTAGAAAGAAATAAAGGCTGCCAAATCTGATCGTGACAGTGAATACTATGGTCGGTATGATGAATTAGGGGAACAACGTCTAAGACCTTTCACGATTTTCCTCAATGAGTGTGGAATTGTAACATAAATGGAGTTGCAGAACGACAATATCAGACTCTTAAGAATATGATAACGAGTGTGATTATTCATTCTTCTCTTCCAGAGTCACTTTAAGGATATGGTAAAGACTGAAATTTATATCCAAAATAGAGTACCTAGTAAAGTAGTGGCTAAGACCCCCTTATAAGCAATAGACAAGAAAAAATCTCAGCATCATGCACTTGCACATTGGAGATGTGCAGCTAAAGCGACGCCTTATAAACCTCGTGAAGGTAAGTTGGACGCAAAGATAATTAGCTGTTTTTATTGGGTATGTCGAATTCTCTTACAAGTGCAAGTTTTATAATCTCATCACTAAAACAATTTTTGAAATAGAAAATGTTAGATTCCTTTAGGGGATAGAGTTTTGAGGAAAATGAAGCATAAAGAGTGTTGTCTTTGATGAAGAAATTGTTTCTCACAATGATATAAGACAAACATATGCAAACTACCTTTGCTTAAATTTGATGATGTTAATTATACAAATATGACATAATGAATTGGACTTACTTTTATGGATATGAAAAACATGATAATGTTACCCGGGCTCTAGAGATTTGTATGGAAGGAAGAAGTTGACATATCTTCTTGAGACAATTGATTTGGGTCAATCAAAGGTACATGAGATTTCTCTACAAATAGAGGCATGATTGTTCCTGTCTATAATTTATTTACTGTAATTTTGAATAAGAAATGAGTAACAACAAGGGAGTTTATTAGGGAGCATTAATACATAGTGTAAGACTAGACACTTTTGTGAGAGACACATCACTTGTCCACCTAAAATCTTAAGGTGATAGATGTATGGGTTCTCCCCACTGACACCTTGAAACGGGACACCACTTCTTGGGAATTTCGATATAAGTAAGTCAATCACTTTCTCGAAATCAAATATTTGTGATACCACTTGTTGGAGGAGTTTACTAGGGAGCATTGATATATAGTGTAAGACTAAGTATAAATGTTCAAGTCACTATATTTCTATATGATGTGAGACTATGTCTTCACTTACCTGCACTTGCACTATTATTCTAACAAAAACATGTCTAAGTTGTTCAAATTATTTACCAATGATCGTTCCGCAAGACCTAGATCATGGTTGTGGAAGCTTCATTTTCGTGGCAATAAAAATAGATTATGGAAAGTTTCCTCCAAAATCCTTTTAGAATTGACTTGACTAAACTCCATGATAATCAATTTAAGGTTTCTAAAACCCTAAAAACTGACAATTTAATAATTAATGTATCTGATATATAGACAAAATATATTGATGGTCAAATAATTCAAAGTTAAATTATCTCTTATAAATAGGACTAGATTATATTGTTAAATGATTCGAAAGACACTGTAGGCATTTGTATTTGGTTTGAATGATAAATAAGAAATTGATATTTTTGGATGTTTTGAAATTTAGTATTGTAAAACTGGTGAAATGGAGAAGAAGAAAAGTCTAGACATATACATACAATTTTCTTTTCTAACAGTGTCCGAAATGATTCTTTCCAAGAAAGGCAATATTAAGATTTTATGATGTGTATTTGAGGTGGAACAGAAAGTCTACAAAATTAAAAGCCAACCTCAAAAACTTTATTTTAAGTTTGAGTTTTGTTTTTTAAATCTAGCCCAACCATTTTTTTTAAAAAACATTTGTCCTATTTTCTTAAAAGCTAATAATATAAATTTTATATTGAGATTTTATTCAATTATTCTTTTGACAAGCTGTTTATTAAAAAGCGCTTGAACTTATTTATTTATTTTATTAAACGTGTAAATAGAGCTAATCTGGTTAGATTATAGACCTCTATGGAATATATTCTCCTTATTGACATATCTACATCGCTCAAAACCAAGCTAGCTTCTCCATTGACTAACTATTATGCCTCATTATTCACATTATGAAATTTCCAATCAAAACCAAACTTAAGAAAATTCTAATGGTCGAATAGATAGATTGTTCAAAGTTGAAAGAGATGCGTTTGGTAAATATTGATCTTTTAATAACTCAACTAAATTGATAACATATCGTCTTACGTATTCAATGCAACACATGTCACATGTTTCTGCCATAAAGAAAATGGTCAAAGCCACCATGACCTTAGAAGATTCAAAATACCAAACTACTTCAAATTTTGTTTGCTTTACTTTCCATATTCCCATATTTATATATAACACCATAAAGGAAAGAAGAAACCAATTTGCCTCCAACATACTCCAAGGAATTTAGAGAAAAAATAAACTAAGTTCCATCTCTTTTCTTTCTTCATGGATCGTTATCTCTTACCTAGCTTCCTCTACTCCTCTACCTCCTTGCCACATAAGAAGATCATGGAGGATGTCTCCACCTATCACCATGTTGCCACAGAATCCTCCAAGTTTATGATTCCTTCTCCCAGCGAAACTGGGAGAAGGAACATAAAGATGTACTCTCGTGATTACTATCTTGCTTGCGCCGTTGGTGGAAGCATATGTTGTGGCTTCACTCACATGGCAGTAACACCTCTTGATCTTGTCAAATGTAACATGCAGGTTAGTCCCTTTTTAATGAACACTTACTTAAGTTTTTTGTTTTTCTAAACATGCATGAATAAAATATATATTACAAATTTCAGATTGACCCTACCAAGTACAAGAACATCTCATCTGGATTTGGAGTGATGTTTAAGGAACAAGGATTTAGAGGATTTTTCAGAGGATGGGCACCTACATTTATTGGTTACAGTGCACAAGGTGCTTTCAAATATGGATTCTATGAATATTTCAAGAAGTACTATTCAGATGTTGTTGGTCCAGAATATGCTACAAAGTACAAGACATTGATTTACCTTGCTGGAGCAGCATCTTCTGAGGTTATTGCTGATGTTGCTCTTTGTCCATTTGAAGCTATTAAGGTTAGAGTTCAAACTCAACCCGGTTTCGCTAGAGGCCTTTCTGATGGTTTACCCAAATTGATCAGATCCGAAGGTGTTTCAGGGTATGTTAATCAAATTTTTATTATTACTTGATAAGTATATACAAACACAATCTCAAAATGACAATTATAAATGTACAATGATTTCAGGTTGTACAAGGGAGTTGGGCCACTTTGGGGAAGACAGGTTCCATGTAAGTTTCCTGCTAACACTTTTCTGACAGATTCTCATTCAATTTTGGCATTTTGCTACTTTTGTTGTTGGTTTTGAACAAAGAAATAATGAATGAATATAATGTTGTTTGTTGCAGATACAATGATGAAGTTTGCTTCTTATGAGAACATTGTCGAGATGATCTACAAGCATGCCATCCCCACACCAAAGGAAGATTGCACCAAAACCCTACAACTCGGTGTGAGTGTTGTGGGTGGATATTTAGCCGGAATATTGTGCGCAGTGGTTTCTCATCCTGCGGATAATCTTGTATCATTTCTCAACAGTTCCAAAGGTGCAACAGCTGCTGATGTGAGTGTCACATTCCTTTTAGTTCTGTCCATAAACTATCACACTTTCTTATTCGTCCGGAAACTATGAAAATATAGCATAAAGACTATAATATGTAATTCGTCATTGTTATTGACTATACTTTGTAATGCAGGCGGTAAAAAAGTTGGGATTATGGGGTATGTGTACACGAGGTCTCCCTCTTCGTATTCTTATGGTGGGAACTCTAACGGGTGCTCAATGGGGAATTTATGAAGCATTCAAAGTTTCTGTGGGACTGTAAGTTTTAACAATTATGCTTATAGGTTATGGTTTTGGATATATTGATTGATTGGTTTATGTTAAGTTTTCAAATTTGATTGGATTACGGAACTGAAAATTGTTTTTCCTTTTATCAGGCCAACCACTGGTGGTGTTGCTCCTGCTCCGGCTTCTAGTTCTTAGCTTTGCAAAGGTGTAAAATGTCCAATGCAGCAGCAAGATACAACAGTTGAAAGTTTGTTTGTTTGATAGACTATAGAAAAAGCAAGGAAAGAGAGCTTAAATAAACTAAGGATTGCAAAGGCTAATGGGAATTTTGTATTGAATAGTTTGTTAAAATATTTTTTTCGTAGTTATAGCTTTCTATAGTTATGATTTTGAAGGTTTTGTAGAATTTATGTATATCGAGTGATCAGAGTATGTGATAACTCAATTTCTTCAAACAAAAGTAGTGTAATAACTCGACTTTTGATCTATATTCTAATGACTATGGATGGATGTGACCCATGCCAAATGATAATAACATTTGATCGTGCTACAAACAGCTGGAAACTAAGGGTGTTCAAATAATCACATAAGTTTATATGATGCATTAACTCAAAAGATGGAAACAGAAGACAACAAAGATTTTAAACTTCTCTAGGTGGCACAATCACATACAAGAGAGAGCCATGAACAATGTATATTCAATCACTTTCAAACATTATTATTGTTGACCAATAAGAGAAATGAAAATATCAAGAAAGTGCAAGGATGGAACTTAGAGCACCTCCAGCGGTCTGTTTTGCTATTGGTTCGTCAGGTGTGCAACGGAGCCTTTATTTTTGCTTTCCAGTAAAGTCCCCCAGCTGACAAACGTATACAATACAAGCAACAGTTAGTTTTTAATTTTTTATATTAAAAAATTAAAACTAGCCGTTGGCTAGTTACTTTTTTTCTTTTATTTTATTTTAATTTTTTTAACTTATTTTTTTTTGTTTATAAATATAAGTTTGAAATTATTTTACCAACACAACATTTTTTTTACTTCTACTTTCTCTTAAATTTCAAATTCCTCTCTCACAATTTTATTATTTTACTCTTCAACTTTAAATTTTTTTTCCAACTATTTATTCTCATTAGGACAAATGGATCCTAATCAATTTCATTATCAACAAGCTATGTTCAATTTCATGCAAAATTATCAAAATCATAATCCTCAAAATTCTCAAATTCCATCGATGCTGTTGCACCCCAAAATTTGCCCTCCTATCTCGGTTTTATCTGGTTTAGGCTTCGCATTTATCATAACACTCACATGCATTCATATCGCTGCTGGGTCTATGGTTACGGATTGGAGTTGATTCCCAAAGATTTCTCTGTTGAGCAGAAAAGGCGTGGTGTTTTCGACCAATCTGGGATATTTGAAAATGACGAGGTTTAATGTTGAATCTTATCCGTTCGTATCTATGGATTTTCGGGGCTTGATGTTCGATTGTTGAATTGAACGGTCTGTTCTTGATGAAGCTGCGGAAGTCTGTTTATTTTGAATGTCATTACCTCCTGATTCAGGAGATCAATTCATCATGAGTTTGGGTTTTGCTGTTGTTTCGAGTTCATTATTCAAGATGTAAAAGGGTGGATTATGATTATCCGTTTATTGGTCAACAATGCAAGTTCTAGTGCGTTTGGTTTGCTCGTCAGCTTTGTTCGCTCTTGGCAATAGTGGGTGTATGTGAAGATATTCATCCAGAGGACTTGTTTACAAGATTTACGAACGTCAAACTGCCGCATGCTGAGATCTTTTCCCGTCGCGTTCATCGCTCACAAGATTCAGGGCATTCTATGAAAAAAAACTAGAAGCTTCCTTTTGGAATTCGTTTGGTTCCGAATCTTACTCCACTACTGAATATGGTTCGATTTGGAAATGCGTTGATAATTCCATTAATTTCAAGTGGAATCTATCGATTAATTCTAAAAATGAAATCGTCAAGTTGACTAAGGTTTTTGATCAAGATTTTCATTTGAAACTTAGAGTTTCAATTCTTGTCTCAGGAAGCAAAAGGCTCCGAATTTCTACGAGAATGGATAAAAATGGAAACTTTGTGGCCGGGAAATTCAAATGGGATTAATTTAATTACAAGATAACTTGGATTTCGAGATTTTTGATCACAAGTTCAAAGCTTTTATAATGTGCATTATTGAGTTCGAAGGAGGATTTAGAAAATTGAATACATATTCAAATTCCATTCATAGTTCTCTTAAGACCTCATTCATTTTTTTTAGAACATGAATCAATATCATACATGACAATTTTTCTCAAGATCTAAAGTGCAGCAATCATGTTATCACTCGCTTGGTTCAAGGTTGTGGATAGGGGTTATGGATTGAATTGGAATTGGAATTGGAATTGAATGCATATCTCTAATCAACACTTCAACATGATATGTCTTAACCGAATTAATTTGGGTTCATGACAAAGTGTTGGAATGTTTGGTTCATCACGAATTTTCAAATTTCGTGCAATTTTTAATTTTTCATACACCAAATGCTACAACATTGAAGATCACATTAGTAGTATTCAAGAATTCGAAACTAGAACTCAAATTGGTACATAATCTTCAAATTTTGCATTCATGAAAATCCAAGAGTTTCGAATTACTCTAAGGTTTTGTTGTACAAGAATATAAGGACAAATCAAAATACATGTATTTACAACTTATCAAATCTTTGAGTATAAGTTACAAAGTTTCCTATTTGAATACTAATGTGTTCTAAATCAATTGTAAATCCTCTAAGCTGCAAGTTTCTTCATGGATGTATCCTTGACTTCATCTTCAAGCCTTCCCATCGATTCTTTCAAGTATGCTTTTATCCATGTTTGATTGTTGTGCCAAGGCCTCACTAGGGTTCGTCCTCGCCACTTTGCTTTCATCATTCCAATGCCCAAGTTATATGAAAAAAAAGAAAAAGAAATAATTAGCAAACGATCAAAGATTTCAAACATAAGCATAAGCAAAATGCATTGTTTTCAAATCATCATTAGGATTTTCTTTCCTAATCAGTTGTGTGGGGTTTCGATCAAACCGGGCCTCATGTACAAGTCATCGGCCGTAAAGCCCACTATTGCAAATCCTCAAGGGCATCCTTGGTTCACAATAGGAGGTGTGGAAAGAAGATGAGGAAAGCTTATAAAAGCGCTTTGGCATGACAAGATCAGTAACCTTATGCAGGGCAGCAAGGGTATACATCTTTTCAGGCAATGTTTACCATAAACAATGCATCAAACAACCAACATATCAGGAAATACAACACAGAACAGCCAACATATCAGAAAATGCAACACAGAACAGCCAGAAAAAATCAAAACTATCAGCCCAATACAAAATGATGCAAGCCCATCAAGCATTGGTAAGGCTTGTTTTTCAAAAAGATCAGAACAACAAAACCCTAAGTTCTGACAGTACAAAAGGATTAAAGTTTATAACACAAAGGCAACTGTTCACAAGCAGAAAAAACCCTAGCCGCATACTAAATACTGTCAAGCAAAAAACCCTAATCCCAAAACAACATCCAAACGAAAAACCCAGAGCAATATCCAGAACAACGGAACTCATCATTTTCCAGAAAGAGAACCCTTCAGAAAGAAAGAAGACGAGGAAAAGGCAAAGTGTAAGGTAAAACGGATAGATCTCACCGGGGTTGCGGCTGAAAGCCGCCGTCCTCCTTTCTCTCCCCTGACTTCTCTGTTTCCGCATCACCGCCGTCGTCACACTCAATCCGCGTTTAGAGTTTCTCAGTTCCCCGTTTCCATTCCCAAACCTGTAAACACAAAACAATCAAACGTTTGTTTCAGAAATCAGAGTAATAATAGCAGCGAAATCGAGTGAGAGAGAGTTTAGATCACGGCGATGGATCGAGAACGACGATGAGAACCAGGAGAGAGGAACCGGCGACGGCGAGATCGAGTGAAAGAGACAACAGAACCGCGATCGAAAGCCATCGGTGAGGATTCGAGAGCCGCGACCGAGAGCCATCGGTGAGGATTCGAGAGCGGCGGCGATGATGAGAGATCGTGAGGACGAGAGCGGCGCTTAGGGTTTGTTAGGCAGGAGAGAATGAGAGTCGGAGAGAAGACGAGTGTTTACGAAAAGCTAATTATGTTGTTTAATCTAAAAAACCAACTAATGATGTTTATAAAAATCAACTTTTCTCCTAATTTGTAAACTAATTTCAGTTTTCTTTATTTATTATTATTTAGTTTATATATATATATAAGATATAATTTTTGGTTACTATTAGTTTATTATTTAAATTTGATATTATTTAAGCATTTAAGTTATAATAAAAGGATTAGGATTGATAATAAAAACTAATTTAGTTTTTGTCTTTTAAAGTTAATAAAATAAAACTGATTTTTGTTTTCATTTTTATTGGTATTAGTTTTTTTTTAGAGTTAGTGTCATTTCTTTTTATAACTTCTAGTATAAAAATGGGTTTAGGATAGTATCATTTTTTTAAGATTGATTAGCCATGCTGGTTAGTTTAGGTGGTGACACTTGTCACCACCTGTTTGGTTCATTCAAAATCTGGTGTATACATGTCTATGGTATCCATTTTGCACCCTCCTGCTTTAGCCATCAGATCTGCCAAAGCCCAGATCCGACGATCCAGAATGGTGGACCACAGCATGCCTCATGGGAGCTGCCACACAAGATCCAGCAGCTTGGTTTTGGGCTTGGGCTCAGTTTGCTGCTTGCACCCCCAGATTTAAAGCTTCAATCAGGCCCATTCCTAAACTTTCCTTTTAAATTCAATATTATGCAAGTTTTTATATATATATATATATATATATATATATATATATATATATATATATATATATATATATATATATATATATATATATATATATATATATAATGATGTATTAAATAATATTTGGCATATGGTAGTTTTTTATTTGTTGAACAATCAATTAAATTGATAGTTGATTTTTTATCAAATAAAAAAATATCTATACTAATAATTATTTAAATTCCGATTTGTATTGTGTGTTAATTTATTTTCTTTTATTATCCGCTATTATATTATCCGCTTGTATGTTTATTACGCGATTGAACACTCCACTCTCACATTAATATAAAACAACAACGCCTCCGCTCTCTTATTTTTGGTTACCCACACCAAATTCTCTAAGGTCTCATGGTTGGGGATGGGCATGGCCATCCTCACGAGGTTAATTAGGGCCTCGTTGCCTTGATTAATCATAACCCAAAAATAATTGGTCCATATACCAATCACCATGCACGTGGTCTCATGGTTGGGGATAGGAGCACCTATCCTCACGAGGTTAATCAAGTCCATATACTTGGTTAATCATAACCCGAAATATCATTTCTCTACGTCCAACGCCGCCATTTTTAACACACCTCCAAGTCAAAAAAAGTGTTATGGTACTTAATTAAATTGTTAGAGGTTCGCCCAACGATTTAATTAAAATGTAAAGTATTTGGGCCATTAGAGGGAAACCCAATGACTCGAATACTTTATTCCATACACTTAAACATTTAAAACACTTTCATATTAAATTAATTAATTGAATTTGTTTTCTTTAAATCAATTTTTCTACAAAAAAACAAAAAAACATAGTGTTATGGTACTTAATTAATTGTTAGAGGTTCGCCAACGAAAATGTAAAGTATTTGGGCCATTAGAGGTAACCCAATGACTTAAATACTTTATTCCATAACACTTAATAAAAAGTGAACTTTGTTTCACCCCACTCTTTTTCATAATAAAGATTTTGGATGAGAGATGATCGGTTGACCTCAATCACCAATCTCGAGTATTGAATCGTTAGAGGATATCCCAACGTTTTGGTACTTGTCATCCACAATTAAAATCAATCCAACTCATTCAAATCCTTTTTCGCTCATATGCGATTATCAAAATAAAAAACATTTCAATTAAAATCAATACAACCAATTCAAACATTTTCAACAAGAACTACGGAGTTTTGACTTTCCCATTGCACGAGGGAATACGTAGGCGCACGGTTTCAAAATCGTGTCAAACTCAAAATAATAACAAACAAATCCCGTTTTCTTATTTCTTATTCATAATTTAGAAATTAGCGATTACACACACACAAACACATTTCGAACTAAATGGGTCCCATCGAGTACGATGGACGTAAGAGGTGCTAATACCTTCCTCTTGCGTAACCGACTCCCGAATCCATCCTTTTTGGTCTTGTAGACCGCCTTATCCGATTTTTGGGGGTTTTATCTATATTTCCCCGTTCTTTCTAGAACGAATAAAATTAGGTGGCGATTTCATTGTTTTTTGAAAATTCATTTTAAATGATTTTTGAAAATCGAGTTGTTTTGGCGACTTCACGGGAAAGATTTTAAAAACTTTTTGACTAAGCGAGTCAACCCTAGTTTAGTTCTTCGCATGTTTGTGTGTTTGTTTATCGCTTTCTTCTTTTGCTTATCTATTGTTTATTTGCTTATTTTTCTCTATGCTTTATATATTAATCATAATATTATTGTGATGGGAATTCATGGGCATTGATACATAGATAAGCCCACTACCTGTGCTTCTAGGTCACCTTTTAGGAATAGAGGGGTTTAGGTCCACCGATTGTCTTGTTGGCCGAAGACTCCGACTTAGAGTTGGTTGTTTTAAGGAGGTTGTTGGCCCGATAGCGCAGACATCAATCTTTGGACAAATGACCTATAACTCTAAGTTTGTTCATGTTGTCCTAACCGAGACCAAACGCTCAAATTTTGGATTTCGAGCATCCCGTTAAGAGCCGTTTCTTGGGGTATACTTTTACAAATACTATCGCCATGTAGGCCTCTCGCGCGATGATAGTGTTTGTCAAAAGGGGATCTGAGACTCCGAGAAACATTTAGCAAAAAACATTAGAACCACCTTCTTCGGGATTATTGGGTAGAAAACCTAGAGCCATCCTATATTAGGAAGCCCACCTAAATAAGTTGTTCTAATTACCAATACCATCCTTGATTCACGTCTTTGTGAACCTGATATTATCATCATGTTGCATTCCATTTGCATCAATAAAAAAGGAGTTTATTTCTCTCATATCATTCATGCATCATCATGCATTTCATTCATTTCAATCAAAGGACTCATTTCAACTTGGCTTCTTATTCAGAATCTCAAGATCGATCGATCCGTCATCATGGATCAACTTCAGGCAAGTGTGGCTGCGATGAATACTCATATAGATACCCAGATGGATCAATTCATGGAGATTATCCAGAACCTCGCCATTGGACAAGAAGAGTTAATGCAAGTTGTTCAGAGGTCTAAAGTTGTTACTACTGATCATGTTAATCCACCAGGTGTTAATCTTAACCACATGGAGGTCCTTTCAAATCAAGATGTCAGAAACACCATTCAAATGCATGTCAATGGAACTCCTCAATGTGAGGATATCTTTGAGTCTTCGTTTGACACCTTCAGATTTCCGATTGAAGAGACCGAGTCTGAGAAAAAGATTCACCTCCTTGAGAAAAGGATGAAAGCTATTGAGGGTCGTGATTCCATTGGTTTAGACGCTCTTAGTTTATGCTTGGTGCCTGGTATCAAAATTCCTGCAAAATTCAAAGTCCCCACTTTTGAGAAATATAAGGGCACCTCTTGTCCGATTACTCACATCAAAGCCTATTGCAATAAGATGTCTCCCTATGCGGAAAATGACAAGCTCCTCATGCATTTTTTTCAAGATAGCCTCAGTGGAGCATCTCTCGAGTGGTACACTCAGCTTGAACGAACTCACATCCAAACTTGGAAGGAATTGGCTGAATCTTTTGTCAATCAGTACGACTATAATAGGGACATGGCTCCCACCAGAATTCAACTCCAAGGTTTAACTCAAAAGACTGAAGAATCTTTCAAAGAGTATGCGCAGAGATGGAGAGAATTAGCTGCTAGAGTTCAACCTCCTTTGTAAGGAGAACTCATTGAGATGTTCTCCAATACCTTCAGATCCCTATCCGTTGATGGATGTACTTCTACATTTTCACACGGTTGTTGTAAGGGAATTGAGCGTGGTCTCAAGATGGGTAATAGTCAGGATGTTGCTATTATTTCTGAATTTCTAGAGCAAATTGATCAAGAGGCAAGTACAATTTTCGAGGATGAGGAAGAAGCTGCTACCCTCCATTTCGGATGCCTAATCAAGTGACAAAAGCTACTAATCGGTGCTCCACAAATGTGTTGCAAGTCTCAAACACTGCTCAAGATGCTCCCAACAGCGAACGCAACAACAAACTTATCGACAAAATCGTCAACGTCGAGGTGGGAAGAATCTGATAAGGCCAAGAAAAGTGCATGATCCAATCCCTATGCCTCATCGTGAGTTGCTCTCTCACCTACTCCGACATTCTTTGGTGGAGTTAAAAGAGCTCGGGACACCTCCTTTTCCGTATCCTTTGGGATATGATCCTGATGCTTACTGTGAGTTCCATACTGGGGCACCCGACCATACAATTGAAGGATGTAATCTTTGACGGTTGCAATCATTGATTCACAATCACGTTCAGGGGCCTACGCATCAATTGAACTCTCTTTGACTCGAACGCCAGACTACAAAGTGCATCTTACGCAAGAAATCCATACGGACCGCTCCTCAACATGGAGATTTCTAGTTTTATCTTGCATGCTCATTTGTAATTTTTCTTGTTTTGTTCAGTACTTTCTTGTATGCAAAAACTTGTCAATCATAATGCATTGGATATGTTTGTCTTGAAATAATCCATTCGCTTTCACTCTTAAATGTTTTTATATGCTTTTGATAATCAACTCTTACTATAAGCAACACCTCTGTAGGGAGGATGACGAACAATTTACCAAGAATCTCAAACATTATGCTTTCGAGTAAAAGCCCTGCTAATGATGTACAGGCCTTGCTTCAAATTCCCAAACACCGAGATATAAGGGTGAAACCCTCGTTAACCCCTTTCGAGCCTCTAGGAGTTTTTTTATTTTTTTTTTTAAAACACAGGGGGTGTGTAACCCGATTGAGCGTTCAAGCTCATCAAGAGTGCACATCCAAGGATACAACAATGGTTATCCTTCAAAAGGCCGAGGAAAGTCAAAACCACAATGGTCAACCTTCAACAGTGTGCATCGAAAGAGGTTGAAACCACTATGGTTAACTCTCGCATATGAGGAAATCAATGATGATGATACCATAATTGTTATCTCTTATCCACACAGGATTCAGGCAGTCCACATCCAATCAAACAAAGATGGAAGATCACACGACTTGTTCAAAAGAAAAGTGATAAAAAATGATGATAAAAAGCCCGCTAAGTCGAAACTTCATAGTAAGTCGCTTAGGCAAAAATGGCAAAAGAAAAGAAAATAAAAAGGGATTACAAAACAAAATAAAATCCTCAAAAAAGAACAAAGGTCGTGTAATCAAACACCAAAAGCAAGAGGTGATTGTGTGTCCAAGAAACCTCAGTGGTTCCTCAACCGCATCATAAACTTCTCTCAAGAGATGAATGCTCGCATCAAGTTATCTGAACTTAGGAATGAAGAACATCACGGAGAATGGGAGGGCACCAAATATTTTGAGCCTAAAAATCTTTTTCTAAAACCCGTGAACGGACCACGTTACAAAAAGTCCTAATTGAAGCATGGGTTAATTCAAAAGCAAAATTGTTACAAGAATACGGTAACCTGACTCCTAGGAGGCTTGCTAAACATTTGAGTTGGTATCACTCAATCTTTTACAAAAAAATTAAATGTTTCAATATCTTTTCAATAAAAGTTTCTTTAACTTTAAGACAAACATGAACTTTGCATTAAAATTATCATTCGTAGAATAAAACATTCTTTGCATATAGATAAGTGCTTAAACATCAAGTGAGCTTGCATATTGAGCATCGGACGGATAATTTGATTGTCCTGAAGGACATTTTGCTTCAAGTATCTGATTGAGCACAAAGCAGTTCGAGTCAAGAAGTAAGGTTGTGAAGTAGCCTACTTTCAAGATGCAAGTTACCACCCTGAGTAGGTGATATCTTCAAAGTCCCGCCAATCTGGGGCATTTATGTCGAGATTCGAAGAATCTCTCAAAGAGCTGAGCAATCAGGGGCATTTATCCGAGCAAGGTTGAAACCCTCTTTACCTTTGGTTGGTCAAGGGTAGTATTTCCAAGCCTACAACAGTAGAGCAAATTATCTTGATGGTACATATCTCAGGAACCTTTCTCGAGGCTATTTTCTTCAAATTCCCTACAGATTAGGGCAAAGCATTATGCAAGGGCATTCCTCCACCTCATAATTAATCAAGTCAAGTCCAGGCGCAAGCTAAACAACTATTGAGTTTGAATGACATGTCAGGAAGTCAGGATCGTCATTCTCGACATCGAGATCTAAGTCGGTGTTGGATTTCTCCATCAGAGGTTAAAGATCTTTGTCTCCAATTCAAGTCTGGATTGTCAACCTCATCCAAGATCAAGATTTAATTCTTGGTTGTTGGCTTCCTTCAACAGAAGTCAGAAGACGGGATTCTATCCATTGAGTTCCAACAGATGTCTTTGCTTCGACACATTGCATATAGTAATCATTGTTGCAGTGTTTCACGTTTTGCAGATTTTGTTATCCGAAGATTTTAGAATGAAAGGGCATGATGCGTCTAAGCTTTGGTCACCGACAAAGTTTCTTTCTCTCCAACAAGAGTTATCTATGGCATATGTGTGCCCTTGGATGTTATCACTCTTTCGCCGACGCGGAAGATCGCAAAGAACAGTTTACACCAGCAAGATCATTTTCAAAGGCTCACTTGTGCCAGAAGATGTTGTCGACTTCTCTTACGCAAAAGCTTGTAATCCAGAGCTATTGAAATCAGGAACTCTACGCGACATGGTTATCATCCCAGATGAATGTTAATCTCCAGGAGTTACTTCCCCAGTGATGCTAATCATTGAAAGATGATACTTCTATTCCACAATCCCCCCTATCAGGGTCCAGACTATCATCTCTTTGATGAAGACCAGATGATTGTATTCAATTCATGGATGGTTGATGTTTCCCCGGCAGTTCACAATTGCCTATAGTCCCAGACGAAATATCAAAACATGCATCATTGCATTGCATAGCATCCTCAAAAAGAAAGCGTAGCATTTCCATTGATATGGAGCATTACGCCAAAAAATAATAATCTCAAACATGCATCTAAGCATAAGCGATTAAAGTGTTTCGAGAACCTTTGCTCAAGAGAAATCATTCAATTAAAAATCCCAAGTGGTATTCCGGGTTCCTCAAGAAATTCTTCTTGTTGTTGTTATTTTTGACCCGTGTCGGTCTCCTATATCATTCAAATTCAATATATTTATCAAGCGTCTTGCTTTTGTAAATTCTCATTGTTGGTTATCTTACCCATGTTTGCCTCTGTCGTTAGAGTGCGAGTAAGAGTTGGTGTCTAACCTTTCTTGCTTCTCAATTGTTTGAGTATCCATACTTGGTGTGTGATAATTCATATAATTGCCACTCTTGAAGAATTACACCCCGCCTTTGGCCTGAGGGATATTGTATTTCTCGGATATTTGCAACCTTTTAAAGTCCAACATAGTTTGGCAATCCTTGCTAGAGTCCCTTTGTTTGGCCTCTTTCCCCGTGAATTCGTCTTTAATCGACAATTTTACCATTCCATATATCTTTCCCCCAGTGAGTCTGCTCCAGTCGGTCTCATTCTTGCGTATGTCTAATACCTGACATATGCTTCCTATATGTGTTCAATATCCTTACCGAACATGTATATTCGATCTTTATGTGTCCAATATTCTTACCGGGCATGTACATTTCGAAACCTTTGTTAGAGTCGTCTTCGGTCGGTCTCTTTCCGGTGTATGTCTAATATCCTTACCTGACATATGCTTCCTATATGTGTTCAATATCCTTACCGAACATGTATATTCGATCTTTATGTGTCCAATATCCTTACCGGGCATGTATTTTTCGAAACCTTTTGTTAGAGTCGTCTTCGGTCGGTCTCTTTCCGGTGTATGTCTAATATCCTTACCTGACATATGCTTCCTATATGTGTTCAATATCCTTACCGAACATGTATATTCGATCTTTATGTGTCCAATATCCTTACCGGCATGTACATTTGAAACCTTTGTTAGAGTCGTCTTGATTCGGTCTCTTTCCTGTATGTCTAATATCCTTACGACATATGCTTCCTATATGTGTTCAATATCCTTACCGAACATGTATATTCGATCTTTATGTGTCCAATATCCTTACCGGCATGTATATTTGAAACTTTTGTTAGAGTCGTCTTGGTCGGTCTCTTTCCTGTATGTCTAATATCCTTACGACATATGCTTCCTATATGTGTTCAATATCCTTACCGAACATGTATATTCGATCTTTATGTGTCCAATATCCTTACGGCATGTATCTTTTGAAACCTTTGTTAGAGTCGTCTTGATCGGTCTCTTTCCGGTGTATGTCTAATATCCTTACGACATATGCTCCTATATGTGTTCAATATCCTTACCGAACATGTATATTCGATCTTTATGTGTCCAATATCCTTACCGGCATGTATATTTTGAAACCTTTGTTAGAGTCGTCTTGGTCGGTCTCTTCCAGTATGTCTAATATCCTTACGACATATGCTCCCTATATGTGTTCAATATCCTTACCGAACATGTATATTCGATCTTTATGTGTCCAATATCCTTACCGGCATGTATATTTGAAACCTTTGTTAGAGTCGTCTTGATCGGTCTCTTTCCGGTGTATGTCTAATATCCTTACGACATATGCTCCTATATGTGTTCAATATCCTTACCGAACATGTATATTCGATCTTTATGTGTCCAATATCCCTACCGGCATGTATATTTGAAACCTTTGTTAGAGTCGTCTTGATCGGTCTCTTTCCTGTATGTCTAATATCCTTACGACATATGCTCCTTATATGTGTTCAATATCCTTACCGAACATGTATATTCGATCCTTATGTGTCCAATATCCTTACCGGGCATGTATACTTTCGAAACCTTTGTTAGAGTCGTCTTCGGTCGGTCTCTTTCCGGTGTATGTCTAATATCCTTACCTGACATATGCTCCCTATATGTGTTCAATATCCTTACCGAACATGTATATTCGATCTTTATGTGTCCAACATTCTTACCGGGCATGTATATTTCGAAATCCTTGTTAGAGTCGTCTTCGGTCGGTCTCTTTCCACTGTATGTCTAATATCCTTACCTGACATACCCGAATCTTTGTTCCAAATCCTTTGTTCAAAAAAATCACAAAAATATAGAAAGTCAAAATTATCAAAAAGATTAAAAAATGCAAAAAATATTTCCACTTGTTTCTTCGGAGCGCAAATTTTTGGGTTCTTGTAGTATTTAATCTTCTTCTACCTTGAAAGTTCAAAAGGCTAGCGCCAATTTCACTTTCAGGTTTAAGACGATTAAATAGGGGCAACTGTTGCACCCCAAAATTTGCCCTCCTATCTCGGTTTTATCTGGTTTAGGCTTCGCATTTATCATAACACTCACATGCATTCATATCACTGGGTCTATGGTTACGGATTGGAGTTGATTCCCAAAGATTTCTCTGTTGAGCAGAAAAGGCGTGGTGTTTTCGACCAATCTGGGATATTTGAAAATGACGAGGTTTAATGTTGAATCTTATCCGTTCGTATCTATGGATTTTCGGGGCTTGATGTTCGATTGTTGAATTGAACGGTCTGTTCTTGATGAAGCTGCGGAAGTCTGTTTATTTTGAATGTCATTACCTCCTGATTCAGGAGATCAATTCATCATGAGTTTGGGTTTTGCTGTTGTTTCGAGTTCATTATTCAAGATGTAAAAGGGTGGATTATGATTATCCGTTTATTGGTCAACAATGCAAGTTCTAGTGCGTTTGGTTTGCTCGTCAGCTTTGTTCGCTCTTGGCAATAGTGGGTGTATGTGAAGATATTCATCCAGAGGACTTGTTTACAAGATTTACGAACGTCAAACTGCCGCATGCTGAGATCTTTTCCCGTCGCGTTCATCGCTCACAAGATTCAGGGCATTCTATGAAAAAAAACTAGAAGCTTCCTTTTGGAATTCGTTTGGTTCCGAATCTTACTCCACTACTGAATATGGTTCGATTTGGAAATGCGTTGATAATTCCATTAATTTCAAGTGGAATCTATCGATTAATTCTAAAAATGAAATCGTCAAGTTGACTAAGGTTTTTGATCAAGATTTTCATTTGAAACTTAGAGTTTCAATTCTTGTCTCAGGAAGCAAAAGGCTCCGAATTTCTACGAGAATGGATAAAAATGGAAACTTTGTGGCCGGGAAATTCAAATGGGATTAATTTAATTACAAGATAACTTGGATTTCGAGATTTTTGATCACAAGTTCAAAGCTTTTATAATGTGCATTATTGAGTTCGAAGGAGGATTTAGAAAATTGAATACATATTCAAATTCCATTCATAGTTCTCTTAAGACCTCATTCATTTTTTTTAGAACATGAATCAAGATCATACATGACAATTTTTCTCAAGATCTAAAGTGCAGCAATCATGTTATCACTCGCTTGGTTCAAGGTTGTGGATAGGGGTTATGGATTGAATTGGAATTGGAATTGGAATTGAATGCATATCTCTAATCAACACTTCAACATGATATGTCTTAACCGAATTAATTTGGGTTCATGACAAAGTGTTGGAATGTTTGGTTCATCACGAATTTTCAAATTTCGTGCAATTTTTAATTTTTCATACACCAAATGCTACAACATTGAAGATCACATTAGTAGTATTCAAGAATTCGAAACTAGAACTCAAATTGGTACATAATCTTCAAATTTTGCATTCATGAAAATCCAAGAGTTTCGAATTACTCTAAGGTTTTGTTGTACAAGAATATAAGGACAAATCAAAATACATGTATTTACAACTTATCAAATCTTTGAGTATAAGTTACAAAGTTTCCTATTTGAATACTAATGTGTTCTAAATCAATTGTAAATCCTCTAAGCTGCAAGTTTCTTCATGGATGTATCCTTGACTTCATCTTCAAGCCTTCCCATCGATTCTTTCAAGTATGCTTTTATCCATGTTTGATTGTTGTGCCAAGGCCTCACTAGGGTTCGTCCTCGCCACTTTGCTTTCATCATTCCAATGCCCAAGTTATATGAAAAAAAAAGGAAAAGAAATAATTAGCAAACGATCAAAGATTTCAAACATAAGCATAAGCAAAATGCATTGTTTTCAAATCATCATTAGGATTTTCTTTCCGGAATCAGGTTGTGTGGGGGTTTCGATCAAAACCGGGGCCTCATGTACAAGTCATCGGCCGTAAAGCCCACTATTGCAAATCCTCAAGGGCATCCTTGGTTCACAATAGGAGGTGTGGAAAGAAGATGAGGAAAAGCGATAAAAGCGGTTTGGCATGACAAGATCAGTAACCTTATGCAGGGCAGCAAGGGTATACATCTTTTCAGGCAATGTTTACCATAAACAATGCATCAAACAACCAACATATCAGGAAATACAACACAGAACAGCCAACATATCAGAAAATGCAACACAGAACAGCCAGAAAAAATCAAAACTATCAGCCCAATACAAAATGATGCAAGCCCATCAAGCATTGGTAAGGCTTGTTTTTCAAAAAGATCAGAACAACAAAACCCTAAGTTCTGACAGTACAAAAGGATTAAAGTTTATAACACAAAGGCAACTGTTCACAAGCAGAAAAAACCCTAGCCGCATACTAAATACTGTCAAGCAAAAAACCCTAATCCCAAAACAACATCCAAACGAAAAACCCAGAGCAATATCCAGAACAACGGAACTCATCATTTTCCAGAAAGAGAACCCTTCAGAAAGAAAGAAGACGAGGAAAAGGCAAAGTGTAAGGTAAAACGGATAGATCTCACCGGGGTTGCGGATGAAAGCCGCCGTCCTCCTTTCTCTCCCCTGACTTCTCTGTTTCCGCATCACCGCCGTCACACTCAATCCGCGTTTAGAGTTTCTCAGTTCCCCGTTTCCATTCCCAAACCTGTAAACACAAAACAATCAAACGTTTGTTTCAGAAATCAGAGTAATAATAGCAGCGAAATCGAGTGAGAGAGAGTTTAGATCGCGGCGATGGATCGAGAACGACGATGAGAACCAGGAGAGAGGAACCGGCGACGGCGAGATCGAGTGAAAGAGACAACAGAACCGCGATCGAAAGCCATCGGTGAGGATTCGAGAGCCGCGACCGAGAGCCATCGGTGAGGATTCGAGAGCGGCGGCGATGATGAGAGATCGTGAGGACGAGAGCGGCGCTTAGGGTTTGTTAGGCAGGAGAGAATGAGAGTCGGAGAGAAGACGAGTGTTTACGAAAAGCTAATTATGTTGTTTAATCTAAAAAACCAACTAATGATGTTTATAAAAATCAACTTTTCTCCTAATTTGTAAACTAATTTCAGTTTTCTTTATTTATTATTATTTAGTTTATATATATATATAAGATATAATTTTTGGTTACTATTAGTTTATTATTTAAATTTGATATTATTTAAGCATTTAAGTTATAATAAAAGGATTAGGATTGATAATAAAAACTAATTTAGTTTTTGTCTTTTAAAGTTAATAAAATAAAACTGATTTTTGTTTTCATTTTTATTGGTATTAGTTTTTTTTTAGAGTTAGTGTCATTTCTTTTTATAACTTCTAGTATAAAAATGGGTTTAGGATAGTATCATTTTTTTAAGATTGATTAGCCATGCTGGTTAGTTTAGGTGGTGACACTTGTCACCACCTGTTTGGTTCATTCAAAATCTGGTGTATACATGTCTATGGTATCCATTTTGCACCCTCCTGCTTTAGCCATCAGATCTGCCAAAGCCCAGATCCGACGATCCAGAATGGTGGACCACAGCATCCCTCATGGGAGCTGCCACACAAGATCCAGCAGCTTGGTTTTGGGCTTGGGCTCAGTTTGCTGCTTGCACCCCCAGATTTAAAGCTTCAATCAGGCCCATTCCTAAACTTTCCTTTTAAATTCAATATTATGCAAGTTTTTATATATATATATATATATATATATATATATAATGATGTATTAAATAATATTTGGCATATGGTAGTTTTTTATTTGTTGAACAATCAATTAAATTGATAGTTGATTTTTTATCAAATAAAAAAATATCTATACTAATAATTATTTAAATTCCGATTTGTATTGTGTGTTAATTTATTTTCTTTTATTATCCGCTATTATATTATCCGCTTGTATGTTTATTACGCGATTGAACACTCCACTCTCACATTAATATAAAAACAACAACGCCTCCGCTCTCTCTCTTATTTTTGGTTACCCACACCAAATTCTCTAAGGGTCTCATGGTTGGGGATGGGCATGGCCATCCTCACGAGGTTAATTAGGGCCCTCGTTGCCTTGATTAATCATAACCCGAAAAATAATTGGTCCATATACCAATCACCATGCACCAGGGTCTCATGGTTGGGGATAGGAGCACCTATCCTCACGAGGTTAATCAAGTCCATATACTTGGTTAATCATAACCCGAAATATCATTTCTCTACGTCCAACGCCGCCATTTTTAACACACCTCCAAGTTAAAAAAAGTGTTATGGTACTTAATTAAATTGTTAGAGGTTCGCCCAACGATTTAATTAAAATGTAAAGTATTTGGGCCATTAGAGGGAAACCCAATGACTCGAATACTTTATTCCATACACTTAAACATTTAAAACACTTTCATATTAAATTAATTAATTGAATTTGTTTTCTTTAAATCAATTTTTCTACAAAAAAAACAAAAAAACATAGTGTTATGGTACTTAATTAAATTGTTAGAGGTTCGCCCAACGATTTAATTAAAATGTAAAGTATTTGGGCCATTAGAGGGTAACCCAATGACTTAAATACTTTATTCCATAACACTTAATAAAAAGTGAACTTTGTTTCACCCCACTCTTTTTCATAATAAAGATTTTGGATGAGAGATGATCGGTTGACCTCAATCACCAATCTCGAGTATTGAATCGTTAGAGGATATCCCAACGTTTTGGTACTTATCATCCACAATTAAAATCAATCCAACTCATTCAAATCCTTTTTCGCTCATATGCGATTATCAAAATAAAAAACATTTCAATTAAAATCAATACAACCAATTCAAACATTTTCAACAAGAACTACGGAGTTTTGACTTTCCCATTGCACGAGGGAATACGTAGGCGCGCGGTTTCAAAATCGTGTCAAACTCAAAATAATAACAAAAAAATCCCGTTTTCTTATTTCTTATTCATAATTTAGAAATTAGCGATTACACACACACAAACACATTTCGAACTAAATGGGTCCCATCGAGTACGATGGACGTAAGAGGTGCTAATACCTTCCTCTTGCGTAACCGACTCCCGAATCCATCCTTTTTGGTCTTGTAGACCGCCTTATCCGATTTTTGGGGGTTTTATCTATATTTCCCCGTTCTTTCTAGAACGAATAAAATTAGGTGGCGATTTCATTGTTTTTTGAAAATTCATTTTA
This sequence comes from Vicia sativa, assembly GCA_021764765.1. NCBI lineage: Eukaryota > Viridiplantae > Streptophyta > Magnoliopsida > Fabales > Fabaceae > Vicia > Vicia sativa. The sequence continues at coordinate 208,462,740 of CM038792.1, read as the reverse complement.
AATGATTTTTGAAAATCGAGTTGCTTCAGATGCCAACAAACCCCGCCATATTTTTTCCATCACCAAACAATCCAAATATGTATCATATACCTCAAATGAATTCTAATAGTATGGAATTTTCTACCCAAGTTCCACCATTTTCTACTCAAGTTGGTACTCAAGTCGTTAAAAAATAATCTCGAGAGCAATTTACAAGGGATAAGGATATACTTCTTATCCAATCATGGCTCAATGTTTCAAAGGATCCAATTGTGGGAGTTGATCAAAAGGCTGAGAGTTTTTGGTTAAGAATAGCTGCCAATTATAACCAGTATCGTGGGCAATCGGAGGAAAAGTTAGGGGGGCAATTAAAATGCCGATGGCATAGAATAAATGGTTTGGTTCAAAAATTTGTTGGGTGTTACAAACAAGCTGTTAATGGAAAGAAAAGTGGGACATCAGATAACGATATCATGGCCTCTGCACATGCTTTTTTTGCTCAGGATGAAGGTACAACATTCAATCTTGAGTACGCATGGCGATTGTTAAAAGATGAACCTAAATGGATGGGAGAATCGATTGGAAATTCTTCAAAAGTAACAAAGACTAGTGGGGCATCATCGGCTAACTCAGATACACCTTCAAGTTACGAGTTTAACTCATCATCACCAATGGAGCGTCCAATGGGACAAAAAGCAGCAAAAAGGAAGGGTAAGGCAAAGGAAATTCCAAATGCAACACAAGATGCAAGGAATAAAAGAGCAGCAACAATGGAAAGACTAGCTCAAAGTAAGGAGGACGAGCTAGAATTAAAGGCAATGCAAATCATCATGAAAGACACTTCTACTATGAGTGATAGTCAACGAGATATTCATGAAAAATATTGTAATAAGATGAAAATAAAATATGGATTGTAGTTAGTATCACTTATGTAAAATGGACATTAGTACCACTTTAAATTATCAACACCTATGTAAAATGGTCATTAGTACCACTTTAATTTATCAACACCTATGTAAAATGGTCATTAGTACCACTTTAAATTATCAACACCTATGTAAAATGGTCATTAGTACCACTTTAAATTATAATAAATATTATGTTATTCAAACTAGCCGTTATTCAAACTAGCCGTTACTCAAACTAGCCGTTATTCAAACTATCCTTTATTCAAACTAGCCGTTATTCAAACTATCCTTTATTCAAACTAGCCGTTATTCAAACTATCCTTTATTCAAACTAGCCGTTATTCAAACTATCCTTTATTCAAACTAGCCGTTATTCAAACTAGCCGTTATTCAAACTAGCCGTTATTCGAACCATTATATATACTATCACTTATGTCATTGTTTTCCCATTCTCATCTTATTCTTCTATCATACTTCTCTAATTCTTCTCTCATTTTTCTATCACTCTTAATTCACTAAAATGGATTCAGACAATTCAGATGATTTCGACCAAGAATTTTGGGAGTTGATTGAAGAAGAATTTATCGACGATAGTGATGAAGAACAATTGCTTGAAAATGAACGTCAATCTGGAAGTTCATTTATGCCAAAGAGAAGAACAATGGTAGATCGTAGTCGTGAAGAAGGGCACAATCGATTATTCAATGACTACTTCTGAAAACCCAAGATACACGATGTTCAATTCAAGAAGGTTCGAATGCATAGGCATGTATTTCTTCGAATTGTAGATGCCCTTGGAAATCATGATGAATATTTCCAAATGAGGGTGATGCAACCGGTAAAATGGGTCTTTCACCATTGCGAAATGTACATCCGCTATTCGTATGTTGGCATATGGATCTCCCTCGACGTTGTAGACGAATATGTTCGAATAGGTGAAAGCACTTCAATTGAGTGCTTACAAAGATTCGTCGTGTGAATGTCGATTTAATGAGTATTTGAGAAAGCCTAACAACACGATGTTGAACATCTTTTACAAATGGGAGAGTCACGTGGCTTTCCAGGTATGTTGGGTTCCATTGATTGTATGCATTGAGAGTGGAAAAATTGTCCTGTTGCATGGAAAGGACAATTTTGTCGAGGTGATCATGGAAAGCCCACAATCATGCTTGAAGCAGTGGCATCACAGGACTTATGGATTTGGCATGCTTTTTTTGGTATTGCTGGTTCAAACAATGACATTAATGTGTTAAACCAATCCAACGTGTTTAACGATATTTTGGAAGGACATGCTCCCAATGTGCAATATACAATCAATGGAACACCATATAATATGGGGTATTATTTAGCCGATGGTATATATCCTGAGTGGGCTACATTTGTGAAGACCATTTCAATGCCACAAGGAGAGAAGAAAAAATTATTTGCTCAACATCAAGAATCAGCTAGAAAAGATGTGGAGAGGGCATTTGGAGTGCTTCAATCTCGATTTGCAATTATACGTGGTCCAGCGCGTGCCTGGCACATGGACACCCTCAAACATACCATATATGCGTGCATCATATTGCACAACATGATTGTTGAAGATGAACGACATACATATGGAGGTAATTTTGATTACTCTTATGATAATGTGGATAACAATCACTCAACAATCTGAAACATTTAGCGCCTCATCCGAATCTTGCAACAAGACTACAAAGAAGAGCAAATATTCGTGAAAAACAAGTTCATCGTCAACTTCAAGGAGATCTAGTCGAGTATATTTGGGAACGTTTTGGACATGAAGATGATGAAATTTAAGTTTGATTAATTTATGTGATGTTATTTATTTTTATTGTTTTTAATTATATGTAATGTATTTGAAATTAATTTTAATTATCATTTTAAATTATAAGTTTAATTTGAATTTTATTTATTTTATATAAATTTTAATTTAAATAATTAAAATTATTATTTTAAATGATATAGAATTTAATATGAATAAAATATTAATATATAAAGTAAAGTTGTGGGACCCATTATGAGTTCTTTAGAGTTGCACCATTGGAGTGAAAAATTAGTTGGGTTGCTTCAAGCTGACGTGGCTTAATGGGTCCCGCAAAGAACCCAAAATTGAGTTGCACCATTGGAGATGCTCTTAGCATTCCTACACGGAAACACGACACTGAAACTGACACGTCGACAATTCTTGAAATATCATAATGTAGATCTAAATGGAGTTAGTGCAGGTGCAATTGATGCTACATTAAATCAAATCATGTGCTTCTGGCTTAAGCGATTGAAGCAGTGACGTAGCTTGGAGAGATCAACGATGAGAGAAAGAAGAGAGTCTAGGGTTCTGACGCAGAGATTGAGAATGAAATTGAGAAGATGAAAAAGAGAGAAACAGGGTTGTTATAGTATTGAATAATGATATGAATTAATTTTGAAATCAGATTAAGACCTAATTCTGAGAAGCCAAATCAATTCTACTACACTTAATGGTCTTGCTTACATTATGCTTAGCTGATAGTATTTAAATAGCACAAAAACCTCTGAAAAAATGTGTTTATATTTGAGTTTGAAACCGAAATCAAATAATTGTTATCTGGTATCAATGTCTTAGTGTTATTGTCCATATTTCTTAGTAAAAATGCTAAAGTCTAAACATGAAATCAAACATACACTCTTGAAAGATACACTTAAAAAGATGATAAGAGCAGAAGTCTTATGTATAGATTTGTTGTATTAAATGAAATAAGAATGGAATGTATTGTAATTGATTGAATTTTAAATTATATTTGAATTGATGGAATATACGGGAAATCATAATGAAATGTACATCTCACTTTATTGTTTTAGTCATTTTATTAAAATGTGTCATTTCATTATATACTTCTTAAGTTAGATAAAAAAAATGAAAAGAAGTAGATTAAATCATATTAAATTATATTTTATGTTTACAAATCCAAATAATAAAATCTTATTAGTTATCATTTCCATTTCCATTTCATTACATATCACTCATCTATACATAATTTTATTGTTTAAATTTATAAATAATTGAGGGAGCAAAATTCATTTCATCAAATTTCATTCAATTCTTAAAGAAAACTATGGAAACTTTGCACAGAAATTGGACAAAAAATGTCATTCATAATGGTGTGAAAGGTAGATAGGACTTGAAGAGGACAAACAACAACACAGGGACCTTCAATGGTTGTTATTGGAGTAAAAAAATTGTTTTGAAAGTAAATTCAAAGGCAATAAAGATTTGATAATGGAGATCCAATTTTAAAAAAATAGATAAAACTTGCTGATGTTGTTGTAACAAACTCACGTAGGCTAATGAGAAGTTCGGTATCAATAGATAGAGAGAATTTCTTATTCTACCTCATGACTTTTTTACACACCACACGAATTTTTTAAAATGTCTCTCAAAATCGGAAGTATATTTCTGGTGCGCACCACTATCTGATAAAATATACACTAAATCAGAACTTTATTTTTGGTTTTGTATCGGAATTGGAATTCTGATTTTAATCATAACAGAAACTAGAAAACTTCATTGCATTGTTTAACATAGAGATACATATAATTCATAACATAAACTTACCAACTACATTTAGTAGTTAAACATAAATCAAATATTACAAATTAATATCCGGGTGGACGTTGCAACATCTGCATAATGTCATCGACAGTTCTTAATAAAGTCGCATCTAGCTCAATTAGAACTTTTCACGAAAATTTTCATAAGTAAACCACATAGCCTGTAAATCAGCGTCGTTCTTCAGTTCACGGTTTATGAACTGAAGATTCCCTTCATTGTCAATCGATGGCGAGCAGTACTCGATCTTCTCTACCTTTCGAATGTTGTCGTAAGGTACAAGTTCCTGCAATATTTCACGCACCTCTTCAATAGGGGTGTACATAATGATCTTGAATTCACGAGACAGTGTGGCATCGGGAAAATGGACAACTCCAACAATCCATATGATGTTCAATTTCATGTCCATATCTAGTTTTTGGTGTTGTGGTATGGAAAAAATATTAGAGGAGAGGTATTTTTATAGTGTTGGATGTAACATGGACCATAGAAATCCTATCCTTGTGTCAGTGATAAAACCGGAAGTTAAATTTCAATTTTTAACTTAACCAAAATCGGAAGTAAACTTTTGATAAATGGCACTGGAGTTGAAAAACCAGAAACAAAACATAAACAACAACTATACTCATAAAATCTCATGTATTCAAATATTGTGCATTTGGTCAAACATCAAAAATTAGTATATTTTCACATCATAATACATGAACAAAATGTACTTAACATTAAAATGCTACCTAACTACTTGAAAGAGTCGAAAAAATGTCGCCGGATAAATCCACCGATGACACCCCTTTTGAATTTTCCCTATTTTTTTCTATTTCTAATTGGTTCAACTTGTTGTATTCTTGCATCATTTCCATGAATTTTTCCGGCCATGTCTCTGATGGTTCTGTGAAGTGAAGCACCCACTTCGGTGATGTAGGTGGTACAGGGTATCCCGGTTTCAAATAGACTTGAACAAAATATCGTGGATTTGAAATCCACCCAACACATATGATACAATCATTGGGATTTGGTGTAGGAGCAGTGTACAGAGGGAAATAAGTCTCCGAAAAACCGTATCTTGTCAGATTAATACACACCATTGAAATCATCTGACCGAACTTCCGACTGATAGGATGTATCAATGAAGAGGCCATCGAATGTTTTTTATCTCGCAAAAGGAGAGAGGTAAACATATAGAGAAAACCTGAAAGCGATAAGACACTGTCTTGCAATCGAGAGATAGGGTAAGAGAGTCTATTACGCGAGGGGAATGTATTAGCACCCCACACGCCCGTAGTACTCTATGATATCCACTTCTATTTTCTGTCTAAAGGGGTGTGTTATATCTGTCTATGCTTAACCGCTACAACGCATGCAAAAGAAAAGGAAAATAAAGAAACTAGGGGGAAAAGAAGGAAGCTTTTACAAGTTGTGCTCGATCGAGCCCCGTGACAGGATGCCTACGTATTCCCTCATACAATGGAAAAGTCAGAGCGTCGCAGTTCGACTTACTTGTTTTGGTGGGTTTTGTGTTTTTTACTTATGAAAAGGTTTTAAACACAAAAGAAAAAGGCGTCCGAAGGCAAAAAAGAGTTTGTCTTGGTTGGTTGCTTTTGCCTTTGTGAAAGGAATTCAAACCATTATTAAGTGTTTTTGTTTTCAAAAGAAAAAGAAAGCAATTTTTAATTTTAATTACATGCAAGGATGAAAAAAGAAATAAGCAAAACAAAAGGGAGACTAACTAGTACTAACCCTAATGTTGTTATGCAAAGATTAGACCTATGGTTAAGGATGAGGGAATCTCTACCTATATTGCCACACAAAGGATGTATATCCTAATGTCAAGGCTCGAGAGCTATCCTAGCTGAGAGGTCCTAAGGGAGAGCTATCCTATATCCGTCTTAGTTGTAAAACCAAAGGATGCAAAAGAATGAAGCAATCAAGTGCTTTGGCAGAAGCACACAAGCAATGCAATGCACAAATAAATGTCATAGAAGCGCATGAAAAGGAGGATGTCCCATAGCCTACAACAGCAAACCGAGGACCGAAAGAAACCAGGAACCAACACATTCTGATTCCCGTGAGTGGTATCACCGCATGACATGAATTGTCAAGTGTGAATAGCAAATGATGCAAGTTCAAAAGTAAATGCGAACCCCAGGAAAGCGTGGAGAGTTAGAATATGGGACTCTTGCCACTTTATTATTATTGACTCGATAAAGGAAGCAACACGATTCACGTGTGCTGAGCTGACACGGACTAGAACTATGCGGGGTTCGATTGCGGACCCTTTCTGCGTGCCCATCATATCATCATCATATAGCAAGAAATATAAAAAGAGGGACTTTGCTTGGTGGTACCATGTCAGGTTGCCTAACCACTCTTGACCTATGCAAACACAAATGTAAACAGTTACTGAGAATTACCTCCCTATGCATGGTGAAGGATTTTAAACAAACCAAACACAATTAACACATAATTTTCGAAATGTCTAGCTACAGGTCTTTAAACAGCGACTTTGAGCCTAACGCTCCTATCCTAATCATGGCAAAGAAAATGGTAAACCCCTACTTCTCATGATATCTAGGAAAGATGTAAAAGAATGCGATAAACAAGGAATAGCTAGTACCAAACAGATAACCAATTCGAAGAGCATTGCAAGCTAAAAATACTCTGGAAAACTTCAAGTACTACAGCCACACAATAAGAGTAAACCGGTGATAAATGCTCAAGGCATCAATAGCATAGACGGAATACGCGTTCATGCGTATCCGAAGCAATAACACCTGCAAGAGAGGAGAAATCCCAACAAACAGACAATAGAATTTATGCATATGCACAAGCCAAGGAACATGTGTATACATATTCCGATCAAGTGTACCTGCAAGAAAACCACGCAAGCAGACAATAGAATGTACGCATATGAGCACAAGCCAAGGAACATGTGTATACACATTCCGATCAAGTGTACCTGCAAGAAAACCACGCAAGCATACAATAGAATGTACGCATACAAGCGCATGACACCTGCAAAAACGGAGTAAAACCGAAGAAATAAGCAAATATAATGTACACACATGTGTACAAGAGCACAACACCTGCAAAAACGGAGTAAGACTGAAAAAGCAAGCAAATAGAATGTACACACATGTGTACTAGCGCACAACACCTGCAAAAATGGAGTAAGATCGAAGAAGCAAGCAAATAGAATGTACACACATGTGTACAAGCGCACAACACATGCAAAAAAATGGAGTAAAACCGAAGAAGCAAGCAAATAGAATGTACACATATGTGTACAAGCGCCCAACACCTGTAAAAACAGAGTAAAACCGAAAAATCAAGCAAATAAAATGTACACACATGTGTACAAGCGCACAACAATGATGCTAGAAATCCACAACTCAACTGAAATGTTCCAAAATGCCTCGCACATGAAACAAAGTGTCAAGATTAACAAAGCAAGTAGTAGAAATAATGATCGGAATGCAAAACCGATTGCAAATATGATTATAAACTAGTATAATCATGCGAGAAGTGAAATAAAATCACAAAAATCGGAATGGGAAGGCGGTTTTCCGAAATCGAAGCGAAAAAGTGAACTTCTCAAAATCAATTAAGAATCACATGGTTGCTTGTAAAAACATCAACGGATTCAAAAACATAAGCGGTTTCAATTGATTCCGTGTGGAAGTCGCACTTTTTGGACCTTAAAGTGACGGGGCAGCGGAGGTGTTTAGGCATGTTGTGCTCAAAATTTGATTCCGAAACCTCCAAAATCGATTCCGGAATGCGCCAAAACATGGGGGACCTATACCGTTACTTCGAACTTGCAAGCAAAAATGAGTTTTGACACATGAAAACACAAAAATATGCTTATGGAACCACAAAATTCATGTTTTGAATTAAATTTCGAATCAAGTTTTTGTTTGGTTTTGAAGTGTTAAAGGCATAGGAGTTTAATCCATAACATGTAATCAAAAATCCAAAACAAAATGCAACTCAATTTATGCATAAGCTTGACCAAGTTACAAGTCAAAAAGTGTGTGAAAATGCAAGTTTTTATGTGTTGTATGGTTTTTAGGTGAGTGCAAATGCAAGTGTGTGTGATATCATGTGCAAGTGACACATACTCAATGCATATTATACCTAAATGCAATGAAAACATGTAAGAATGTCAAAAGAAATCAAGTGCACAAAGTGTCAAGTTGTGGTGAAATCGTACTTGTGAAAATGTGAGTGAAAAGTGAGATTTCCTCATGTTTTAATGCTATAAAAGTTGAACACCAACACATCAAATTAATTCAAATATCCTACATGCAAATGTATGGATATGCAAAGACGCAATTTATGTCATAACGTACAAATTCAAGTGTGTGTGTATGTGAGTTATATCAAAGTGCAAGTGTGCCTAAAACTACGTGCATTAATTCTTACATTTCGACATAATTTTAGGCATAAAGTAAACTTCCAATCACAAGATTCAATGCATCTTAATTGATCAATGTATTTCCTAATGCATGAACATACAATATATGATGCAAAATGCACAAAATAGAAGCCTAAATACAATGCAAATTAACACCACAAGTGTATGTGTGTGTTATGTGTAAAAAGCTTCACACTGACACCTTTCGCGTCATAAAAACGGATCCAAATCAAAGAATCAAGCAAAACAAATGCAATAATCGGAATCCACACGGAATTCGCAAGCAATTTGACTATTCAATTTCAAGAAAATAAAAAGTTGATTAATCAATTAAAATAAGCACTTAATTGAATAAGCTAGTTACTTGTTCTTGAAGTTTGGACTTGAATTGATGAGGAATCAATTGTAATCTTCAAAGAAAATACCAAATAAAATCTTGAATTGATGATAATAATCCTTGATTCCTTGAATTTGTGAAGAATTGGAATAGGAAAACTTGAAATTGATGAGAAATTGAAGAAAATGCAATAGGAAGAAATTCGCCAGGAAACGGGAGATTGACGGAGGGGAGGCGCCACGTGGCGGTTCGGTGGCGGAAGGCTGGCCGAAGGCTGCTGGCCGGAGGGCGGAGGTGTGTGGCGGAGGAGGGAGAGGAGAGAGAGTTCCGACAGAGGGAGAGAGAGAAGAGAGGAGGAGTTTCCAATTTTTCCTTTTGTGTTGTCTTGAGTTTTGGCTTTTTGAGTTGAGAGAATTAGGAGAGTAGAAAGTGAGATATGAGAGAGAATTTTAGAAAATGATTGTGTTGTTGTTATTTGTGAAGGCAAAAATCAATATATAGTGTGGGGAATTGAGCCTAAGAGTGCCTTGGATCCATAATCAAGCTCAAATCGCGATTATCCGAATAATTTTCGTAATTAACTCAAAACAGTCCAATCCGTTGATAATTTGAAGTCGGACTCTAAACAAAAAATGTCAGGAACGTGATTTTGGTTGAATAAGCCAAATTTTGACTCGATCGATCTAATAGTCCAGGAGATACAAATTTTTGAAGTTTCAGCACAATTTCAGGCGACTGACACATGCATAATTTCAATGCGCTCTTCGGAGAAAATTCCTCGAACGAGGGTCTTTTGATCAAAATTTGCAAGTGAGTGTTTCTGAGACAGTCGAAGCTAACAAATTTTTTGAAATTTTGGCACTGGTCCCATCTCGTTTCGATAAAAATCGAGCAAGATATGATTTTTCGAAGTTCGCATACCAAATTAAAATTGCTCGGTTCAACTCAAAATTGCGTCCGAAGAATAAAAAAATGGTCTTAAACGGTGAGGAATCAGCTCCCGAGTTGTGATTGAAAGTTGTAGAGGGATTCGATATGGAATTTTATAAATTATCCCCTCTCAGTTTCAAATTTCCAACTAGGAGATATGAATTTTTTAGTGCGCAGAACACACGGTTCAGCACTAAAATTCAGTTTAATCAACTTGAGAAATCAATATCTTTGGAGACCTTCCTCACATAATTTGCTTCCGTCTTTCAAATGAAAGTTGTAGATAATAATGAGAGAGACTTTATAGTCAAAAATCATCAGAAAATTCCCGACGAGATGAGAGATACGCCTTCTGGAGTGCCCAAAATGCACTGAAAACCCAAAATCCACTTTATTGAGAAATAAGCGAATAAATTCTTTTTCTTTGACGAAACGACCTCCGATCTAAATAGATAAACTGGAGAACATATTGAAATGATCCCAATGCTTATGGAATCAAACCGAAATAGCATTCTGACTAGAATATGTTGTATTGAGCATACAAATCGAAGAATATTGATACCGAACTCAAAAGGATTTGAGATACCCGAAACACACCATTTCTTCGAAAATGCAATCTTCCTCAACTCTTCTTTGATGCGGAGTTTGGTAGCGTCATCGAATTTAATAAATCTTGCTTGCATCTCTTCCTATGTCTCTTCCAATGACTAGAGACATCGTTCATACGTATCAGGCTATCACCACTCATCTTCTTGGATATGACACAAGCACAAGGGAGACCATATATTTTCACAATAGTGCAACCACACTTTGAGGTATCATCACCTACATTAGAAGCTCTTTTGGCCTTATGAAAAATATAATTAAGAGCCGCCCGAGAGATGTTACCAACCAATTGAGAATATAGCATGTTGTCTTTGAACATGTGTTCCAACACCGTTATACTACGACTAAATGTCGTTTGTATCTCATTATGGTGGTTTAGTATCATCTGGTTCACATATTCCCAACCCGTAATCAAATCACCCGTTCTATTTCCCAACCAATTCTTCAGACATGCATCTGCAGACTCAACTCAGTTTGATGTTGTATTACCGAGGTGCATTACCTGATCGGTCCATACACAGAAAATCTTCTACTTAACCTGATCAAGAATTGTGCTCTTAAGATATTTCAATAAATTGGGATATTTCACACGAACAACTCGGAATTATATAACAGCATCAGCATACAACTCTTTTGTAGATGCATTTATTATAACATTCCATACAGCCAAGATTTTCTCCACAATAACACCCGACTTGACCAACTATCCATCTTCACCAGCAACCTGTTTTGACCCCACAACAGGTTTAACCCGACTTCTCACATTTTTAGTAATAAGATACCTACAAAGTAATGCGGGAGAAGTGGAAAATACGGTTGCAACCAAATTCATTAATGTTGTATCTCGGTCGGTAACATTGACTTTTGGCATATCCTCTTGGTCCTTCAAGATTGACCTACACACCTCTAAAGCCCAATGAAAAATGTCTTCTTTTTCCCACTCTAGAAATGCAAAACCAACATAGTACATCTTCTCAGTCGACGTAACACCAACAATTTCCAACAACGGGAGCCTGTACTTGTTGGTTTTGTACGTCGAATAAATTATGTGCACGGTAAGAAACATGTTGAACAATTTAACAGAATCAGGATGAGTCCAATAAATGTAGCTAACATTTACTCCATTATGACCCCATCGGTGCCTACAAACATAATTGTTCTCATCTAGAACTTTCAAGAGATGTTTCATTTCGGTTCGATCCTCCCGAAGAGCTAACTTGGCTTGATAGTGTTTATTGTATACTTGTTTGATATTTGATGTGCTCTCCGGTCTTTTGTGCTTCAAAGTTGCAAGAATGTTTTTGGGCGGTACCAAATTCAAAGCCATGTCGGAAACACATGTTTTCTCATCCAGAAGGATCCGACATGCTATTGGATGATCGACCAACTTTGGAGTTAAATCATGATTGTGTTCACCGCTAATTCAATTAAATTTCCACTTCTTGTTGGCCACGAGATAACCATGCAAACGAAACAAACATTCACATTTTCTTGTACTGGTGTCTTCCCGTTTAAAATTTTGAATTCGAGCTACGTATTTTTCGCATGTCAAAATTACAAACACATTTCTTTTATACGTACTGTTATCGGACCTTGCTATCACAATACTAAATCCTAGTCTCGTTGTCTCTAAACGAATCCACTGCAACATATCGTCCCGTAATTCAAATTCTTCAACATTTTCAAAATGTTCACGAACATCTACCGCCTTAATTACAAGGACATCGGGTTTAGGAATGTTATCGGGGTGCACCATACCTATGTTACGTAAATAACATAATTATAAACATTTCACAATGAAAAATATAACACAGAGAGAAAATTGGAAATGGACTTCTGGTTTTGTTCAACCAAAAATCAAAAGTATACATCCGATTTAGACGTAACCTTATTTTTTTATAAAAAAAACAGATTAATGTAGTGAATAAGGGATAAAAGGGATAAAGTTTACCTGAAATTCTACTTTTTTGAGCTATTTCTTATATGATAAACCACAAAAATGAGGATTTGAAGTGGAAAATGGATTGACAATATAGAGGATTTTTGAGAGGTTTGAAGGAGAAAGAGTGTAATGGTGGTGATCACCATGGTTGCTGTTTTAAGCAATAAGTGTGTGTCAAAATCGGAAGTATATTTTCAATTTTATACAAAATATCCAGGTGACAACACAATTCAGTGTTTTCGCTACTATAACCGAAAGTATATATACGGTTCCAAATCGGAAGTGCATCTCTGATAAGGTTTCTTACAATTTGAGGTCACACTATATTTTGCCTGATTTATACAAAATAAAATGCGAACTGAAAATATACTTTAAATTTTAAAAAAGGTATTTTGATTTTACATAGGATGCCCACTATTACTATGGAGTGGATTAAAAAATTTACTAAATAGAAAGGGAGAAGGAAATTGTTCTATCCTCTGTTATTCTAGATAATTTTTTTGAATTTTAAAATAAATTTACATAGAAATAGTGTAGATTCCTTTTTGACTGACTTTTTCATACTATTAGTGCTTAAGGATGATGCATCACTCCCTAAGTCTTAGACCATTTACAATGGTTGAAAAACTCAACACCCACTTTTTCAACTCCCAACACTCCACATCATTTTCTCTTTCTTCCACCTAATAACTCAACACCCATTCAACTTTTACCCTCTCCAATGGTTTTTCACTCAACACCCTACCCCACCACTTTTTATTTTCATATTCTTATTTAAATTTTATTTTTATTTTTATGATTACATAAAATTACAATTATCGATTAAAATTAAATTAAAATAATAAATACTTAATAATCTATTTTTTAATTTTTTGTAATAAAAACAAAATTTATTTAAATAATTGGATACGATACAAATCATCTTAAATTAATTTAAAATACAACACACAATTAACGTAATTAGTACGTTACAAATAATTTAAAATGCAATACAACACACAAGTAACGTAATTAGCAGAATTTTGAGTGTTAAAATGATTATTGGGATCCATTTCACTAAAAAAAGACACTTAACTTCAAAATAAACACTAATAATAAAATTAAGATAGTGAAAAACTTAGTTTTTTTTTCTGTGTCCAAATCAAATGAACCAAGTCTCTATTTATAGAGGAAAAAAATCATGAATTTTGGTTAAAAAAATAAAATAAATTAATTTGCAACGAAATAATTGAGTTCAAAGTATTAAATGGATAAAAATCTGGTCAGCCAACCAGCCGCTGCCACGTCAGCCCATGCGTCAGTGTACATGATGTTGAGTTTTCTCAACATCTCTCTCCTCCAACACACACTCAACACTACTCTAAACACACAATTGCACATAATTTTACCATGTTGAGTTCAATTAAACACACCATTGCACATGGTCTAAGTGGGTGAGATGTGGGCGAGTGTTACAATCAATGGACGAGTGCTGCAACCTTAACACATGGTACTCATTATGTACTCACTTCCCTTTCTCTTAAACAACACAAATTTATTCCAACACAAAGTCATTAAGACACTTTAACGCATACTAGAAAATATAATCATTATCTATAGAAAATTTATTAAAAAAACTTACAAATTGTTCTCTATTAATAATATAAGAAAAATATATTTAAAAAGTGAATAATAATAATAATTTACAATAAAAGATGAATATTCATGATTCATTGATATGATAAAAGGATTTATAATTTAGCATAATTTGTTAAAATAACTTCTAATAAAAAGAAACGGTAAAGTTACTATTTTTAGAATATTGTTGAGAAAGAAAACTAGAGTTAGGAATAAATGACTAACTTGTCAAATAACGATGTGTTCTTGAGTGGAAGTCTTCAACCTCAAATAAATTGTGAAATCTTAATATCACCTCAAGTTTTGATACTTGGAGATAGGTTTGCCATTTTGATAAGTATTAGTCAGAGACCCGTGCGGGAATTTTTGATAAGTATTAGTCAGAGACTCGTGCGTCCCGCACGGGTGAATTTATTGTCCTGCACGGGTGAATTTATTTTAATATTGAAGAAATATTTTTTGTGGATTAAATAAGTTTTTGATTCCTATAAATATTACAGTTTTCATTTTTAGTACCTCCTTACTTTTAGGCAACGGTTTTTACAAAAAAATTGTTGTCAAAGCCAGCTAAAACCGTTGCCAAAATCCAAGAGGGACTAAAAATGAAACTGCAATATTTATAGGGATCAAAAACTTATTTAACCCGAATGGTTGTCGGGCAAGCCATCTCTTCGAGTCTTGTGATGAGTCGAACAGACCGAAAGACCTTCAAAGGGCATCATCTGTCCGTTCTGCACATGGTCAGAACCCTTACGCTCGACGGATGCCGAGTAGATCAGACCAACTCTCCTCATCGAGGGCTATGCCCGTTATGTCCCCATCTAGTCGACATAATGGCTGGTTCCGGGCACCATCGCCCGATTTGACCTAGTCAGCTCAAACAACTATATTCGCGGATTCACATATCTCGGCCCGAATATAACAACCAATGAGAGTCCTCTTAAGATCATTATATAAACCATCATACCTTTGAGGGCAATGTATCACATTCTTACACTCAAAACCCTAATATTATCTTGTTCTCACCTTGATCACTTGCTTACTTTAGCATCGGAGTGCCTTGCAGGTACACCACCCCTCCTCAACATCAACATTGCTCGAAGGACCTCCGTTCGCTTCGGCCATCTCCAATTCTGATCACTTGTTCAAATCAATGGCGCCGTCTGTGAGAATCTATGTTCCTCGTCTTCATTCCTCATCAAGAGTCCAGAAGACCAAATATACCTCAACACCTCCAAGAAGATGGATGAAAGCAACGATCTATTCACTTTGAGCAAGCGCATCATCTCGCCTATCTACAAGACAGACAGGAACGACACATTTCCTCATCTCGAGGATTTTAGGCATAACATGGATGGCAAGACCGTTTCCCCCATTTCCGATGAAGCTGACGACCAAGATTCTCCCTTGGATAATAAAAAATCCAAGAACCGAGCAGACGACGTCGTCACTTTTCCTCCTTCGGTACCATTACCGACCAGCAACGATCCTGCATTATCTGCAATCTTGTCCACCCTTAATCACACTAACAACCTCCTCCTCCAACAAGATCAACGTATCGAGGCTCTAGAAAAGAAAAGTCCCTCATCTCCACCTCAGAGACCTAAGAAGACCATATCCTGCAGCCTCTCTCCAAGAAGACTTGCTCGGAGCAAAGCTCACCCCAATCGTTCTTTCCTGAAAAAGAGGGGACACACCCTCCTCGAAAAAAATCAGGGATCTCCTTCATACAAGAAGAAAAAGAGCGAGCCACGTCGCCCCTGCGACCAAGACCTTTCTCCACCCCAGTGCATCGAGAACAATTGTTCTCCCTCTCTCTCTCTCTCCAAGTCGAAGCGACGAAGACGAGCATCGCGGTCTTCTTTGTCGGGTGATCATGGATGCTCTCATCCCTTTCGGGTTGGAGAAGCCCCCGAAGCTCGGACCTTATGATGGCACAACTGATCCCGACGAGCACGTCGAAAACATTGACGCCTTGTTCGACTACCGAGCCGTTAGGGGCGCCATCAAGTGCAGATTGTTCCCAACAACTTTGAGGAAAAGGGCAATGTCTTGGTACAAAAGCCTCCCCAACGAGTCCATCACCTCATGGAAGAAGTTGAGGAAGATGTTCTCAAGGAACTTCACTGCCTCTCGCCGTCATCCAAAGACAGAGGCCTCACTAGAAGCGATCATACAAGGAGAAGATGAATCTCTCCGAACATACATCGAGAGGTTCAAACAAAGAGGTCGTCCAGGTCTCCATGATCGACTGAAGCAACTCGTTTTTCAAAAATCATTTTAATTTTCAAAAACAATGAAATCGGCACCTAATTTTATTTGTTCTAAAAGAAGAACGGGAAAATATAGATAAAACCCACGAAAGAAAAATGATAAGATGGTCTACGAAATTAAGAGATATAGGTTCGGGAGTTGGTTATGCAAGGGGAAGGTATTAGCACCCCTCACATCCATCGTACTCGATGGTACCCATTTAGTTCAAAGTGTGTTTGTGTGTTAGTGTGGAATTTTACGATCTTTTGAGTTTTTTTTAAAAAAAAGAAAGAAAGGGAGAAGAAATGTTTTTATTATTTTTGCTCGCCTTTGGTCGTAAGACTTAGTGCCTATGTACTCCCTCGTGCAATGGAAAAGTCAAAGTGCCGTAGTTCGGCCAGAAAATGATTGTTTGTTGATTGATTTTAAATGAAAAGACAAGTCGTCATTTTTAAAGGAGAAGACCCGTCTAACGTCCACAAGGTGTGATAAATAAAATAGGACTACGCACCAACATGAGGGAGGGTTTGAGAACACCTCTAGTACTCAAGTGGAGAAGTCAAAAACCTTTTGGGAATAGAGGAAGAAGCATCTCAATTATAAATGAATCATGTCTAATCTTGAAAATGGTTTAAAGGTAAAGGTGCTCGAGCGCACAAAAGAAGTTTGAATGAGTTGGGATTGATTTTAAGTTGTGGATGACAAGTATCGAAACATTAGGCTATCATCTAATGATTCGAATACTAGAAATTGGCGAGTGAGCTCAACCAATCATCTCTCATCCCAAAATTTTTTTATGAAATAAGTGTTTCGAGTGAGATAAATTTTTTAAATTATTGGGCTATCATCCAACAATCTAAAGACTTTAAATTCGATTAAGTCGTCGGGCTATCATCCAACAATTTAAACGAATGTCACTATATTATTTTAATGCGGATAGAAGTATTTAGTTTATTGGACTATCATCCAACAACCTAAAGACTTCCAATTCAATTAAATCGTCGGGCTATCATCCAATAATTTATTTGAATACCGCTCTAGCTTTTTTGACATGGATAGAAGTTTTATCTTATTGGGCTACCATCCAACAATCTAAAGACTTCAAATTTGTTTAAA
Source organism: Vicia sativa (assembly GCA_021764765.1). Classification (NCBI taxonomy): domain Eukaryota; kingdom Viridiplantae; phylum Streptophyta; class Magnoliopsida; order Fabales; family Fabaceae; genus Vicia; species Vicia sativa. The sequence continues at coordinate 208,445,046 of CM038792.1, read as the reverse complement.
ACATTAGGCTACCATCTAACGATTTAAACAAATTTCATCCAAGTTTATTATGGAAAACATTTTAAAAAAAACATCTCGACGTTGGATCGAGGTTTGAGAAGAAGACTCGACATTGGATCGAGTTTTATTGAAAGTGTTTTAAATGCTTGCTGAATGGAGAAAGAATGGAGATGAGAAGAATTTGGTATGTGGACCAAGGCGCAAAAGATGGAAGAGGATCGAAATAATTGTAAATAACAAATAAAATCGACAAAGCCCATACAAGGTGGCCAACCTAAGTATAAAACAATTAAATTACATGTGTACTAGCAAAGTGGGCTAGTCTACTATAACGACTAATTGGAACAATTAATCGAAATAGGCTCACTGTAAGAAGGCCCAGGATCAAGCGTACATGTGTGCATGTGTGGTCATCGCGACGCTTCGTAGCTTTGTCGACTTACGGGTTTAAAATGATTTACAATAATTAGTTTAAAAATGTTTTTTTTGGTTTTGTGTAAGTGACAATAAAAATAAAATAAATGTGAACTAAATTATTACAAGAATTGTTTTTGGGAGAGGGATACATCAATTATAAATGAGGATAATGAGGAGAAAAACGGTAAAATAAAATAGAAAGCAGTAAATTAATTACAACGCAACAAGGGGATTGAGATACATTTTTTCGAATGGAGATAAAGATAAATTAAAGAGAAACTGTAAATTAACGGAATATTAACAAAAGTTAAATGCGGATTATTGTATTTTATTAGATTAATTAACTTTAGAATAAATTTATGAAATTAATTCTAAGAAATGCAACCACTATATTACAATATAATTTGAATTTATTTACCGATGAATAAATAAAGTATAAAAATAATATGTATATAGTATATATAATACTAAATATAAGAAATAAATATAATATGTATATTTACAATACTAAATATAGGAAATAAAAATAATATGTATAATTATATTTACGATATAAAAATAAAAACATAAAACTACTAAGTATATTGTATGTACATTACTAAATATTGAATATTAAATAAAAACAGTAATATGAATAAGAGTATATAAAAATGTATATAGATGCGACAATATAGAATGTATGCTTGAACCATCCTCGGATATCTTCACAAGTAACAGATACATTAGTAGCATAGTGTAAATAAATCGAAAAAGAAATGAAATTAATGTACATGAACAAATGAAGAAACAAACGATTGATTATAATTGAAACCAAAGAAATCGTGCACAAGTTATTATTTAATCCAAAGTCGAAACATGGAAAATTGATTTCTTAACCAACCAAGACAAGTGATTATAATTCGGGCAGCCACTAATTAATTACTTTTACTCAAGATAGAACATGATTTTCTTGCACCAAAGAAAAATGTACTACGCTTGATGGTTTTCTCGGTTAAGCCTTACGCAAATAACGCGACATAGACATTGAACCATCGTCGAAACCGATATGGAATCCTCTTATCAAATCCAATCGAAATTAAAAAAGAAATGAGAATAACATAATGATCGCGACTTTATCGTCTATTAATCAGCAGACTGCAAGTGCACAGTCCTATCGCGTAGTTTTAAAAGATATCGAACCCACAGAGACTATAAATCGAACTATTGTTATCCTAAGTTACGGTATACAGCTAAGGCGAATAATTCTTTAAGATATTTTTGTTAAGGAAAATATATTAAATAAATAGATATTAGTATGTAATTCGTCTAACCTAAGGGGATCTGAATTTCCACTGACGTGTTACTCAAGTTGAATAAAAATCTTATTTCAGCAAACAATATTCATCTAAAGATCCTATCTCAAACTGTCGCTCTGTTGAATCGGATCATGTAATTAAATCCTAACGTATGCTCTCGCTATCCCGCCGAATTTAAAAACACTTTTTGAAAATAAATAAAGTTTAATCTCTTTTAAAACGCTGTCGCAGTCTTTAAAATTAATACTTAGTATCCACTATCTGGTTCTAAACCTCAAACTGTCGCTTTGTTGGTTTCTAACCTTAATCCAGTTTATTAACCTCAAACTTTCGCTCTGTTGGTTTCTAAACCTTTTAATAAATTAAATTAGATATCTAAATCAGAAAGAATATTTTTAACAACGTAACATTATGCCAGTTTATTTTCAGATTCCTTTGGTTCGATTAATTTACATACCAATATCAAAACGATTTAGCCAAACATAGAATTTAGCATAAACAAACTAAACATGAAGATAAAAATTAAGAGCAACATGATAATTAAATTAAAAGTAGTAAATGATAATAATAGCAACAATAATAATAATAATAACAATAATAATAATAATGATAATAATAGCAATACAATAAAGAACCTGTAAATGCGAGAAATGAAGAACTTGAAATAAACTTCTATTATGATGACAAGATTGTGATCCAAGAGTACATAGATTGTAGGCCTAAAACTAATGGTGTGGTAGTTCCCCGATATGAGAAACTACCACTTTTACAAATATGATTTCTGCCTAAAACTATGAATAACGCTTCCGCGGACAAACTTGGATGTCTCTAAAATGAATGCTAACTAGTTTATATAGTGAGAAATTGTGGAAGTTATCATGAGAGAAGTAGTGATGATAATGGAGAAAATGGAGAAAGAAGTGGAAAAGTGGGAAGTTGAAAAGATCATGGGGTGATAATGGGAAGTTTGGCTGATGGGCCTAGCTTTGCTTCTGTAATTGGGTCTTTTATCTTTTCTTTTATATTTTGAGCATTTTTCTTCATGTCTCCTCCATTTTTACTTCTTTTCTCGAAAATTCTTCATTTAATTAAATATCTGCAAAATAAACAAATACTAGCGTACGTAAATAAAGTAATATAATTAAATAAAAATAGTAACATTGTTTATGAAAATTACGTCAAATATGTTATATAAATTCGTGTTATCAAACTCCCCTATACTTAAACCTTTGCTTGTCCTCAAGCAAAAAGTAAAAATGAAAAATCACTTCAGCATAGGTTAAACGCAGATATAAAACACAATTCAATTTGTACTTGGTTGAAATTCACTTCTTTGTTGGATAACTCGAGTTTAGACTTTGACACCAAAATTACCGTAATAACACTAGATAACCCCATTTTTGCAGACCAATTTAAGTCATGAATTATAGCTCGACCTAATACTTTCGTTTTGTTTCACCCGTTTTCATTCTTACGCAATCCCATTAAGCTCTTTACCTTACGCGCACATAGTGGAGTAACCGGTTAGTGACTTTGATCTTTATAATCCACTAGGAGTCCCGGTACTTATATTTGGTACTCCTTTATCCAATTACAAATCGGGGATCGATCGTCATCCGCCCTACCAAGTTCAGCACCGGACCAGAACCAATTCATAATGGATGTTTGCATAAATATTTTATAGTTTCGCGATCGTTGAATTAAATGATCCGTAAGGACCATCTAACTTAATAAGTGCATCTTCTAATAAAAATTTTCTTTAAAAATCTTGATCAATCACTTATATTCATCGATTCTCCACGTAGTTTGTCGCCATGCTTAATAAACTACTCGGGATTACTTTAAAACTAAGTCTTAAGGTGTTGGTATAATAAGTACTTAAATCAATCTAACACGTTGGGGTTTTAAAGTGTTAGGACGATAACAATTTTGCTAAGTCGCTCAATTCTTATTTAAAAATAGGCAACCTTAGTATTATTTGAGTGTGTTAATATATGAGTTTTAATTTTGTTAAAATTTTGTCGTTATGGCTCAAGAAAAGGAGAAATTGAATAAGCACGAAATTTAAACATAAAAGACTAAAATTTCATAAACATGTATTTTATTGAATGGAAATTTTGCAATACATAGAAAAAGGAAACTAAAAGGAAAAACTAAATAGAGCAAAGAAAATAAAACGAACAGAGAAATGTTCGACTCCCCAAACTTAAAATAAACATTGTCCTCAATGCGATAGAACCGGAGAAATCGAAAGGGAAGGGTGGTCACTCGAGGAATCTTAATTTGCATGCCTTTTAGTAATACATGTGACTTAGGCAAATAAGGAACAATTTTGTATATACATATATATATATATATATATATATATATATATATATATATATATATATATATATATATATATATATATATATATATATATATATATATATATATATATATATATATATATATATATATATATATATATATATATATATATATATATATATATATAATAATTCTAAATTTTAATATATATAATACTAGTATATAATGTTTTTAATTAATATAATAAATATTGGGAAATATTGATTTGGTATATTAATAGGAGAAATGCGATAATTAAAATATTACTCAATTATAATTATAAATATTAATGTGAAATTTTTATTGAGTTTAATTATCGGTATTACAGGGAAATAGTTCAAGCGCATCAAAAGAAAGGGTGCAATAGATAACCGACTAAAAATTTAAAATTTAACATAAAATAGAAAAATTGAAAATACGAAAAAGAAAAATTAAAATTAGAAACTAGAATGACTACCCGTTGATTTTCCATGGCCACTTATCAAGCCATCTCACATATCCCTCACCTTTTCTTTTCTTACGTCTGTAGGGCGGTTTATTCTTTCGACATATTGGTAGTGGTTCTGGATTTATCCTAAGTATAAGTTTTTCAATTTTTGGCTTAGTGATTTTGTCCATCGCCTCATAAGTTAACCTTACCCTCTTAACAGTAATTATATCCCTAATTTTATGGTCCTCTAATTTTCGCTTTTTAGGTAAGACTTCAAATGGTGGTGAATTAGTATGGATATTTTTCAATACCGCAACGTGCGTTTTAGATTGGGAGTCTACCGGAGTTTCCATAAAAATTTTCGGGAAGGGAATCAGTGGGATGTAGTGATTTGGGGTTACGATAGATGCTTCTTTTTCTACCTCTTTTACAACCTCCTCTTCGAACATTGTTGGTTCATTTTTCTCAATCTCCACTATTTTGTCATCAGAACTTTCCTCGGACACAATATCACTCTCCTCATACTCATCATCACTTTCTAGATTTCCAAATAGTTTTTCCATAATGGTTGTTTCAACATCCACATCTTCCTCGGGTAGAGGTCCTAGAAGGTTTTGTTTGAGTTGAGAGATTTTAGTCTCTAAGCCAACGGTGTGAGACGCGAGGGATTCAACCATACTGGTTAGTTGGCTAAGGGTTTCATTAATTTGAAGACTTTGTTTTCGTACTTCTTCATTTTGGATAGTTTGTGCTTCATTTTGGATAATTTGGGTTTCTACAAAGTGCTCAATCATAGACTCTAACCTAGAGTTAGTTATCATCTCATCTGAATCTTCCATTGATGTTTCAAAATTAAAATCTTGCGATTCGTCAGAGTAAGTTAAAGTTTCATTTGTGTTTCCCGGCGACTTATCATCCTAGATGATTCATTAAAATCTTCCATTAATATTTCGAGATCAGATTTATATGGTTTTGGTGATTCTTCAAAATATTGGGTGTGATAATTGTAGGAAGAATTGGGTTGAGGAAAAGTTTGGTTGAAATTATAAGTTTCTTGTGGTTCCTCAAAATATGGGGATTGGTAGTTTTGGAGGTAGTTTGGGTAAGAGTAAGTTTGTGAAGCATTAAAGTTTTCCATCAGTATTTCAAGGTTGGATCTATGGGATTCTTGTGGTTCCTCATAATACTGATAATGGGCATAGGAAAAATTTGGGTCATACATGGTAAATAAAATAAAAATGCCTTAGTCTATACGGTGTAACACCAGAGTTACAATATCGACTTAAATAGTCCCGGCGCCAAAAACTTGATCGCGACTTTATCGTCTATTAATCAGCAGACTGCAAGTGCACAGTCCTATCGCGTAGTTTTAAAAGATATCGAACCCACAGAGACTATAAATCGAACTATTGTTATCCTAAGTTACGGTATACAGCTAAGGCGAATAATTCTTTAAGATTTTTGTTAAGGAAAATATAATAAATAAATAGATATTAGTATGTAATTCGTCTAACCTAAGGGATCAATTTCCACTGACGTGTTACTCAAGTTGAATAAAAATCCTATTTCAGCAAACAATATTCATCTAAAGATCCTATCTCAAACTGTCGCTCTGTTGAATCGGATCATGTAATTAAATCCTAACGTATGCTCTCGCTATCCCGAATTTAAAAACACTTTTTGAAAATAAATAAAGTTTAATCTCTTTTAAAAATAGCCTTTAAAATTAATACCTAGTATCCACTATCTGGTTCTAAACCTCAAACTGTCGCTCTGTTGGTTTCTAACCTTAATCCAGTTTATTAACCTCAAACTTTCGCTCTGTTGGTTTCTAAACCTTTTAATAAATTAAATTAGATATCTAAATCAGAAAGAATATTTTTAACAACGTAACATTATGCCAGTTTATTTTCAGATTCCTTTGGTTCGATTAATTTACATACCAATATCAAAACGATTTAGCCAAACATAGAATTTAGCATAAACAAACTAAACATGAAGATAAAAATTAAGAGCAACATGATAATTAAATTAAAAGTAGTAAATGATAATAATAGCAACAATAATAATAATAATAACAATAATAATAATAATGATAATAATAGCAATACAATAAAGAACCTGTAAATGCGAGAAATGAAGAACTTGAAATAAACTTCTATTATGATGACAAGATTGTGATCCAAGAGTACATAGATTGTAGGCCTAAAACTAATGGTGTGGTAGTTCCCCGATATGAGAAACTACCACTTTTACAAATATGATTTCTGCCTAAAACTATGAATAACGCTTCCGCGGACAAACTTGGATGTCTCTAAAATGAATGCTAACTAGTTTATATAGTGAGAAATTGTGGAAGTTATCATGAGAGAAGTAGTGATGATAATGGAGAAAGTGGAGAAAGAAGTGGAAAAGTGGGAAGTTGAAAAGATCATGGGGTGATAATGGGAAGTTTGGCTGATGGGCCTAGCTTTGCTTCTGTAATTGGGCCTTTTATCTTTTCTTTTATATTTTGAGCATTTTTCTTCATGTCTCCTCCATTTTTACTTCTTTTCTCGAAAATTCTTCATTTAATTAAATATCTGCAAAATAAACAAATACTAGCGTAATACAGAAATAAAGTAATATAATTAAATAAAAATAGTAACATTGTTTATGAAAATTACGTCAAATATGTTATATAAATTCGTGTTATCACATAATACACGGTGTCTCAACATGTTTCTCGGTTTGATTTTTACACGAATAAACATGGCATTATCGTCACCTTCATCGAAACCGATTAGGAATCCTCTTATCAAATCCAATCGAAATTAAAAAAAGAAGAAATGAGCATAACATAATACACGGTGTCTCAACATGTTTCTCGGTTAGATTTACACGCGAGTAACACTGTATTATCATTAAACCGTCGTTGAAACAATAACCGAATCATTCACTATAACTTCAAGTAGCACAAAACTGTATAAAAACAAGGTTGATTTCAAACAAACGAATCCAAATAATTTTGACATGAACCAATGAGGTGCAATCTATATAAACATCTTATCACATTCCAACACATCCTGAATACGAATCGCTTAGCGTACTTTTGAACAATTGCAGCATCACAGCATTTTTTTTAAAATTAAAAGAAGGAAAGCCATTGAATCGACATACATTGACATTTCTATACAAAAGAACATCAACATTTTTGCTCTAATAGATATTTAAAACATAAATTCTACTAAAAACCAGACAGCATACAGAGTTTACAAAATTCAAACAATGTTGACAAAGTTAAGTGCAAGCAGGACATATTCTCAGCAATGTCTGATTTTTCAGAACCTAAATCAACTATCAATAAAAATCAATTATCACCACAAAAATTTTAGAAATCACAAATCCAGAACATGAACAATATAAGTGAGAGGAAAGAAGTTTACGGATGTTTGAGAGGTGGTGGTTTTCGTCGTGAGAAAATGAAGGTTGTGCGCAGAATCACGGATTGAGGAAAAAGGAAACGGTGGAGGGATGATGATGGTGGCTGTTGAAAGCAGGAAGCGGCAGCGAGATGGTGGACGGAGGGTGACGTTGAGTTCGCCGGTGGCTGGAGTGTGAGAGAAGAGGATAATGGTTGTTGTTGAACGGCAGGTTGTTTGACGGAAACAACAAGGAGGAGTGGTAGCGAGTATGTGTTACGGCGGTCGGAAGATACTGGTGGTGAGAACGGCGAAAAAAGAAATTGAGGTATGAGTAGGTGAGGTGGTGAGGAAACAGGGAGGTTGAAGGTAACGGTGAGAACAGAGGGAATGGCGATGGTTGGAAGAAACAGCAGCGATGGAGACAGGGATGCGGCAACGGAAGGAGTTTGAAGATGAAGAAGGAGCGGCTGTAATCGGAAAAGCTGAGGTTTGAAGGTTGAACAGTGAAGGGGGTTAGCATGGAAGGTGGGTTGACGGAGATGGTGGGAGCCGTGAGGTGAGCACAGCGAAACAGAGGCAAGGTTGTTGTGAGAGAAGAGGAAGTTGTTGGAAAGAAACAGATGGAGTGAGTTCCGGACAGTGAAGAAGAGAGCAATTTCTTTTCTCCTCTTTTATTGCGATTTCTATATTGTTTCGTTTCAATTATTTTTTGGCCTCCTCCGTTTCAAATTGGTTCCTCCTCCCTTTAATAAGAATCATATATATATATATATATATATATATATATATATATATATATATATATATATATATATATATATATATATATATATATATATATATATATATATATATACCATACAAATTAGGTTTTCACAATATTTTAGTAATGTCAAAAATGCCCTTAATCATAAAATAGGCTAATAAGCCAAATGGACCAAAAATTAACCTATTTGAAAATATTTTTGTTTGATTTTTTTGAGATAAATTGACACTTAAAATTGTCAAAAATGGTAAAAGTTTGGACGATAAATTATCCGAAAAAAAATAAATGAGTACATTAAAATAAATTACGGGTCTCATAGATTAAAGAAAAATTATTAAATGGTTAAAATCGAAATAAAATGATAATAAAGAATATCCCGTTTTAGAACGCTCACGATTAAAAACGAGACTTCAAAACGTACCGAAAAATTAGGGAAAACACATTTTTATGATTTACGCGATACGTAAATTTATAAAACAGTGAGTAAAAGATGAAAACTTGAAATATTTTCTCCGCTAATTTTCGCACAGTGTTGAATCGCTTTTAATAGTCTGTTTTAAAAAACCGAAATATCGATATCATCGACATACAAATAATTTAAAAACAATGAAATAAACAGGCAGAGAGGTAAAAATAAATGAAGTGAAAAAAACGGATATTTAAAACTAAAAAAAGATGCCAATATCGATTTAGACTGACTTTTGATCAGTTTAAATACGACGAAATGATGCATATGCAATGAGTAAATGACTATTTTTTCTTAAAATACAATGCAAGTAGAAAACTAGCAGGGTAAAATTTGGGGTGCAACACCGACAAGATGAAGAAGTACTTGCTTGAACGAGGATTACGCTCCCGCAACGACTTTGCCAAAGCAGTTGGCATTGAAACACCAGCAACATTGGATGCCCTCCTCCTCAAGGCCCAAGCATACATCCAATACAAGGAGAATGAGGAAGCCAATTATGCTCGACATTGAAGCATAAATGACCTCACCAATCGCCCCGACGGGCGGGCATAAACAAATCTTCCCCCACAGACACAACTTCCTGGCAGACATATATTCTTCGCGAACACAAATGCCTGGAAGACATGCGTTCCCCGCGAACACAACTGTCAGGCAGACCTACGTTCCTCGCATCCGAGCAAAAACGGAAAGGGGCATACTATCTCAAAAACCTACATAGGGAAGAACTTGCTCAATCATAAAACGCTGAAAAAACTTAAACAATAATATAGTTAAGGCACAAACAGTCGACATGCTTCGGAATATCTTCTGAGCAATAAGAGCTCGACACCAAGCGCACACCCTGGTACCAACAATGCGCTGCAAACACGACATTAAGGGAACCTCGCTCCACATATATAACGAGTCAGATCCTCGCCTCGACACGGGGGACTCAAACGAGCCCAGTTGTCTAAGTACCTCGCCCGGCAGAACACTCAGCTCGCGATGGGGACATTCACGCCACCGACCTCAGGACTTTAATCAAGACTTGAGTTCCGGACCAAGCTCGGTAGACAAACTGGCACCCTTCGACTAGTCACCCCACACTAGTGGAGACATACGAGCAAACCTCCCATACACTTAAAAAAAACAAACTAGTAAAGTTGCTCAAAACTATGAGCAAACAAACGAACAAATCACATACGAGCATGTCCTCATAAAAATCACAAAACGTCTCTATCACAGACGACAAGCGCCATCAAGGCACTTTCCTCTTTAATGCACAAACTGACTTTAAGTAGTCACTTATGTGCCTAGAAGCACGACTTGGGGGGCTACTGTTCTGGACAACTGATAAGTGTCAAAATATAGTTATTTTGTATATAGGTTTTGTGGCACTTATCTGTTCTTGTTTGTTAATAATCGTTGAATAACTCCACTTTTTGTTTTAAATGCATTTTATTGTGTTTTGTGTACATAATGAACCGTTTGATTAATTTTAATGTATTTTTGTACGTGTTTGTTGCATATTTGGAGCATGGAGGAATAAAGTGTCGAAGACACGGCTCCGAAGACGCAATTTTGGCCAAAAAGTCAGCAACTTTCGCGCTTAGCGCGGTAAGGAGGTTTAAGTAATAAATTAGATCACGCTTAGCGCGCTTAGCGCGATCTGCAGGATTTTGTTTTATAAATACATTTCAAAACAGATTTTTAGGTTATGGTTTTGGGGTGGATTTTGATCCCCATTTCCATCAACCTTTATTTTTGGTAGTATAGCTTAGAAAACAACATTAGGGCTTGCTCATGGATGATTGGAGGTGGATTGCTCTTCGATAGGAGTTGACAAACCGGTGTAAATGAGTGGTTTATCTCTTCTTTTCCCTTTGTATTTCTCTATTTGTTGGGTTTGTTTGTATATTTACCTTGAACTCATGTATATTTGTCGCCCTTGGCGTTTTATAAAGTTTTCTTTATGGATCTGCGTTGGTGATTGTCTTAGGTTTTTACTCTATGTTAGGGATTTGAGCTTTGCTAGATATAGATTGCTTAGATTCTTACCTAGGATGATTATCTGTTAGTTTCTGAATGCTAGAAATGAGTTTAGAGCTGACATTTACTTAGAGTATCTGATCTGGTCGACATAACGACTAGTTTCAGACATCATCGCCCGATTTAACCTAGTTAGCTCAGACAACTATATTTGCAGATCCGCATATCTCTGCCCAAATATAGCAACCAAATAGAGTCCTTTTAAGATTATTATATAAACTATCATACCTTTAAAGGCAAGATATCACATTCTTACACTCAAAACTCTAATACTCTCTTGTTCTCACCTTGATCACTTGCTTACTTTAGCTTCAGAGTGTCTTGCAGGTACACCACCCCTCCTCAACATCAACATTGCTCGAAGGACCTCTGGTCATCTCCAATTCTTATCACCTGTTCAGATTATATATATATATATATATATATATATATATATGAAAAATTCATTTTAATATAATTATACAAAATATAATGGTAAACTTGATAAATGATGTATTTAGATGCACATTTGAATTTAAATTGAATTGCGTAATGTTAAAATAAATTTAATGTATTAAGTAATTTAAAAAAAAAAAACTTGTGACATGGAGAAAGAAAAAAATTAACATTTGAAAATAATGATAATAATTTGATAGTAACACGTAAGATAAAAGTTAGTTGTGTGAATGATATGTAGTATTATTCAATTTCATAAAATATATTTTTAATTTTATTAAAGTTAAATAATAGATTAATTAGTATTTAATGGGAAAGTACAATGAAAAATTATGAAATCAAAATATTACAACAAATAATATGATTATACAAAATATAATGGTAAACTTGACAAATGATGTATTTAGTTACATGTGAATTAAATTGAATTACATAATGTTAAAATAAATTCAATGTATTAAGTAATTTTAAAAAAACTTGTGACATGGAGAAAGAAAAAAAACTAACATAAATAATGGTAATAATTTGATAGTGACCCATAAGATAAAAAATTAGTTGTGTGAATGATATATAGTATTATTCAATTTCATAAAATATGTTGTTAAATTTATTAAAGTTAAATAATAGATTAATTAGTATTGTCTATGATAATAAACAAATAGAAAAGATAAAATATGTCCTAAAATGTAAGTTTAAAATGAGATATTTAATTGTAAAAGAATCAATTATATTAAAATTCAAATGTATTAAATAATCATATAAAATAAAAAGAGAAAAAAGAAAGTAGTGTAAGATTGAAGAAAAAAAAAAATTTATTTGAATCAATGAGAAGTTAACAGTTGGTGCATGAAATCAAAAAAGTTAAAAAAATTAAAAGTTATTTTGTTAGTTTCTAAAATATTCAAAGTGTAGTGTAAAATATTTTTTAGAAAAAAGTAATTTAGGTAGATTGACCAATCTTTTATTATATGTTAGATAGGAGATTACATTAGTTGAGTTTGTTTCTACTTAAGCTTGCTTTTGTTATTTCTCCAGATCATGACAAATATGCCATTGAGAATAAAGTGTGCATTTGTACATCAGTACAATAAGTGTATTGTGATAGTTTAGCCTCTGACTTGCAATCAATGCTGTGTAATAGGAAGACAGTCGGGTTAGAAAATGCACAATAATCTGATGGCATGCAATTATAATGTGCCATTGGTTGAAAATTTAATTGGACCTTTCCTGCATATTTTAGGAAGATAGTCAGATTATTAAGACTTTTCACCTAGCATTCAACTTAAAATTTCCAACAATACAACATGCTCTCAGCTTTCTTTTGACAATTCAATTTTACAATTTGATTACAATTTCGAACAAACGTCAGTTTCAAATAAATAATTACCAAACTGCAACTATACACATCATCTAACGACTGAGCAAAATAAGTAAACAGATACTTCCCCCCTTGAGACATGACTTGTAGGTGAAAACAAAAGATTATATGGATCTGATGCTTTAAGCCAAGACCTCAATTTTGAAGATGGATGGCAACAAATTTATACATGTTGCCAGTTAGTTTGAAACCACCATGGAAACAAAAATGCCTTACAATAGCTACACTTCTATCTTCATTAGTTTTTGTTCCTCTTTCTTGTTTGACTCTCGCTCTTAATCAAACTTCACAGTTTTATCCCCTTGCTCTTGCTTCAATGGTTCAGCAGGGAAGTATTTTATGCCAACTAGATCGCCTACATTGCTAATAACCTATGAAAGGAGTTCAATCACAGCAAGTTACAACGTAAAACATATGTGGAAGTGAACTTATATAAATCTTGCAAGAAGAATATCGGTACAGACAAAAAAGACGGGACATTATATACACACCTTTAAGGCATGTGTAAGATCTTCCCTTGAATGAGCAGCTGATATGCATATGCGTGCTCTAGCCAGTAGCAATGGGGTTGCGGGAAAAGCAACAGTCACAACAGCAATCTGAAGAAGTAGAGAAGCAACAAAAAAATGTTAACATTAACTTAGATCCATGATGTATGGGATCAACAAGAACTACAATGGAGAAGGAAGAATTTTCGTGCTCTCACATTCTGCCTGAGGCATTCCCTTGAGAAAGCAGGGATTTTGGCTGGGTTGTAAAGCATGATTGGCATCACAGGAGAATCATTATCCCCAAGAACCTCAAATCCCATCTTCTGCAGTTCTGACCTGAAAAAATTGCTATTCTCTCGAATTTGTGCAAGTTTTTGGGCACCTACACAAACAGTTTTATTCAATGTTGAGTATGCCAGTTTCATTCAATGCAAGTAAAATGGCCAAACAACATGAAATTCAGAGAGGAGATCAAGTGCGCAGCCAAACCTCGACTCGAACCATCCTCTCCAAGAATAACTTTTATGGATGATATTATTTGTTGAGCAGCTGGGGGTGAAATTGAAGTCGCATAAAGATGCGCGGGGCAAGTGTACTTCAAGTATTTGATAAGCTCCTGAAGGTAAATCCAAAAGTTCAATATAAGAAACAAAGTTTGAAGCAACCTAATAGCAAAGATATGATAGATTTTTTATCGCTTATGCAATCAGGTGGAGACATATATGAAACACATCTAATAGAGCAACTTCTAAATGTGATACTAAAAGCAATGTATGTAGATCCAAGAGCACACTAATTCAGCATTGCAGCAATATTACATCATTTCAGTCGTATGAAACTAAAGTCTCCAATTGTGACAGATCCAAAGATTATAAATAGTGCAGGCAACTTTCATTTTCGTGAATATAAATTTGAAGGGGATATAAGGTTGGCTTGGTGGCTGAGGTGAGAGAGTTTAGGAATAGTAACAAGTTAACAATTAATATATTGGTTGTTTCAATATATAAACATATATAAATTTGTAACATTAAAAATATAATATACCTTTTTAAAGAACAAACTGATATTATTACTGAAGTGAGGATAACCGCATGCCTATACAAATGACAAGATAGATAACTCTCTACGGCTCCTTTCTTATTTATAGGCAACATGCCTTATTTCCTAGTTACCTAACTAACTTGAATTGGGCTATCAACAGAAAATAGGTTTACTGAAGTCCATACCAATCACACAGGTTATAATTTAAAAATTGAAGATATGAGTGGAGCACATTCAGCAATATATATTAAATAAAATATTTATATTTATTTGTGTGAAATTACATTTGATCTATGATTGTTCTATCCCAACTCAAGTCTATGCATTCTCGCTACTCATTCATTTTCCTTCCTAAGCCCTTTCAATGTCCCTCCTTTGATCAACAATTAGTACATAAGGTAAGGACAAAAATTTGTATTGTCATTTTAAAGGCAAGACTGCAAATTTGTTAACTTTTTTGGAGATGATTGGCAAGGAACTTTCCAGTAACAATAACATGGGGAAGGCGAATGTCCACACACAAAAGAGACAATATGCGGACACGTTTATTGTGTAATTATCCTTACCATATATTAATATGCTACAGATATTTCAGCAATATTGAATTGCATTGCATAGTTCCCTCGAACCTATCTGTTACAGTCTATCAGAAATAAACATTTCCAAATTCCCTCCCAACCCTTATAGTACATTACTACTCCTACTCCATTAGTAAAATTGGGGCCTAATATTCAAATGTACATACCTTAGATCCTGCAATATAACCTCCGCATGATCCAAATGATTTGGTGAATGTTCCCATCATAATATCAATATCCGCAGTATCCACGCCCAAGAGCTCACAAACACCCCTTCCCGACTTGCCCACGGCTCCAATACTGTGTGCTTCATCCAAATATGTATACGCCTATATAGATATGGACGAATACAGAAAGAAATAAACAGAAGTACAAAAGCAAAAAAAAATAAAACTAATAGTAACAAGTTAATAAAAAAACCAATTTAATGCCTGCTCAGAAGGGAAAGGGGCCATTAAAAAAAGAGTAGCGCCATTAAAATAAAAGTTGTTATCAGACTACACACAACTACTAAATAAAAAATACCTTTTAAAGGTAAAATGATTTAGTATTTCTTTTACATGATCAGCCCATTTGAGTCATAAGCTTAAATAAATAAATTAAATGCAAATACACTAATTTCTTGGAATCAAACTATTTACGGCTTACAAGTTACGGACATTTGGAAAATTTTCAGGAAACCTGACTCGTATAAACTTTTGGCAATCTATAAATTTTTAACTCAAATTAAACACTCCCACCCTCCTTAACAGCCAAAAATTGCAATCTTGCCCTCAAATTTCTCAAGCTTGTAGTGGTTTAGAGCTACTATAATAAATTAATAACCAACCTTAAATTTTTTGCATATAGCTATTATCTCTGGAAGTTTGCAAAGCTCTCCTTCCATGCTGTATATCCCCTCCACAACAACCATTATCTTCTTCCAAGGCCTGTGTGTTCTTGGCTGTCCATCAGCAATTTGTTCTCGTAAAACTTCTTCAAGATGTGCTGGCACTGCAAGCAGATAGCCAAGGAGAAAATGAACAAAAACGTTGTGAGTTCTGGAGCTTCATATCACCGCCAACAGACAGACAGTCTGAAAAAATGCAATCCAGTAGGTAGCAAAATACATCACACACACTGACACACACACCAAGCGTTCAAAATACATTACATAAATAATCAAATGTCAGTTCAGTTACCCTTTCCTTCATCTTGATTCTATTTCTCTGCAGAAACGAAGTCATCATATGAAATTTGACTATCTTATACATACTTAGTAAATAAATAATGTTGTGCAGAATAGCCGCCATCATCATCCACAACCCATGTATTGGAATGTAAACCTCTCTTTTCAGGGTTAAATATGCTTTTCATCCGCACATGATGCTAATCACTTACACTGACATGCTAATTGCATATGCTAAGTCCGGTCTACACACACACACGCACACACAAACTTTCGTTTTTAGTCCCTACACAAATTTCCTTCAAACTTTCGCCCCCAACATGTTTTTTAGTCACCAATTTTATTCATCGCTTTTTAACAATACTGACACGTGTCTAACGGAAATTCACATGGCAGGTTTCACGTTAATTTTTTTGATGACATTGTTGAGACCTAAAAATTGCATGAGTAAAATAATATTTAACCCCTCTTTTCAGAACAGTGTGGAAATAAAAAAGCTGGCTCTCAACAACTAACTCATAAAACTCAATTTAGTGAACAGAAAGTTGCCTCTCACCGTTGTGTTGAAAAACACGAATAGTTGCTCCTGATCCCCGTGCACCATTAACAATTGAGTTGTGGTTCAGTGAATCACTAATAATCAAACTTCCCTGTAAAAGTACTAGATCAATGAATAATCACACAACTATAAGCATCTAACAAAGAAAAAAAATACCAAAATTTACCAACCTTCCCCATCAAAACTGGAAGAATAGCAGAGTTAGTGACATAGCCCATTCCAAAAACCAAAGCAGCTGGCTTTTTAACAAAACTAGCTACACATTCCTCCAATTCATTGTGAAGTGCAGTCGTGCCTATTAGAGAATCCACGTTTCAAGAAACTAGATAAGACACATGCATCAACAAACAAACAAGTTTGTTTCAAAGGCTAAAACACAAACCAACAATACCGACCACCATCCACCCGGGTACTGCAAGTGCTTGGAGAATACTTCTTCAATGTTTCAATTACTCGAGGAGTGCAGTATTCATCAGCCGCAGCAAAACCAAGATAGTTATATGATCCCAAGTTAAGACATCTACTTACTTTACTGGTTCGGCTGCATCAAGACAAATAAAATGACAAATATGCTTCACTTAAATCTCTGATGCTAAATCTATAAAGAGAAGCCAAATTACAGTGGAAACTTAATATTTCTGAAAACAGATAGTTCCATGCAAAAATAAAAAACTGAAGAAGCATAATTATAGGCCTAAAAAGTTGAAAAGAATGTTATACTTTAATGTCTTGTTATTATCATTGGAGTGGCGTTCGACTACATCAAACCAAGCATCCGGAGCACTTGCTATTGGTCTCCCAAAACAATCCTGCAAAAAAACTCAAAACATAAAAAATAATACAGAGTAGAAAATAACCGCTTCAAACATATGCATATATTTTCCCTGGTGTTAACTCTCCATGGTTCCTCCGAAGGAAAGGGGTTTGACTAATCTAATGTTCAACCAAAACATAAGTATAATCTTACTAAAAATTCTTCTAGTTAATACTTAATGATCAAACTCAAATACCACCCGAATGATTGGACCTTAGCTGAAGCTATTAACCACTTGAGCTAAACTTCTTGATTAAACAAATACATACATATCATCAAAGCAAAAATAAAATAAAATCATAAGCACAAAATTGTGTTTGCTTATTGTAGTATTCGGGGATATACTTATTTGAATTTATCTGCTAGCATAAGCACTTGTGAGACTATTTATAAAAGCTTATGGAAATAGTTTATGACATATCCATAAGTTGTTTTCACCTCAATTTCATAAGCACTCCAAAATAGCTTAAAAATTTATATAAAAACACTTCTAACTTTAGTTTTAGTTTATCATTTGTTATAGAAATAGCTAATATATAAGCACTTAATTGATAAGCAGTTATGCTTCAAACGCATCCTATAAACGCACTATAAAACAAAAAGTGATGTACATAGGAATAATTGTTACCTGAATGCGGAGGTATAATCGGCGAATATAAAAATCTTCAAGTCCTAAACAGATCGGTGCATAACCCTGAAAAACGCAGTTATTCAGCTGTATCCAAGAAAATTGAAAGAAATTGAAAGAAATTCAGGTACCTGAAGATTGTTGGAGCTGCACCAGTCGAAGATTTTTCGGAAGAAATCTCGGAATTGACCGAAAGCGAAGAGCAAACCGTAACTGAAATAGGTTGTGAGTGCAGTGAGATAGGGAATCGCTATCATTTTCGGCGGCGAGAGAAGGAGGTAGGGAACGGAACGGTGAGGGATCGGAGATCCGAACCCGAATCTCGTTCGCGGACAATTTCTCTCTCTCTCGGTGGTGGAAGGGATGAAGATGAAGGGAAATTGTAGAGAGAGAAACGGCGAGTGACTTTGAAAATAAAATTAAAAAGAATGAATGAACGTGTATGTTTTTGTGTGTATGGTTGGAATGAAGATTCAAATGGGACCGTCAAATATATACAAATAGGAAATTCAAGTCCAACTTGGTTTCTCAGAGGAGAAATGGAAATGTCATCGCTTCTATTATTACCTCTCAAACAATTTTTAAAATATACTATCTCTATTTCAGATTTTTTATATCAAAATGAAAATTTATAAAAAAAATTATAAAATTGTCTTACATTAATATATATGAAGATAAAGTTACATAATTAAACGAGAGAATAATAAATATTTAGAGTTATAATAAGAAAATATCATTTACTATTTATTAGAATGATAAAACGGTTCATATTGTTGTACAAATATTTTTTTCAAAGCGATTTATAATAAAACAATAGAGGGAGTGGATGATTAATGAGCAAATTCAGGTCAATTATAGGGTCAATCGTTAGTAAATAATTGTAAGGTGTTGAAGTATAGTGCATTTATCATCTGAAACATGTATTTCATCCATAATATAAATAGTTATTCGATGTAGAATATAGTCTAACATTCCTGCGTTTATCATTCCAAAATCATAAAGTGTTGGAGACATAATACACTCACGACTTTAAAATATATGTTTGATCTATGCATGATTATTCATTGTTGAATATTATCTAACATTCGTACATTTTACGGTGAAAATCATGGATAATCTCTTATTGTCCCTCGTGTTTGTATAAAGGATTGCATGAAGTGGTGATATTTCAATGTGATAATATTTCAATATGATAATGCCTAGTTGATATTCAATGTTATGGTTTTTGGAAATAATCTTAGTATATGGCGAATGCAATTTGGCCTGGTTGGTAAGATTTCAGTTGAAGTTTCACAAGGATTTGGGTTTGAATTTTATTGTCGATGTGAGAACTTGTCTGCAAATATTATGTGAGTGTCTTTGTAAATATTATTTGGATTGATGAACCAAAACGTAATGAAAAAGATGAAATGAAGTTGAACAAAGTAAAATGAAATAGAGGTTTTATTTTATTATATATATTTTAATTTGAAAAGCACATTCTATTGCATATATCTAAAATTTAATGAAATGGAAAGAAAGATTTGATGGAATGTGATTCAATTGATTCTAACATTATTTCACTTCATTTATTATTTATCGGTCCATACAATAAAATCCAATTAATTATCATATTTTATTTCATTATATAATAATTTTAAGGCTTTCTTAGTGGATTTTTTAATCTATCCCATGATATTCTTACTCACTCTGGTGAAATTTCTAAATTGTTCATAAAAATAAAAAATATATTTCTAATTCACACTCTTTATCATACAAATCACGTTGAAAATAGTTGGGTGTAAACCGAAAGTATATTCTGATTTTAATCTATCTATAATTTTTAAATAAAACGTCTATGTGAGACCAAATTTAGAATAAATTCTTAATATTACCTTATTTAGTATGAAATCAGAAATATATTTTCGATTTTCACCCAAATATTTTAAAATATGATATATATCAGAAGTATAATTTCAGTTTCACTCAAATATTTCAGAAAATAGTACGTACTAAAAATATATTTTTTAAATTTTTAAAGGATATTTTGAGATTTTCATGAGATGTGCCACATCCTTATAAGGTGGGTTAAGAAATCTAAAATTTTTTAACCATGCCAAACTCATCCGAAAAAATATTCATTAAAAAAATATAATAAGAATGTTAAAATGTTTCAATATGTCTCTAAATGTTGTCTTACGATTAATTGTGAATATTTAACTTATTGATATGATTTTGAATGTCAGAAGTGGTAATTATTTAAATTGTTGAAACATATTAAATGTCTATATCTATCATCATAGGAAACTATAGGGGTGTGCTAAAAAAACTTATTCATGGGATACTTTGATAGGAATCAATTATTCCTATGTATGGTAGCTGGGAAAGTAAAAAAATATTTTAGAATAATTCATGTTTTATCCATTTTATTCCCTTGAAACTAATCTGAGAATTATTTATGGAATAGAAGAGTCATGTTCACATTAAAATGCCTCGAATATTCTAAATTTACTCGCGCACTATTCCCTCTAAATTTTACCTTTTTTCTATAAAAACAAGTTAACTTATAATTTTATTTTTCACACTACTTCTTATTGAGAATAATTTATATCCAGAACTTCAGGATCGGTCAGAAGTTTTGATATTCAGTAAGGCATATCTAAAATTTTTTAGGTGTTATGATGTTCTGATTTCTAAATTTAGTTATTAAGTTTAGTTTTAAGGGTACTTTAGTATTTGTTAGTTTGTACCGTTAGTATCTTTTATCTTGGTCACGAAGATTAGTTTTAATTAGGGTTTATGTGGCATATTTACTTTTGGTTATTTTTGTGTATAAATAGGTATTCCTATGTTCTCAATAAAACAACAATTCTTATTTCTTTACTCTTTTTTGATAGTCGTCATTCTCTTTTATTCTTCCATCATTCCAATCACTTTTATTCTTGTGCACCAACAAATTGGTATCTAGAGCTCCGATTAGAAACACAGGGAAATACGAGTGAACGTGAGTTTGGGTTGTGTGGTTGATTTTGCTTCTAGGTTTCACGTTGAATCTAGAACAAGAATCATTTTTTCTGATTTTTGTGGGTTGAGAAATATTGTGTGAGTGAATATCTAAGTGTATTGCACAAGGTAGAAGATGAACGGAAACGGCGACATGAACACCAAACTTCCAGTTTTTGATGGCAAGAACTGGAATAGATGGATGATTCAGATGCGCGTGTTATTTGGAGCTCAAGATGTTCTAGAGCTTGTTACTGATTAGTATATTCCAGTTGCAAATGTCTCGAATCTTTCCTTCCTTGATGGCTTCTTCAAGAGACATGGTGAACTAGCTTGGACCACAACTTCGAGTGGCAAATGGAGCCATTGAAGAATCAAACTTATGTCTTTTTGAGAAAATCATCATGTGGTTGGTAAAACAGGTTTTGAAATTCTCTCTATCATCATTTGGAGTTAGTTTGAGTAGCCTGGTACCTTCGATATTCCTATTAACAATATCATGATGTTCTTTGTTGATTACCCCAAAAGTTGGAAGAGATGGTTCGAATGTGGCATTTAGCCAGAGTTGAAGGAGCCAGAAAGGACCAGCAAGAAGTAAATTGGTGCCAGTTTCGTAAGTTTTTAACTTTGATATTGCAGAGTCTATAATTTCATATAAACTCACTAGCAACAATTCACTTATACACACCCTTCGACCACGGTGAAGCTGATTTGCAAGGGTGATAAATCTGCTAGCAACTTGTAAAGATTTGATGCAGAAAACATACTTCGATAACCATAATGCTAAAAATGCTATATGTTCCACTTCAGAGACTTCTTCTTCAGTGGAATGGTAGAAGTTGATATACTTCGAAAAACTAGCATGTTTAACATCGAAGTCAATGAAGTTGTCTGCGTCTTTGTTGGGATCGAACGTTTTCCCAATAGGGGAAAGTCTGGTGATAGTAGCAATATTGAATAAAGTGGGTGTTATCATCCCACAAGGAAGATGAAAGGTATTGTAGGTATTATCCCAGACGTATAGGGATGCTAGTAAGAAAGGTTGGCTATAGCGAAACCCTAGTTTGGACATTCGAATGAGACTGAGGATACCTAAATTTTCCCATTATTGGGATTTTTTATTCTCTACTTTCGATAGCCAATCCTGGTATAGTTGGTCTAACGAAGGACATGATCGAAACAGTTTGAAATTCCCGATGACGTAATTCATGTTAAAAGCTTCTCTCCTGGGTTAGAAGATTCCTCCTTAGAGGATTTGTCTTTTGGATTTTTTGAGGTTTTGACAACAGAGTCATTTTCTTTATGTTTCAAAGGGGTGGAATTATTAATAATGGGTTTAGTTTCATGGTAAACAGGAAAAAACCCTTTGGTTTTCTCTAAACGCTTAGTGGAGATTAAAGGACCCATAACACCTAAGATTTTATCAAGAACAGATGTAGGAATGATTATCTGAGATGCATAAATAGCTTTCTGTTCTAGACTGAGTTTTGGAGTTGTAATGAACTCCTGATTATCAACATTGATGATTTTGCTCACGGGTGTATGACCAAAAGAAGCAGCGCCTTTGAGCTTTCCAGCTTTCTTGGATAAAGATGATTGCATTGGAGAAGAAGACATTGTTAGAAAGATTGTTGAAGTTTTCTGAGAAAAAGGGAAATGGGTTTGTTGAAGATTGCTTGAAGATTGATGAAGGTTGAAGAAAGTAGAAGTTCTGCTTTTGGAAGTTGAGTCGCTTTTTGTTAGCTGGCAATTTCGAAAAGGGTAAAATTGGCATAGACGAATAAAATATGTTTACTATCACCTGGAAAAGAGATTAATATTTGTTGGTGATAGGTGAACATAAGACCTTTTTGTTTCATAGAGAAAGGATTCTTCGATTGCCAATGGTAAGCGATATTTCGAACTAAAATCTTTAGTATTTTTTAGGATATGAAGAAATTCCTTTAATAAATATGTCAACATTGGAGCGGTCCAAACAAAGGATTAAAGTGAAATACGAATGGTTATAGAATTCGAATTTCGAATAACCTCTGAAGATTCGAATTTTGAATAAAAGGCGCCATTGTAAGGGACGCGTGGAGATTGGCGAACGAAGGAGACTTGCATGTCTTAAACGTGGCGCAATATTACAATAGGACCGTTAGGGTCAGAACATTATAAATAGATTTTTTCTATTAGATTTTTGTGGTGTTAGTTAGATGTACTAAAATTTCTCAAATACTCAAATTACCGTGATCGAAAGGGAAACGAGTCAAGGAGATATCATGTACGTTAAGAACATCATGTTGTTTTATAATTTAAATGCCAGTTTATTATCATTTATTTCCAGTTTCCTGCACTTTTACCTTTAAAGTATTTCGATTCTTTTCTTTTTATCTCTATCCCATTTGCCTTTAAACACTTATTGTTCTAGAAACCTATTTACTTTCAAACTTTTCTTGTATTTTCCCGAAATTGTTACTTTTTAAGAGTGTCCTTACCTTTACATTCAATTGTCAATAATCAAGTTTAAGTTCAAATCTTTACACAAACAACAAGATATTTCCATAGTCAACTTTAAGTAAGTGCTTTAAGAAATCAATTAAAGATCATGGGTTTGAACATAAAATCTATTATGACACATGTGTCCTAGGATCAATCTAGTCGATCCCGTAAGTAACCAATAATAAATAGTAAAAATTGAAGACTAGCGGTTGTTTACGAGAAATCACCGTAAACAAATTGGCACGGGTGACAAAGTGTCATATTAGAAACCATTTATTAGAATTTTATGAACATTGCAAAATTTGAATTGGTATATGAACCTTCAAGTGGTAAAATAAAAGATAATAATCAGATATACCCGTAAGACAACGTCAAAACAATGACAAATACAACCAACCAAGATAGGGACAAACCTCCTTACAAGGAGCGTATGCTTGACCGATGTCTCTAGTACTATCCACGGGTAGTTCGAACGCGCCCCATTTAGTGTGACAAATACCATCGCCATTTCAACTATGCCGCACGCAGAAGTCAACCATATTCGACTCCACTAGGCCTCCGTGTTTTGACCCTTTAAGGCCCGAGATCCACAGATGGGATGCCAACTTCGCTTATGGCGGGGTTACATAACGCACCCATTTTGTCCCCATCCGAGGATCCGTTCAGAACGAACCATTTCGCTACAAACTCCCGAACTTGGGAAATCGTAACCAATGGCCTACCCGACAACTAGCAATCAGCAAATTAGACAACGATGGATGACAATAACCATGATATGGTAGGAGTCTTAGCCCGCGAATGAATGCTATTTTTGGTCCTTTAATTCGAATATAATCGAACAAACCAAGAAAACACAGGATGTCTAGGATAGCGATTTCTTGGTGCCCGATGCTACTGAGACGAGGCGTAATCCGGGGTGATTCGAACGAAGAACCTACCATTGAACAAGTTCGACCCCTATACGAGGGATCAAGAGAGAAACGTAGGGCCAAGATTAAGGCAACCAGACGTTCAAGAAGACCGATCGAACACCTAGACCATTAGTGGTTGTCAGCAGGACCGTAATGCGAAAATTGTCCATAGGGTCGAACGACAATTTAGTGGCGTAAAATAATCTAACCGCTATGATAGAAAGAATAATGGCCCAAAATGGTGTAAATTCGGATTTAGAAGGCCAAATTATACTTCTATTGTAGATTACATTCTACAAACAATTACCTGTGGGTTTCAAAGTCCCCAATTCACAAAATTACCGGTGATACCAAAGTGAGTCGACAGAGAACACATAGCGAGATATTTGATCGCGGGATATATCAAATAACGAAAATCTTAGGATAAAATATTTTCCAAGTTCTTTGACAAAGAACGCTTACGTGGTTCACCACATTACCCCGGATCGTGGATACTTGGCCCTATTTGAAAGACTCTTCATGAGCAATTCTACATGGGCCAATCCAAAATCATCTGAAAGAAGCGGCAAGCATTAAAAGAAAGTTTACGTAACCCATAGATGACTATCCGAATAGATTCCATTGTTAAAATCTAGATGTTTTACAAGAGTGCCGAACATGAATTGGTCGAAATGGCAGGAGGCCTAGATTATTCCATTCGAAAGAAATTGGATACCCAAGATTCTATGGATATGGCCCAATTGTCGATAGAGTTCGACAAGTCGAAAGGTTAAAAGCGGAAAAAGCTAGGGCTAGTAAGAATCATAAGAAAGAACGAATAGCCTATATAGAGCGGAAGAAGAAAACATAGATGATTTCCAAGACCCATACAATTTCGACGAAATAGATCTTGCCGAACTAAAGAGGCACCCCTTACGCATAGTTCGCTTCCTTCCAATGGAAAAGACATTGTCGAAAATGAGAAAATGAGAAATATCCTAAGAAAATATACACTTTCGATATAACTAAATGTGATGAAATCTTCGATTTGCTTGTTAAGGATGGCGATTAATAGTTCCTCCGAACCTTAAGATTCCGCCATTGGAACAAAGGAAGAAGAGGGTTTTGTAAGTACCATAATTTCCTAGGTCATAAAACCTCACAATGCTTTCTTTCGTGGATTTGATACGAATGCAATCAAGGATGGCGGGTTGAAATTTGCGGACAAGGAAAAACCCCATGAAAGTGGATACGGATCCGTTCGATGGCGGAACCAACTATCTTGAGCCTTTGAAATCAACATGATTGAAGTTCGAGAACAAGGTTCAAACAAACGTGGAGTTCAAGAAGATGGAGGTTTCGTCTGGTTAAGAAAGGAATTACGATAACCTTCCAAAGGTGCTCAAGGCAAAACTAATGAAAGAGGCAATACAGCTACTAAGGGCCAAGATATTGTCGACAAAAATTTAACCGAGGCTCAAGGTCTCGGGATGAAGTTCGAGAAAGTCGAATTCGATGACCCAATGGGAGTAAACATGGTGGATTTCGAGCCACACGAAATGCAAGAAGTGGAGCGATGCTTGGAGAAAGAAAGAGAGCAAAAGAGGAAAGTTTGCCAAAGAAAGATGCAAGCCTGCGTGAGTACCTATTTCACTGCCATAAGAAGAACCAAGACAAGTTGCTGTGCCCAAGATGCAGCATCATTTGCAACCCCAGGATAGCCGCTGAATTTGAAAGGGCCCAGAGGGAGCGCACAGGAATTAATTGGAGGCAAGACAATCATGGTATACCCTGTGATGAAAGCTTGAATTCATAGTTTGATGCCACAAGATTGGTACGGAATGTCTGATTTGTCCCAGATGTGCAGCAGTTTATGATAAAGGAATGTCTGAAGCATTTGAAACAGTCCGTTCGTTTCAGGGGACGCCAAAGTGGAATCCTTGAATAACGATTTAGGCGTAACCATGCAGAGAAGACCAGACAGTCCCTTATCCTAGGGAAGCAAGGAAGGTATCTTTCAAATTACCTGCAGAGATCCCTACAGATAGGTGGCTGCAAGCAAAGAATGACAAAGGAAGGGGCAAATGACGCAGTTTCGACCGAGGAAGAACGCTATGGCATCTGAGGCGGTTTAATTGAATAGAAGGGAGGAAATCAGTGGAAAATTATAAAGGAAAAATCAATGTCGCTCTCAATGGCGCAGACACCAACGTAACAAGAAGGCGGCGAAGGAGTCGAAGCCCATGGAAATTGGCGAGTCTAGCACTAACAATCCAAAGTCGAACTCAGGGCAAACCCCGTATCCGTAAAGTTATTCTCACCAAAAGGAGGTCGAAGAACCAAAGGAAGCAAAGCGAAGAAGATCTAATGACCGATGATTTCGAGTCGGAAGGAGTCTTTCTTTAACGCCAATTGTAATGTTGTATCAGTTTACCTTGCGAGTTTGAACATAATACGGTATGGAGAGGAAAGACGAAGAGGAATGGCCAAACACGGCCGGTGTTACTATATAATGAATAACGGTGCATCGAAGAGCGTAATGCTTTTGAAAGACCGACGAGGAATGAAGAATCATTTGAAACCTCTCATCGAGCCAAAGTGGAGCAACACGTAAATAAAGTCTTGGTTGACGGGAGCCACAATTTAATGCCCAGATTCATGCTAAAAAGGATAGGGATGCAGGATTCTGACGTTCGACCTCATAACATGGTACTCTCCAATTACGAAGGTAAAGTTGGTAAGACACTAGGGGTAATACAAGTGAATCTCACGGTTGGTTCCCTGACTAGGCCAACCATGTTCATGGTAATAAGGCCAACTACAACATGCTACTTGGAGAATGGATCCACGTGGAGTTGTACCCTCTTCAATGCATCAAAGATTAGTACTATGGAGAGAGGATGGAATAGTTGAAAATATGAGGTGACCGAGTTATTATATGACAGATATTAATCATGTTGATAAGAGGAATTTTGACCGTAACATGGCCAACATTGGGCCATGCAACCCACCTGAAGAGTACTTCGAACCAAATGAAAATGCCTACTATTCTCTAACACTTCGTCCCAATGGCTTCCGGGGATAGAACCGATGTGGGATGGACAAGAAGTTGAAGAAGAAGGTGAGACTTGACGATCCGCCAACTGGGACAACGTGTGTTATGGAAACCAACTACTATCGAAGCTTTCGCCTATCTGGTGAGAATAAGAAAAAGACGGCTCGGCCGAGATACAAAATATGGCGCACGCCATAGACACTAAAACAAAAACAACGCAAGAAAAGCAAGCCACGAGGGCACCCATCTTACCCCACCCAATGAAGGACAAACTTCCACACCAATGGATCGGCTAGACGCTATCTATGATCAAGAGCCATTAGGTTTGAAAAGATCCAGGATCAACGAACGCCAAGATGTCGGCTCAAGACCCTTGGAGGAAGTTAATATTGGGGATGAAGTCGAAAGAGAGTAACGTACATTAGTGCGAAACTCAATCCAAAGCATAAGGTGATCGAATTGCTCAAAGCAAATAAAGATTGTTTCGCCGGATTACGACGAAATGCCCGGTTTGAAAAGAGAACGGTGGAACATAGGCTTCCGATCAAGGATGGCAAAGCCCATCAGCGAGCGCCTAGAAGATTCGCACAAGAATCCTCTCAAAGATCAAGGCGAATAGAACGATTGCTCCGCAAGTTTATCGAACCACGAGGTACGTCGAATGGCTTGCTAATATTGTACCGTTATTAAGAAAAATGGTTCTTTACGCATTTGCATAGATTTTAGGGACTTGAATCGCTACCCCAAACGAATACTCTATGCCTATAGCGAAATGTTAATTGATTACGCGGTTATGAATACCGAGTATGTTAGACGGATATTCGCTATAATCGATTTTCATTGCGGAGGATGATGTCCCCAAACAACCTTCCGATGCCCGGCGCTTTAGGCACATATGAATGGGTAGTAATGCCCTTTGGCTTAAAAATCTCAACATACCAAAGAGCAATGAACACAATATTCCATGACTTTATCAAAACATTTATGCAGTTTATAGATGATATAGTGGTCAATCGGTTTCGATGAGGATCATTTAAATCACTTGAGCCAATCATTCGAGCGAACGAGGAAGCATGGCTTAAAATGAACCCGCTTAAGTGTGCTTTTTCGTGCGGTGGGATTTCCTTGGCCGTGGTTCACAAGAAGGGCATCGAAATCAACTGAATAAAACAAAGGCCATCATGGAGACAAAGCCTCCTTCAACAAAGAAAGAACGCAATCCCTTTTCGTAAAATCAACTTTTGAGGAGATTTATATCCAACTGAGGGCGAACCCAAGCTTTCTCCATTGTTGCATAAATCGGGACAATTTTGATTGGACGATCAACATCAAGAGGCATTTGAAAAATCAAGACTTACTTGATGCACCCTCCGATCCTAGCATTTTCTAAAGATAGGCCAATGCGATTGTATATCTCTCTAATGTAACCATAGGAAGCATCTTGCCCGGAAAATGAAGATGGCATCGAAAGAGCCATTTACTATATTAGTAGAGTTTTAAATAATGCGAAACTAGGTACAATAGTATAGAAAAACTATGTCTTTGCTTATATTTCTCGTGTACAAAACTCAAGTATTATATTAAACTGTTGATGTTTATGTTTCGTCTCACTTTGATGTCATTAAACATATGTTGTCAAAGCCAATCATGCACAGCAGGATCGGTAAATGGGCCTTGGCACTCATCGAATATAATCGGCCTTTAAGCCTTTACAGTTATGAAAGGACGGTGGTTTCAATTTCATAGTGACCACTGTGAATGAGAATTTCGCATTAGATTATGTCGAAACTCACCATGGAAATTATATTTCGATGGCTCGACACATAAAAATGGAAGTGGTGTCGGAATATGTATCATTTCAAGGAATTCCAACAAAATTCAAGTATAAGTTGGAAGGCCCTTTATGTTCGAACAATGAAGTGAATATGAAGCACTAATTCTTTGGACTTGAAGCTTTGTTGGAATTGGGGCAACCAGTCGAAATAAGAGGAGACTCGAACTAGTCATCAAGCAAATAACCAAAGAATACAAGTGTATCAAAGAAAATTTGATCATGTACTTGTTATTGCTAATCGATTAATCAAGAAATTTGAATATGTGGATTTAAAACACATTCCTAGAAGTGATAATCAAGAGGCAAATGACTTGGCTCAAATAGCCTCGTGATATAGGATATCAAAAGAAAACTCCAATACCTCATAGAAGCTAGGGAAGAATAATGGCTACAAAGTTATCACCCTTAGATTTAGAAAATACGAAATTAGGTTATTCAAACCAGAGGAATTCAAGTTTTAACTTAGATGCTTTAGCGATCTGATTAGCGGACTCCTATAGTAAACTATTTGAGAAATCCTTCAATAAATCTGAGAGGAAAGTCAAATACAGAGCATTGTCTTACGTGTGATCGGGAATGAATTATTTAAGAAGACCTTAGAGTGCTACTCAAATGTTTAGGGAAAACGAAGCATATTTAGCCTTGTCTAATGTGCACAAGGAGCATGTGGGGCACATCAAGCGTGCCACAAAATGAAATGGCTCTTGTTCGATATGGAATGTATTGCCCACTATGCTCAAAGATTGCATAGAATTCGCCAAAGGTTGTGAAGAGTGTCAAGTCCATGCGGCATTCAACATGCTCCGCAAGCGAGCATTCGATTGTTAAGCCTTGGCCTTCGGGGATGGGCATTAGATTTGATTGGTGAAATTCGCCAACATCATCTAAAGGGAAATATATTCTTGTAGGAATAGACTATTTCACAAAGTGGGTCGAAGCGATTCCTTTAGTGAATGTAGACCAAGAAGCTATTATAGAATTTATTCAGAAGCAAGTAATATACAGATTTGGGATACCAGAAAGTATCACAACAGATCAAGGTTCAGTTTTCACAGGGCGAAAAATGCAAGACTTCGCACAAGAAATGGGATTCAAACTGCTTACATCAACACCTTATTACGCCCAAGCAAACGGTCAGGTAGAAGCAGCCAATAAAGTCATAATAGGTTTGATCAAGAAGCATATAGGTCGAAAACCAAGAAATTGGCACAAAACTTTAGATCAAGCTCTATGGGCTTGTCGAACGTCTCCTAAGGAGGCAACGAATACCACTCCGTTTCGACTTACATTTGGGCACGACGCGGTGTTGCCAGTCGAAATACATCTACAATCAGTTAGAATCCAAAGACAGAACGAAATACCCATTGATCAATACTGGGAAATGATGATGAATGAATTAGTGGATATAGATGAAGAAAGGCTACGTGCTTTAGAGGTTATGAGAAGACAGAAAGAAAGAGTAGCTAGGCGTACAATAAAAGAGTTAAGAACAAGAAATTTGCAACCAATGATCTGGTCTGGAAAGTTATTTTGCCTATGGATAAGAAGAATAGAGTACTCGGTAAATGGTCACCCCATTGGGAGGGACCTTTTCGCATTTTGAAAACATTTTCGAATAATGCCTATGAGATAGAGGAATTAGCAGAAGACAGAAGAATCTTAAGAGTAAATGGGAAATACTTAAAAAGGTATAAACCATACTTGCGGAAATTCAATTACTTGGACTAAATAGATATTGAAGATGGAATAGAGCTAAGAGAGCCATGTAAATAACAAATATGAGTCATGTTGAAATATAGGAATACATAATAAAGTTTTTTTAAACATTTCCAAGAAGTAAAGGAGCATTTCGTTTCAACCTAGCAAATTTGTTTTGCACAAGTTGATTCTACATTGATTCGTGTGTTTGATCCTTTCAAGCTCTTCGATTTCTTGGTTTATACCCTCAGCCGTCTCCATCTGTTTAAGACTCTGCGAGATCAGATCTACAAGCCCTTGATCATCAGCAGACTTCATAGTCGTTTGCGAGTTATCTGTTCACCTTCGCAGCGATTTTACTTTAAGCTCCTCAATGGGGACTCCCGAATAAGATAGACCGACCTAGAACATCGTGCCTATCTTTTCTGCAATTTCGCTCTCTAAAGCTTCTGCCTTTAGTAAGCTCTGAAGTCTGGTCATAGGCGTTAGATAAAGCTTCTCGTTTGGTTCGAGTTTTAGCTTCGATACCATGAAGCCTGATGTATGCAGTATTAACTTCATCAAGGAGGAGTTGCAAATCATAAATGATCTCAGCCACGTCAGAGGGGCAAATACTAAGATCTATTTGTGTCAAAAGATTCTTCATCGAAAAGTAAACCCCAGGGTTGTCTTGTAAGATGGTGAAGAAATCAACTTGAAAAATAGTATTATTAACCTCTTGAAGAAGCTGGTCAAGAGAAGTGAGAGGCGTATCCTCTTTTGATTGACTCGAATCACTAGATGGAATCGTGCTCGAAGAAGGACCACATTGAGATAGCATCAATTTGAGGTATTTTAAAGGATTATTCTTCTTCATCTCTGCCTTTTGCTCTTCAGAGAGGACTGGAGGATTTGGCTTGACGAAAGCAGCGCCAACAGAAACAGGAATTTCCATTTCTGCCTGCGTTTCCTCATCAGCACCCTCTACCTCCATTCTCCCATCTTCACCTTCCGCTTGCATCCCTTCATCTTTGTTGTCACTTGCAAAATAGTGACTCACAGTGTGCGGATCGCTGTCTCCATCGATTTGACTAGCAGAATGCGCCTTTTCTGGAGAAGAGTCACTGGGAATATCAATGATAGGGGTTTCAACCCCAATGTTTGGTTCATCTACCTTCAAGTTTTCCACCAATGAAGGAGAAGTAGCGGTGATCTAAGGTTTCACCCAAGGGAGGCGAAGTTACTTGTTGATCTAAGGCTTCAACACTCTCCACAGGGGTAGCCACCGTAGATGAACCTTTGTTTAAAGCATCCTCATTTGAGCCTTCCGGTTGAGGAGAGGGTACAGGGTTCGAACTTTGGATATTAGGAAGATTGACAGGAGCAGAAGGAATACTCTGTGCATAAAAAAGATCAGGGATCAGCGTGCATTAAAGTTGTGTAAGTTAGTGTGATACGGTGAACTGACTTTGTAGGATTTTTGTATCCAAATGTGCGGATAGCAAGAGTCGCCACCGACTTTTATTTTTATCCAATTAAGGGAAGGTAAAAGTAACAGAAAAAGACCTTCGTTAGATTACGAGTTCGGGAGAATGGTTATGAAAAGGGAAGGTATTAGCACCCCTTTCCATCCGTAGTTATCTACGGGCTCTTAGTTGCTCTAGATCACCTTTTAAAATTGCTTTCTGTGTGTTTGACAAAGATGTTTTGAAAAGGCATTTCGCTTTGACTTTGTAATGACTCATGTAGGAGTGTATACAAAGTGTTCGAAATGTTTTTGTTTTGAAAAGAATTTGAACTTTGAAAAAGTGTGTGGTGTGAAAAGCATTTGATAGAGCAAGCAACTAAGAGACTTATTTACCCACTCGAATTGGTCGTTTCGACTTTTACATTCCTTTAGAATAGCGCCATACCATTAGTTAGTAGGTAGCTCCATTCGTTGGATGTAAGCGGGACATTCGAAGGACATCGGATGGTCATTGAAGGCAACTTGAGGAAGCATCCTAGCACATTCGAAGGACTATCATCATTTTCGTGGCGACAATCGAGGTTCAAGATCATGTATTCGGAGCGACATCGTGGGTCTTATGATCTTTGTATCGGGGACTATGATGATTTGTTTGGAAGGCAACGGTTAGAATACCTCTACGTTCGAGGACATGACCATTTGAAATCGAAAGGCATCGAGAGAATTACCCTAAGGGGTGCGTGTGTGAGAGAAGTGTGTCACATTCAGATATTTTATCTTGAAATTAGTGTGAGCTATGTCCAACTATTATCTTGCCATACACGCCTAATTACTAACAGTTTATAGGTGCGGGAAATAAAATGCAGAATGTAAAGTGCGGAAAGATAAATGTCCTACGCTATTACATGGCTTTGGGGCAGATACATAATTAGGAGTGCGGAAAGTAAAAGTCCTAGATTAAACTATTACAACCCATGAGCAATTACATTATTGAAAAGTAAAATAAAAAAAACGGAAGAAACGTCTGAATCGGATCAACCTGTGAAAGAATAAGAAAATCGGAAAATGCAATATGAATTGAACAAGAGAAAAAATGTTAGAAAAATGCAAGTTTTGATATGGAAAAATTAATATAGGCTGGAAATAAGATGAATAAATTAAAATAATTTTTTGGGATTTTTTGGAAAAGGTTTAATAATTAAAATGCAATTTATAATGATTTAAATGCTAAAATAAAAATAAAATAAATATGCATGCAAAAATTATATTTTATAATTAATTAAATTAAATAAAGATTTTTATGAAAATAATGCAAAAAGAAAATATTTTTTGGTAATTTTTTAAATGCAGAATAAAATATAGAAAATAATTAAAATGAATGGAAAATATTAAAAGAATTAGAAAAATATGAAAAATATGAAAAGAATGCAAAGTTTGTAAAAGAACACAAATCTGGTCCAGGCATGGTTCGAACTGAGGACCTGGAAGAGCATCTTGAAACAGGCAACGTCTTAACCACTGGGCCAAGTGGCGTTTGGTGTTGGGAAAGCAGAAGTCAATAGCATATGAATGATGACGCGTCCTGTGTATGTTGAAAATCAGAGTCAGCACGCGTGGGCCCCGGTTGACTGTATGGACGAATCAAAACGCGTTCTCTCGCCACGCATGCAGCTCGCCGGCCCACTCAGGTCAACGACGCCGGAGCCCTAGCTCCGGTCGTCTTCCCCGATGATCAGCCACCTGAAACTGGAAAAACACGCAAAATAAATAGTTCTAAAGTACCCTACCCACCTAAATCGGACCCTACGAATCCATTGGTGATATTGGTTTCCTCTGAAAATGCCTATATGACCCGGTTCGATCGAAACAGCCTGAGATGCCCTAACAATGGCAATTCGATTTCCAAACGTTCAAACTCACATGTAATGGTTCAAACATGATCAGGTATGCATCCTGAGTTCAAATAAACACATAAAAACTGTTAGCAATGCATGTATTTATAAATTCGATTTCATGAAAAATACCAAATCGGAATTGATGTAGAGCCCGATTCTGGAGGGATTGGCTTCGAGCAAGAGTTGATTCTGAATCCTGGAAACCTCCTGAGCACGATGGAATGGCTGAAAGAGGTTGGGAAAAGCTGGAATTTGAAATTCGAATTTCAAAGATTCTTGGAAAATTTTGACAAAATAAGGGTTTGGCTTGAGCTAGGGTTTCGTCCTCTGTCTTGTGTGTACTGCTGGGTATTTATAGGAGAGAATTGGATGGCAAAAGCAAGCAAAAAAGATCCATTCATCAATGTGCAAATATTTTCCAATAAATAAAATCAAATTTCTTTAAAAACTTGATTTATTCTTTCCATATGCAAGCTATCACGATTTGGCAATTGGTGTGGGCTTTCTTGGACATTAAGAAAGATATAAATCCAACTTATTTGAAGAAATAACTTAATTTTCATATTTTACATAATTTATTTTTGAATTAAATGTTGTAAAATTCAAATATAAACCATGAAAATAGAAAATCACCAATGCCAAGCTTTTATGGGTCAAAAATAACATCATGAACAAGTTTGGATCAAAAGATTATAGGCCCATTTGGAAAATTTTGCATTTTGACCAAAATGTCCTTTTGTGCAATTGTCCAAAATTGCCCAACTTCTGAATAGTGTATCTTGCTCAATTTTCCACATTTTTGAGTGTTCTTGGACTTTTTGGAAATCTCTAAGAGTCCTCTAACCAATGTCTTTGGTCTCATCTCAATTGGAGTTACCATGCTCAAAATATCTTCAAAACAAAAGTTGACTTTTGTTGACTTTGAAAATGACACAATGTTTTGAGCTATACCTCTCAAATGAAGCATTTTTGGACATTCTTGTGAGACATGAAGTTGTAGAAATTGAATTTCCTTCAAAACAAGAGGTGGTGGAAAATTTAGAAAGTATGAGAAAGTTATGACCATCAAAGTTCATTGACTTTTCATCTAGAAACCCTAATTTAGAAAGTTTGTCTTTTGAGCAAATCTTGAGTTTTCTTGATGAATCATGATCAACCCTTGATCAAATGATGAATGTAACTTCAAAATGAGGATGTTGACCAAAATCGAAGTTTTGACTGTATGTTGACCACAGTTGACTTTTGTCCATACACGATTTTCAACCATCGAACCATTGTCTGAGGAAGCTTGACTTGTGAGGCTTGAAACTTGACATGGAGAATCTTTGAAGCATATGAGGAGGCATGAAGGCCCTTGGAGATGTTGGAAATCCATCTTGACTTGAGAGATACCAAACCCTAGTTTGGGTTGATTGTCTAGGAGAGAGTTTGTCTGATCAACTCTTGAGGAATCCTTGAGTATGGATGCATGAAATCTCTTGAGTCGATGGAGGGCAAATTTTGGGGTATGACAGTTAGTAACGAAAGGCGTCAAAGTAACCTTTACCTTTTGTCCATCAGAAGTAGCATTGCTGCCAATTTGTTACGGCGATTCTTGAAGATAGAGGTTCGAAGAAACTTTAGATTTGGTTTGAGGAGCATTGGCAGGAACTTCTTTGCTAATGGACTTAGCAACTTGAGAAGCTTCACCAGATTGTGAAGGCTTTTTCTTCTTTTTCTTATTGAGGATTGAGGTATCGTCGCTTCCCTGTGGTTCATCTTCTGGTCGAAGAGTTTCATGCTTTCGTTTCTTGGGGGACTTTGGGGGCAAGCCACTTGCCTGAAAGTGTGACTAAGATGATTAACCAATTTAGAAGGAATTTCGAAATAGTAAAGAGGTAAGCATGAAAATACCTTCTTTTTCTTTTTCTTCAAAGTGTTGTCTACCTCAGCAGGAGGATTTGTAGTGATGGTTGTTGTTTGTGAAGTTGAAGTTGAGCCGACTTTAGGCGCGACTTTGTCTTTTTTCAAAGACTTCAAATCAATAGCTGAAAGGATTGAGATCAAGTTTAAAATAAGACAAAGTGGAAAATATGAGGGAACTTCGATTTTCTTTCGACCGCACCTTATTCAGATTTAACAGACATGGTGACAAGTCGTGGAAGGTGCCCTTTGAAGTTGTATAAATCATGTTTAGCCACGTAACCCTCGGGCAAGTTTTTGGTATCATTTTCACAACGAAAAGATCCTAAAATATAACCACCGGGATACGGGGAAAAAGGCAAACCACTCAAGTAGGTAAATTTGGAAATTTAGGTGGTTTATGCTTAAAAGCCCACTGCACCTATCTTCGATTTCACATAAGGAGGACATCGAATGTTGGAAGTTGTTTTCAAATTTTTCTTTTAAAGTTTTTGCGCATCGCAGTTCGATGTATGTCCATTGTATTATACACAACTTCAAAATATTTTTGGAAAGCTCGAATTTCTTTGACATGAGTAAGCCTACTTTTGGATGTTTTCTGCACAAAGGAAAAAGTCGTTAAATATTGTTGGATTTGGTGGTATCAAACATATTATTCGAATAATAGTCATCCACCAGTGTGGAAATCTCTTGTTTTGTAGAAGGAGGAACGAAATAAACTAGCGAAAACTCATAAAATCTTCATAGCGCTTTTATGCGATTTCGATTTCTTTGGAGGATAAGGTACCCTGCTAGGCATATTTCTCTCTTATCAAAAGAGGTTCGGAAGAATCGACCACGAGCCTGCCGAGCTACAAAATTGGGTTGATAAGCAAGGATATGTGCTTGACTCTTGACAGGGGTGATCCTTGAAGCGATAAGTCTGGGAGTTAAAAAAGCACTCCAGATATCTTTTGTTGTTGTTTCCAAAATAGCTTGCTCCAAAGGCATAGTGAACCAAGTTGGTCCATAATTTCGAGTAGCAAATGAAGCCATCGAAGAGTCAAAATTGTGCCTTTTCGAGAAGATCATCATGTATTGAACGAAGCTGGTTTTGAAATTCTCTTTCTCATCATTCGGCGTGAGTTTCAATAACCTGGTTCCCTCAATGTTACGATTGGCAACATCAGGATGATCTTCATTAAGTGTTCCTGAGGTTGATAGAGATGATTCGAAAGTGGCATTCACCAAAGTTGCAACAACCAACCAGAAGAAGATTTGTCGGCTTTGTAGGTTTTAATTTCAATGACACAAATGCTTTCGTACAAGGACAACAGATTCGATGAAGACTTTTCGACCATGATGAAGTTGATTGGCTAAGGTAATGAATCTACTAGCCACTTGAAGGGATTTGCTGCAGAAAATATATTTCGATAGCCATAGTGCTAAGAAGGCTATGTGTTCAACTTCTGAAACTTCTTCCTCGTGAGAATGATAGAAAGCAATATATTTGGAGAAGCGGCATGCTTGAGCTCAAATTCAATGAGATTCTCCGCATCCTCATTAGGATCAAAAGTTTCTCCAATAGGAGAAAGTCCAGTAATGGCTGCTATGTCGAAGAAAGTGGGTGTTACCATCCCACAGGGAAGATGGAACGTGTTGTAAGTGCTGTCCCAGAAATATAGAGAAGCCAACAAAAATGGTTGGCTATAGCTAAACCCTAATTTAGACATTCGAATCAAATTGAGAATGCCTAAATTTTCCCATTCTGATTTCTTGCTCTTTACCTTAGCAAGCCAATTTTGGTACGTTGGTCGGATGTAGGACAAACGGAAGGGTTTAAAGTTA
The DNA here is from genome assembly GCA_021764765.1 of Vicia sativa. NCBI lineage: Eukaryota > Viridiplantae > Streptophyta > Magnoliopsida > Fabales > Fabaceae > Vicia > Vicia sativa. Next base: position 208,406,782 of record CM038792.1, on the reverse strand, counting down.
ACGATGACATAATCCATGTTAAAAGGGTCCCTTGTTAGTGCCGTTACTATGCCGTCACTAGCTCCTCTAGGGTTTTAGGCAATTTGGCCACGAATCATCAATTTTCGGTTTGATGATCTGAACTTATTAATGATAGGTTTTGTCATGAAATAGGCGGAAAGAATCCCGTTTTTGCCAAGCTCTAGGAATCAACGGACCCATTACTCCTAGGGTTTTATCGAAACAATATTGGGGATTATTACCGAGGCATAGATAGCCTTTTGCTCGGAGTCATTTTGGAGTGGAGATGAACTCTTGGTTACCCAGGTTGATGATTTTGCTCGCCGGTATTTTGGTGGAATCCATGGGTTGTTTGAATTTCTCAGATTTCTTGGAGGTTGTTGTTGGCATTGTTGATAAAGACATGGTGAAACAAATTAGTCTTTCTGATGATGAATATTTGTTTTGTGTTTAAAGAAACTGAGAGTGCAGAATCTGGTTTGTTTGAAAATGAGAGAGATTTGGAAAAGTTCAGAATGAAGAAGATGAAGTGTTTTTATAGCTTCTTCAGCGGTTGGAAAATTTTTTGACCTTTGGAGAGTAATGGGACACGTGTAAACATTTTATTGAAAAGGTAAAAAGGTGAATTTTTCAACTTCCTAGGGTGTGACGTGTTGTCATTTGGAAAATGACGTTTTCTCTAATTATTAACATTAAACTGCTATGATAGCACGTTTAGGTGTGCTGATTAGACATTAGCAGAAAAGTTGGATACCTACTCGCGTCATGCGGTGAAATCATCATTCTTGTATCGAAATTGCATGAGATATTCAAGAACAAATATTTCTCTATATCGTCGAAATAAGCTGCTTGAGGGCAATTGTTAGTGGCAATTTGAAAAGGGTAAAATTGGCATAGCGAATAAAATATGTTTACTATCACCGGAAAGAGATTAATATTTGTTGGTGATAGGTGAACATAAGACCTTTGTTTCATAGAGAAAGGATTCTTGATTGCCAATGGTAGCGATATTCGAACTAAAATCTTTAGTATTTTTAGGATATGAAGAAATTCCTTTAATAAATATGTCAACATTGGGCGGTCCAAACAAAGGATTAAAGTGAAATACGAATGGTTATAGAATTGAATTTGAATAACCTCTGATTGAATTTTGAATAAAAGGCGCCATTGTAAGGGGCGTGGAGATTGGCGAGCGAAGGAGACTTGCATGTCTTAAGCGTGGCGCAATATTACAATAGGACCGTTAGGGTCGAACATTATAAATAGATGTTTTCTATTAGATTTTTGTGGTGTTAGTTAGATGTACTAAAATTTCTCAAATACTCAAATTACCGTGATCGAAAGGAAGCGAGTCAAGGAGATATCATGTACGTTAAGAACATCATGTTGTTTTATAATTTAAATGCCGTTTATTATCATTTATTTCCAGTTTCCTGCACTTTTACCTTTAAAGTATTTCGATTCTTTTCTTTTTATCTCTATCCCATTTGCCTTTAAACACTTATTGTTCTAGAAACCTATTTACTTTCAAACTTTTACTGTATTTTCCCAGAAATTGTTACTTTTTAAGAGTGTCCTTACCTTTACATTCAATTGTCAATAATCAAGTTTAAGTTCGAAATCTTTACACAAACAGTCAGTATATTTCCATAGTCAACTTTAAGTAAGTGCTTTAAGAAATCAATTAAAGATCATGGGTTTGAACATAAAAATCTATTATGACACATGTGTCCTAGGATCAATCTAGTCGATCCTGTAAGTAACCAATAATAAATAGTAAAAATTGGAAGACTAGCGGTTGTTTACGAGAAATCACCGTAAACACTTTTATAAAGGCTCTTGGCGGTTTATGAAATTTGACCTTTGGAGAACGTGGAAGACGTGTAGCTTTGCTATTGGAGAGAAAGAGAGGTGGTTTTTGAAAATCTTTGGGAATTGATGTTTTACTAATAATTAGCTATAACTGCTATACTTGCAAGTTTAGAGAAGCATGGTGAGTGGATGTTTTGCAGAAAAGTAGTTGATGGTTGTGATGTCATATACAATGTAGTTATCATTGAGTTGTTTTCATCAAAATCACATGGATAATTCAAAAATGAGTATTTCTTTGGATGTCGAAATACACATTTTCGAGGGGCAATTTGTTAGATGGTAATTTCGATGAAACTACTTTTTTGAAGAAATGCTTAATGTTAGGTAGATATTCATTTGAATAAGGTCCAAAGATGAATGATTTGCCTGATCAACAAGGAGTTTCGAATAAGAGACAATTGGTTGAAGAGTTAGAATTGTTACTTTGGAAGTATTTCGATTTCGAATGGAGATTAGCTATAAGGACTTCGATTTCGAATATCCTGTTTTATTATAAAGATTCGAATTAAGGGTTGAAACGGTCCAGTGAAGAGTTTTCTGAATTCAAATCGAAATACTTGAATTTACTGAGTCCGTTCCAAGAATTCGAAATTCAAATAAAAGGTGTCATTCTTAGGAGATGCGTGGAAGCCACTGATTGTAAGAGGCATGCAAGCTTCGAACGTGGCATAATTCTAGAGTAGGACCATTAAGGTCGAAATAGTATAAATAGATGTTCTAATGTTGGAATTTGTGTGTTCATTTTGTACTAGAAATTCTTATATACTCAAACTACCGATTGATTAAGGGAAACGAGTTGCAGATACCATGTACGTATAGAACACCATTATTATGCTTTTACAGTTCAAATTCAAGTCATTTACTTTCATCTTGCCTTTACAGTTTTCATTCTTTAAAGTCTTTCGTTTTCCTTTACATTTCGATTAAATATTTACTTTTCCAAAAACTTTTACTTTCTTGTCAAAGTCTTTTACATTTTATCCACTTTACTTTACAAGGTATTATGTTTAACTTTCAAAGTCTTTTCTCAAATCGAAGTTAATCATTAGTTTAAGCATTATTTTGTTAGTTTAATCGTTAGTTTAAAAACGTGTTTTGAGAGTGAACTGCAGCAACCTATATATAGGCGTGTGAGAGCTAGGGTTACGAAGTGGTTGGAGAAGATTTCACCTCCTAATTCTCCTCCATAGCGATCGCTACGGAGCTAGCTCCAGCATGTAACGGTCGCCACGAGTCTTGCGTGAGGAGGAAAATTCGCCCCAGTCCTGTAACGATTGCCACAACCTCTAGGGCTTGCGTGTAACGATCGTTACACCTTGTAACATGCTGGGCTTGTTCACTTGAAGTGGGCTGGACCTTGTTCGTTTGAATCTCTTTCTTTATTTTTGCTTACTTTACACCCCCAGTTCATACTATGCGTACACACTTCAATAAATACTCTCTTTTGTGGATTTTGAGTGTGATTTATCCAAATTTTTAATTGTGAATCACTAGAATCTCTTTTAAAACATTTGTAATTTCTTATTTATTTAGATTGGGGGAGTTAAGCGAATCACAAGTGAGAAATAAAAATGTTCAATTTCCCACCTTGTCCGAACTTTGGTCGATTGTTAGATTTTATTTAGTGAATTAATTGATGAATGATGATAATTGGTAAGTGAGATTAAAGTATTAAATTAAATGTTGACGTAGATGTATTGCGACCGAAACGTGATCGGTTCAATATGTGAAAATTGTATCATTTATGATATCATGTTGTGAACATGTGACAATGTGTTGTCAATTGTGTCCATGTGATGTTAACCAACTTAACCAAACCAAATGATAAAACAAATAGAGAACACGTGAAACTAACACTTCAAATTCTGTGGTAAACTCTCATGCTAAGTAATCTGATAGAAAGACATTGATGCCTAAAGAAGAAAATAACACAACATTATTTTAACCATATTATTATCTGTTCAACCATATAAGAAATGGTTTACATATTTCCAATCTAGTTTTATTACAAATAAATTCACAAATACCACATGACATAACTTGTGTACAAACCAGGATTTGTATGTAGCTTGAGAAGAACAAGAACAAGATTTAACAAATATGAAACTCTTACCATATCTCACACTATATATCAAGAATTGGAGCAACAACATTTCTACATAGGACATAACCAAATGCTCCAAACAGAAGAAACAACTTTCTATTTTGGTAAGATTATCAGAAAAAGCAACAACATTCTTCTAGCACACAGCAGCAACAAAGCGCCGCCAAGCTGCAATGTAAATGAAAGACTCTTATTCTTCAATTAGAACAATTCACACAAAGAGGAGAGGGAGCAGAATACTTAAACAAATAACATTTCTTGTAAGTTTTATATTTTAATGAAAAAGATGATGTTTCGTGCTGAAATAAAACAATTATGTAGGGTATTTATTAGTTTTAATGATGTGTCATATTAAAGGCTAATTGGTGAATTTAGCATATTATGAAAAGCATAGACATAAAATATGGTTCTTATACTGTATATTTGACAATGAACAAGAGTAATTGCTAAGCTATAATCCTTGGAAAGTAGAAAACAGAAAATTAACAAATTTTGATGCAGTTTTTTCAAAGAAAATATTTCTCGCGAAAATAAGTTGGGAACATTCTCAACTGTAAAACAAACAAACATGCTTCTAAGCATTTGTCCCTTTTAATGTAGTAACAAGAATCGTATCCTCCATAATTCAGCACTTTAGAGTCTCTATCTTTATAGATGGTGAATCAAATGGATTTGTCATGTTTTTTTCAATCCAAAGAATTCAAAATCAGAGAAAATTTATCAAATGTGTTTTTTAGCGAAAGGGGAGATTAGGTTTTCAAAATCCTAATCTAGTTTTAATGTACTAATGATGAGTAGGTTACAATATCAGCTTAAATCCTCCTCCAACTAAACTATGATATGGGTCCAAATATTTTCTTCGGGTTATAGAGATATAAACTATAACATTGAATTAGTGGCTGGGTTGAGAAAGTTAAGGAGTAAAGTGATAAGGACAAAGGGAATTCGACCCGCACCACTTAACATAACGCTAACTTTAGGGCTAAAATCTTTAATTAGCATTTGGATATCCTTGAGTAAGCTGGTTTTCTGTATAAACTGTTTATAGAGGGATTATTAAGTATCATCATAATATTAACAGTTTTTTTTTATACTTTGATTCTCTTAAGGTGTGTTTGGTAGGTAGATTTTGGAGGGGAGGAGAAAACTTGTTGGTTAGGCCAAAGTCTTTGGTGTATCCTTCTTCACACCTGCTCACGCTTTGTTGATCTATCGGACGGTAAACAGAGCCCAGTAATTGTGCTGAGTTAGAATCCTTCGGGGAAACACCTCAAAACAGTACATATATTTATGTTCTAGTTCTTATACAAACATAAATCACTTTAGATTCAACTCTCTTTCAGTCGGAATCAATTTACATCCCATGACACTCAAATTTCCAGTGAAATCAAAAAGAGAAACCCTAAAATACAAAAGTTGGTGGTTAAGGGAAAAAACATACCAGCCTCTGAAGAAAGAACAACAACCGGGATCAGCATGATGATGACAATGATCAACATGCTGGTAGTTATGATACTGTGGTGGAGGAGGAGGAGGCGGTGGATATCCGTTATCGAAATAGCCTTGGTAGGAATCGTACGGCGGACGATGATGAGGTGGAGGTGGTGGTGGAGGGTAGCCTCCAGGGTAACCCGGCGGAGGGTAGCCTTCGTAGGGTTGAGGTGGTGGTTGCGGTGGAGGGTAAGCAGATCCAAACCCTAACAGAATAAAAATTGAATTCAATTTTGGATGAAATTGTTAGAAATAGATGAAGAAGAAGTGACGTAGGTACCTGGTGGAGGGTAATTGCTCATTGGATTTGATTCGAGAGAATTGTTGTTTTCTGTTTGTTCTTGTTTTGTGAAAAAGATGATGGTGATGAAGAAAGGGTTAGTTTTAATTATTTTATTGGATTGCGATTTCGTTACATCATAAGATGAGAAAAGATAATATATGGAAGTTATTAGTAGTGGGACATGTTTTTGTTGAGAACAAGACAGGGAAAGAAAGAGAGGGTTATTGAGTTTGCTTTGTTTCTTAATTGTTAAGTATGTACTGTGTACTACTCCTACACACTTCTATCGCCAAGTCTTGTGATAAATTCATATATCCCCATTTTTAAAGGGGAATTTCTTGGTTTTCTGAACACATTTCAAATTAAATTATAATTTATTAAAAATAAAGTGATTTCGTAATATAGTAATTTTCAACTTTAGTCTCTCTAAACATTTTCTTTAAAGAATTATTCTTTTAAAAAATTTAATTTAACTTTTGGTCCTTCTTGCAATTCAACAACAATTTTATATAATTTAGCGACGATTTTTTTATTTAACGACAGAATTAGAGATCATTTTAGCCACAATTTTTTCATGAGAAACCAAAAGTTAAAATTAAAATTTTTAGGAGGATTATTCTTTGAAGAAAATATTTAGAGGGACTAAAGTTATAAACTGATATATTTAAAGGGACCAAAAACATATTTAACCCTTTAAAAATAAACAGAACAACCCTACCTCCTCTCTCTTCTATTCAAATAAACCATTTTTCTCACATTTTAATCTAAATCTCAAACTCACCAATTTGTGCCCCAATCTCCATTTCAACTCCAAGCTCATCTTCAAACTCTATCAATTGTGTAACTTTTCTTTCTATTTATGTTGAATAACAATGCAACATTGTAATAGTTGGTTAGGTTAGTTTGTAGTAATTAAATTGTGTATGTTAGTGTTAGGTTAGGTTAATATAGTTGATTGGGGAAATTAAGGTTTGAGTTCTTTAGGGAAAAATGAAATTGAGATTTGAAAATGGTTGTGCGTCGGGGGTTTCGCAAGTGCACTTGCGAAGTCACCCTGGACCAGTTTCGTAAGTGCACTTGTGAATTCTTATCTGAGTTGTTTTTTTTTAAACCTAATAATTGTAATTATTTATTTCAGGAACATGACTGATAATTAGGACCAAAGCAGACGTTTAAGACAAGGAATGTCATCCCAAACTGCCTCGATACGTCGAGAGAGACAAGTAGAGCAGGTGAACCAACCTCGAGGTCGGAGTCGGGTACAAATGGAGCAATTGGATGTAGCTTCCCCATCTGCACTAAAGAGTCGTCTACATCAGCCATCTTCCTCTTGTACGTATGAGCAGGTGTTTGATGTGGCGGAGATTCAATAATAGTTTGCGGCACCTGAGGGGGTGTGGTGTCCGAGAATGTTCTGATTCTTGAGCAGGCGGAGCATATCTGTCCAGGAAGACCATTTGACTCATCCATATTGATTTATTACCATGACCATACCGCCCACCATATTTGGGATGGAAAGGTGTATTTTTGGTTGCAATTTTTCATTTTTCAGTTTTTTACGCAAAAATACGACTGTAACAATTATTACTTATTTTGTTTCAGGAATGATTCCCTATTAAGCATGTGAATCATTACCAAATTTTTTTAGTTGCTAATGGCAAGGGCTCAGTGGTGGCATGATGATGTGATTGGATCCGGTCTTTACAGATTACGCTGTATAGGTTACAACACTATAAGCCACGATATACAAGGGGCTTTTGCTGAGAGATGACACAAGGAGGCCTCTTCTTTCCACTTTCCTATTGTAGAGCTGACCATCATCCTTGATGATGTTGCTTGCTCCATCTACCTATCAGAGGTAGGTTACTTAACCATCACAATATAACAAGATCTGAGGCGATTGAGTGGATGGTCGATTATCTGGGAGTTGCTCTATTTAGGGCAATTGATGATACTGCAAGACATCTAATGGGGCGCATATAAGGTTATCCCATCTTAAGGATTTGTATGAGGAGCACCTGGTTGTAGAAACAGAAGCCGAGGAAGAAAATGACGATTTTTTATTTAGTACCACCAAGACTGTTCCATTCGGTGATATTTGATGTTCTTGGTCGGCACGTCCGTGTTTGTGGACACCAGTGGGACCTATACGGATGTGACCTACCTGTAGTATTTTATGGACCTGACTACAGTTTGTGAGTGGAACTAGGGGGCACTGTTTTGGTTTACCTCTACCATAAGCTGAATAAAACTTCAAATTGGAGGGCGAGGACACTCACTGGCTCATGCACACTCCTCATGGTACATTATTGATTTTCAACTATTAACTTTAATTTATTTTGATTAATTTGTACTTACATATTATGTTATTATTTTTGCAGAGTTGGATAACCACTCATTTCCACCGCATTCATGGTTTTGAGGCAGATGATGATTATACTGACAACATGCCAAGGGTTGTCAAGTATCGTTTCCATACAAGGAACCATAAAATGGCACCGTATCGGGTGTATATTGATCGCACAAACCATGATGCCATAAACTGGATGTCGTTTGAGGATTACATGGAGGTTATCCCGTTCGATCCCATCTTATTATACTCGGGGTGGGTAACACGTGGATCTAACATTATGGTCAGGTATCTGCCCGAGCGATGTATCTTCCAGTTTAGCTATGTGTAGATGATACCTAAATATCCTTTTCATGATGCTCCCGACATGATCGTGAGACGGGATCTTGACGGCACCTTCGAGGATTGGACGAATCATATGGTGCCACAGGACCATCAGATGATGCATGCGTCCCATAATTGACACTATGTAGAGAGTTACGTGACATGGTTTTTTAACGTGTCACACCCTCTCATGACATCGGGTGGTCCTGGAAGTCCACCGAGGGCAGCTCATGAGGATATCCAAGAGAACAAGCAAACCCAGGATGACCATGTGATTGATCTATTTCCCATTTGTCAGCGGATCTGCCAACTTGAACAAAAGGCTAATGTAACACCCCATTTCTACCTGACGAATATTATTAAAATCAAAGTTACAAAATTTAAACATACAAATAGGATGCTACACATACTACTAAAAAAATAATGGTATTTAATCGCATGTAAAACAGATACATAACACTTAAAACTCGGATGAATAGATACCAACAAAAATTAGTTTTTTAAAATGAAATAACTTTTATAATTAAGTAGCGAAATCATAATTTTCAACTTAAATAACATAACACCTTTGTCCAACTTAAAACAACTTCAAAACCACAATTACTTAACGATATCAACTTAAAATTTAACAACTGAAATCATAACAACAATAAAGCAACAAACGTTCATCCCCCTGAGAGTTATGTATCAGAGCGACGACACCGACTCGAACTAATAAAGGTAAACAACCTTCACTCTAGATTACCTGCACGTTACCAACATATGGTAAAATTCAAACAGATGGGGTGAGATATTGAACAATATAATCGGATGTATGATAACTACTATGTTAGGATTTGTTCATGCAAAAATCACTGCTTCACAACTTTTTAATAACATTTATCACAACAAGTCATCCACACAATGCACAATTTATTCATCATCAGGACAACTCGGGATGCAACCACAAATACGACTTATTACAATGCACATGCATGTGGTGTCAATAGAGCAAAACCCTCAACTTATTATTGCCAATTAATAGAGGCATCAACAAGGCATAAGCCTTTAATTTTCAACTTTTGTCAATCCAGGCCAACTTACAGAGCATGAGTTCCTAACTTGTTATGATATGCATGGGACAACAATTACAACATCAACCATTCAATAACAACACAACACAACAACGACAAACAAAAACAACAACACAACAACAATAATTCAACACTGGCCACAAGCCTACCACTTAGTCTGGCTAATAAATAGAGGCATTTCAACAACAACATATATCTTACAACTTCGCATCGTCAGCAATACTGACATTACAACAACATAGAAAAAATCACAATTACAATCCAAACCCATTGCAATAACACTGCATAATTTTTCAGCTATATCTCTATATTCAATTATTAGGCGTTCTGTGACGGTTCCTCTAATATTAACTCGTTGCAACTCTTATATAAGTTAATACTGTTATCAACAATTTCTACTACTGTTAATGCTACTAATTAATTCTATACTTTTATTTTATTGCTAATAGCTTCCTATTACTATTTCACAATTAACTCTTACTGATAGCCCTTCGTAATAGTTCTCTTCAAAAATCACTATTGTTTCCTGCTACTAAAACATCCTTACCAATAATATATAACAGTTACTAGTGTCTCTGCTATTTTACTAACCATGTAATTTATAATTACAACCTTGTATCTAACAAATCATCTCTGCTATTGTTTTAATATTAATAGTCTGCTATTATTATTTTCAACAATTCCATCTTACTGCCACTAGTTTCTAATACTTTTATATTATCCTTGCTTACCTGATAATATTATTTACTACCATGTTCTACTAGTATGATTCTACTATATATATATATATATATATATATATATATATATATATATATATATATATATATATATATATATATATATATATACTGTAATTTAATATTACTAACTCTATAGCTATCAAATTATCTCTGCTACATGTATACTAATTCTGCATTTCAATTGAACTAATTTCTGGTAACACTACTGTTAATTATCTACAAAGTATAGAAAATAGCAAGAAGTCCATAGGGTGTGACGGTCGCCATAACTCCTGACGGTCGGCACCATTTCCAAGTGTGTGCCCCTCGACACATCTAACGTGACGATCGACACAGGTCAAGAGGTGTGCCCCTCGGCACACATAATATGACGGTCGACACACTTCAGTTCTCTGCGCCGTTTAATTATTTCTTCTAATTTTTTCATAATTCCTTTGATTCTCAATTTCTCACTCGATTATCAATCTCAGGACAATACGACATATAATCACAACAACATAACAATATAACAACTACATCGACATGGTATAATTTCCAACAACAAATTCATTGACAATATATATTGATTATGCAGACAATTCATAAACAACTATAACATGTAAACATACAATTCAAAAATATATACGAAAATCATACGCATGATAATACTACACCAACCCAATTCCTACATACTATTCATCATAATTCCTATTATAGAGTCAGAACCCCACCCTTACCTTGGATTGAAAGTCGCTATATAACTCTCCGATTGCACCTAGCTTTTTGCCTCTTTTCCCTTTTTCTCTTCTAAATCAGAAACAAAACCTGAAATTTTTACCCAAATATGCAACTACAGTGCGATGATGATATCTCTCAACTAAGAGCTTATTTTGAAGATCCCAACGGTCAAAAGTTAGATATAGGTGTTGCGAATCTACCCTCAAAATTTGAGTACGATCCAATGGTTAACGAATCGGGGAATCTTCGATTTGATGTTGTTGTAATATTTTTACCGTATTTACTTTTCGAACAATTATTAATATTATTATTTATAAACATCTATTAATATTATTTATTGACCGTATCGTTACACTCGTATTATATTTTCAATCAAATCTATAATATTTGTCTGATTGTAAAATATATTGTGAAATAGTGGGATTGATGAAATTTTAAATAAAAATGACACAAATCGAGAAAGTTTCGCAAGTGCACTTGTGAATTCACCTTGCACGAGGTTTCAAAAGTGCACTTGCTAAGAAACCTTATTTTTTTTATAAATTACGTGTTAATTCGCAAGTGCACTTGTGAAACCTCCTACGAGGTGAATTCGCAAGTGCACTTACGAAAGATATTTTTGAATTTTCGACGGTGATACTCAACACCACTAGATGTATAAAGACATTCCTTTTTCATAGATGCATTGAACGCATTGATGCAAATTTAATTGTTTGATTAAAATTAGACGGTATTTATTTTAGCAAAGTATTTTTAAGTTTTAAAATAAGCAAAATTCTTATTAGTATAAAAAAGTAAAAACAAGAAATGCAAGAATAAATCTCAACCATTTTTTATCACAACCACCCCATGATCCCTATTAAAAAGAAAATTTAATTTTTAACAAATTAAAAATTATCCATTAAATTAGTCGCACATGTACATTCTTGTCTTTCTTGTTCAAATTCTTTTGTATTAAATAACATTACTCTTAAAATCAAAGTTAAAATTGCTTTTTCTAATCCATCAGACCAAGAATACTGCATTGGTTTCAAATTCGTGTCTAGCATGGTTTTTAAATTTTTTATACAATGTTAACAATCAAAATGAGTTAGCTCATATGAGTTCGTATGTCAAACTCAAAAATTATAAGATTTGATGTTTAAAATTAGGGTCCATATTTTTTAATCTCTGTCCAAATGAGTTAGCTCATATGAGTTCGTATGTCAAACTCAAAAATTATAAGATTTGATGTTTAAAATTAGGGTCCATATTTTTTAATCTCTGTCCTAAAAAGTCTCATACCTATTAGTGACGGCTTTTATGGATCGCAGATAGTCCATTAAACTCGTTTGGTATATAAATTCAAAAAATATATATTTATGTTGTCTCAATTTAACATAACATATTGATTTTTCTCATTTCATTATGTTTTATCTATATATATTCTATTCAATTTTTTTTCTATTAAATATTATTTATTAGTATATTCAAGCAAATATTTAATTATTTTATATTTTACTTCACAGTTTTCTCATTTTATATTAATATCAATGTTATACAATTTAATCAGATATTAACTTGTTAATTAAAGTGTAAACCATTAAAAACTCCATTGAAGATTTAAGAGTCTCTTTGATGTGCAGAATATGATGTAAAGCATAATAATGATATGATATGATATAGACATGATAAGATTTATTCTATCATGTCTTTGATTCACACAAGATATCAAATATAATACTATATATATATATATATATATATATATATATATATATATATATATATATATATATATATATATATATATATATCCCTGAATCCAAAGGCACCCTAATAGTGTATTCAGCTATGAGTAATTGCCTATTTAAATATAGTTTAAATTCAATTTTGCTAGTTAATTGTATTTCTTGAGTTAGCCAAAAATTTAACTTGAGCTTATTTAGATATGTGAAAGTTTTTCATATTTCAGTCATTTTTCATTGAACTTTTGTTCCGTTTCCTCCTGTTAGCTATTATATGATTATTGACACTCCCCCACATATCACCCTCTCGCGGCTCATCCAACCATCCATTTCCCCCAATTGAAGCCTAAATTCAACAATACACACAAGTTATCCTTTCACCATTTTGAGATGAGTTCCTTTTTCCTCGATCCATTTGCATGTTTGTTTTTTTTCTGATTTCAATGTGGATCTTTAGCTCTGAATTGATTTATATGTTGAAATCTATAAGTTATTATTGTTGGTTTTGGTGTTTATGATGTTATTAGCATGATAGACTCTTGAGTGAAGTTGCTGCTACTTAATTATATTATATGCATGAATGCTTGTAAATGAGTTCATGAATGATTTGAGTTTTGAAGATCTGAATGAATGAAAATTGTTGAATTACAAGTTGCTGCTGCTTTATATTCAATTGGTGGCTGATTTGATTCTCTATGCTTTGTTTAAATAAACTCATTATGACCATGTTTAGTAGATATAGCTTTATGATGTGAACTTATCTTAATTGAATTGAACCATATATACATATACATATATATATATATATATATATATATATATATATATATATATATATATATATATATATATATATATATATATATATATATATATACTTTGTTGATTAATTACATGAAATCCTTTAGCTGTGAATACTATCATAGGAACCATTAGAAATGAGGAACTCATCCTTCTGAAAAACAGGAATGAAATAGCAAGTGGGATGCCTCCAATGAAGCACAAACACATAGTAACGTATACGATACGGAGATATGTCTATCATTGAAAAATCTAGAATACAATACGTGTAAGATACGTCTATAAAAAAATTAAAATTAAATATTAGTTAAATTCTTCGGTAACAAAAATCAATTGAGTTTGCAAAATTTGATAGTAATTGGTAAAAGAAATATAAGAAAAATAAAAGATACTTAAAGTTGAGAGAAAAGTAATTAAATGAAAAGTTTGATTCTTGAAATAGAAAAATAAAAGTGATGACGCAATTAAAGTTGAGAAAAGAAGAATTAAGGATGGGGAAGTTTGATTCATGTTCTAGAAATATGAATAGTCATGAGATTAACTAGTCGTGTCTGCAGCGTATCAGACACGTGTCGCCAGCGTATCGTGACATGTCGCCTCCGTATTGTGACGTATCAAATAAAATTATTCTTTAAATAAAAATTTCAGATACTCCTTCGACATGTACCGGCGGCATATCAGAGCATATCAATACATATTAGATACGATACGTCATAGCTTTTAAAGTACTCGTGCTTTGTTGGACGCCTCTTACAACATAATATCTAATACACCTTACGCATCAACTAAGTCCTCCCGTGTGACTCACGTCTAAGAGGCTTAGTATGCTGTCCCCCAAGGTTCATTGAGTTTATCTCACCTGTTTTCCTTATAGATTTTAGATAGAAGATACGCATCAGAAACCGATAAGTATGTCTTGGAGATGCTTGATAGTTGTACAATGATGTTGAGGATATATCGGTTATCACTACTCGATCAGAGTCATAGTTTTAACAATGTATATATGTTTTGAGTTGGGTTTAAAAATCTATTTACCTTGAACAGATAACGTCTATTGTGATTCCAGTCAATTCGAAGAATTAGACTATGTAACTCTACGTAGAAAATACCCAGTTCACACTAAAACATACACATCAGAAATTAAATTCTCTAAAACCAATAATAAGGTAATGTTTAGCATTTATACTCATTAAAATCATATTAAATATATTTTTCATAGAGTTTCAAATAGTATTTTTATTATAAGTTAAAAATATTATAAACATATTGCATGCAAGGTTAAAAGTTTGTGTGTCCCTAAATAAGATGCAACATACAAAGAAAAAAAAGGTTTTAGAAAACTAAAGTCAATGGTCAACTAGTCTCTTAATAGATTTGTGTCCATTACTAAATCTGTAAATGACATGTTTTCATGCATACTTTTTCTGTTGAAGTTTTCTATCCATTCGTTTCTTTCTCTCTTTTCTTCCTCAAACAAAGACCAGATCAATGCTAACCTCTAATAATAATTCTAAAAAAGAGCAAAAAATAAATAAATTGATATTAACCATAGAAACAAAAATAGAACACATTGAAAAACAATAGAAAAAATTAAAAAAGAAAAAACAAAGCGGATAATTCTCCAATGTTGTCTCATCTTTAAACATTGTGAAACACATCGTGTGCCTTTTTGTTTTCTCTGAGTTGGGAAACCATAACACAAACAACACAACAATGGATAAGAATCTTGATGAACATTCCAACAGTTTCCCTCACGACGATAAGGAAAACAACACCAATGGCGCCGCCGACACACCTCGTTCTCCGTTGGTAGAGACTGAGCACAATGTCGTCGACGGGGATGGAGAAACTGAAAAGGCTGGTGATGTAGATAATGTCGAGGGAGAGGCGGGAGAGGAAAAGAAGGAGGAGGAGAATGAGGAAGGTGTGACTGTTGAGGATACACCTAAAACTCCTCCAAACTTGGAGAGACTTTCAGAAGACATTGATAAATTCCTTGCTGCTACTACACATGATAACAATGACAATAAGGAAGAGATGATTCCTGAATTCATTGACAAGTTTCTAGATCTCGTGGAAGAGAAAATCGCGAGGTACGACACTAATCAAACAAAATGGGGTGAGACTGTGGAGGAAGATTCATTGTTGTTGGAAGGTGTGAACCGCGTCTCAAAGCTGGTGAAGTTGTTAACCACAATTATCACAGAGTTTCAATCTGGAGAAGAAGAGAAAAAAGAAGGAGATGAAGAAGAAGATAAAAAAGAAGGAGGTGATGAAGAAGAAGAAGAAAAGGAAGAGAAGAAAACAAAAAAGGACCATTCAGTATTGTTGAACCGCGTCGGCGCGATTCAACAACGAGCAATGGCGTATTTGGAGGAAGAGTTCCGGTTGTTGATGGAAGAATCTAGAATCCTAAACAAACCAGATTCGGCGCATGATGCTAAAGGGAAACACGCTGCAACACCGGAGCCGCCGGAGAATGAAGCAATAGAAGCGGTTATGGATTTCCCGGGTTTTAAGGAGGAGGCGGTTACAGTTTTGAACAAAATAGCGCGGGAGATGTTGTTTGCAGGTTACGATTCAGAATGCTGCCACGTGTACACGGTTTCGAGAAAACACGGTTTCGGAGACGGTTTATACAAGCTAGGGTACGAAAGGATCAGCATGGAAGAGATTCAGAAAATGCACTGGGAATCATTGGAGCGAGAGATTCCAACGTGGATCAACACATTTAAAGAATGTGCCACCGTGTGGTTCCCCGGAGAACGGAAGCTCGCTGCGTCGATCTTCGCCGAGAATCCGTCTGTGGCTGACACACTCTACACCAACCTCACGCGCGTCGTGGTGTTTCAGCTTCTCAACTTTGCTGAAAGCGTCGCGATGACAAAACGTGCGGCGGAGAAGCTTTTCAAGTTTCTTGACATGTACGAAACCTTGAGAGACACAATTCCTAATCTGGACAAACTCTTCCCCGAGGAAATGGTGGACGAAACCAAAGCTGAAATGACATCCGCAAAGAATCGCCTCGGCGAGGTTGCTGTGTTGATATTCTGCGAACTTGAAAACTCGATCAAATCGGATACAGGAAAAACTCCGGTCGCAGGCGGCGCTGTTCACCCGCTAACTCGCTACATCGTAAACTACCTGAGACTCGCGTGCGAGTATAAAGACACATTGGAACAAGTTTTCAAAGAGCATTCCAAGATCGAGCGTGCTGATTCAACAAGTAGGCCTAATTACGACAATCA
Source organism: Vicia sativa (assembly GCA_021764765.1). Taxonomy (NCBI): domain Eukaryota; kingdom Viridiplantae; phylum Streptophyta; class Magnoliopsida; order Fabales; family Fabaceae; genus Vicia; species Vicia sativa. Next base: position 208,390,049 of record CM038792.1, on the reverse strand, counting down.
AAGCCAAAACGAGAGTCAGAAGTCGAGCGAGAAAGAAAATGTGTCCCCTTTTGCATCACAGTTAACACGTTTAATGGAATTACTCGACGCGAATCTTGAAGGAAAAGCAAAACTCTACAAAGAAGTACCATTAAGTTGCATCTTCATGATGAACAATGGAAGGTACATTGTTCAAAAAATCAAAGGATCAGCTGAAATCTACGAAGTAATGGGCGAAACATGGTGCCGTAAAAGATCCACAGAACTGAGAACTTACCACAAAAACTATCAAATAGAAACATGGAGTAAGATATTGAGTTGTTTAAGTCCAAAAGGCTTGAATGACAATGGGAAAGTTCATAAGCCAGTGCTGAAAGAAAGGTTCAAGAGTTTCAATGCATTGTTTGAGGAGATACATAAGACACAAAGCACTTGGGTCGTGAGCGACGAACAACTTCAATCTGAGCTACGAGTTTCAATATCGGCACTCGTGATTCCTGCTTATAGATCATTTTTGGGTAGGTTTTCGCAGTATTTGGATCCGGGGAGACAAACAGAGAAATATATTAAGTTTCAAGCTGAGGATATAGAGACTTACATTGATGAGTTGTTTGATGGGAACCCTCATCATCAAGCTATGGTGAGGAAGAAAGCATGAGATTAATAAATAAAAAAACTTTAATTTGATATTAAAATTAAATTAACAACAGGAAGTATACTGATATATATATCAAACAAGTGCATGCATGCAAGTGTATGTGGTTTGAAATTTGTATTTGTATGTATGACATTTAGATTAATTTCCTTTGGTGATTGTGGTTTTTTGTTATTATTAATTGTAATTGTAATTGTTGTAAAAGAAATTGGGTGGGGGAATTTTGATGATTTGGATATTATAATTTAATTCATTTATGATGGATGGCCTTTTCTTTGTATAAGAGATTAGGTTGATTAGCTTTTAGGGCAAGTTCCTCTCTTGTATTCAATCACTTCACAATTATTATAAACTTTTTTCCTTTGAATTCTCTTTTAGTTCTTTTTTTAATGCAAGTTTTCTTTGTGCTTAATTCACTTATTTGCATTTACATGTTTTTATTTCATCATTTGTTGTTTATGGACCTTGATATATTATTTTTTTCAATGGTAAAATATAACTCTATTAATCATTAAACCAAAAGCATTAATGGTTGATCATTTATTTTTTCAATAACCAATTTTTGAACAAGTTTGATTCGGCATTTTGCACTAATTAGGCATGTCTAATTTAAATATTCTCTATTATCTAAACAACCATTTGTAAAAGTGTATGTAAAATTTCTTATATGTTTAAAGTTAATAGATACTCCAAAGAAATTTTAATTGAAATATATTTATATTAAATTTATATTGTTGCAAATGTTAACATTTTTAGACAGATATCATGTCCTTAGTTTGAACATAGGAGAGTTTTTAGTACTTACTACTTTATTTATTTAAAAAAAAAAAGAAATTTTAATCCTAATAAGAGTTGTTTAAATTTAAAAAACTTAAAAAAAAGGCACAAAATTGAATAGTATTGAATAAGTTTAAAAATATATTTTTCATATGAAAACTACGGATGAAATTTTAAATTTATTTTTCAAAACAAACAATATGTATAGTTGGAGTTGGTTTGGTTAAGTTAAAAAAAATCCGAAGTATGAGGAAGCGCAACCTGTGTGCTTCTCTTTGGTGGAAAGACATACTTCTGATAGGTGAGGAAGCGCAAGGTGTTTCTAAGAGAAGCACTTTAAAATTAGGAAATGGAGAGACAATAAGTTTTTGGAAGCAGAGATGGCTGGGGCAGTACATTCTGGCAGAATCATATCCGGCAGTGTATCAGGAATGTTGGTTCAAAGAGGAGTCAGTGAGCAATAAAGGTTGCTGGGAGGGAGGGATGTGGAGGTGGAACCTGCTACAAGGAGGAGAAGTCTGGAGTGAGACGACAACAAATCAAATTCTGGAGCTTTTAGACACATTAGAAGGAATTGCCCCTGCCGTAGACTCACAGGATCAAATCTGTTGGCCTTATCATAAAACGAGGCAATATACTGTTAGTTCTGGTTATGATTTGTTTATGCAGGTTTTGAATTCGCAACTGGTAGTCGGTAGAAGAAAAAAGGTGCTGGACATAGTTTGGGAGATTAATGCTCCCTCAAAAGTAAAGATTTGGAGATTAGTGATAGGACTCCTTCAAAACAAGATTGAATTCTCGTGGTATTTTAACGCAACAGCATCAAGTAAACTGTTGTTTCTGTCTACAACAACATGAAGATCTAGATCACTTGTTTGTACATTGTCCAAGCCTGAATCCGCTTTGGAGGAAGATCTATAATTGGTGGGAACTGGAATTCATACCACAACATGACTGCAACGACCAATTGTTAAAGTTTGTTGAAGACTTGAAAGGAAAAATACCAAGAAAAAACGCAGGGAGCATTTGGCTAACAGGTTGTTGGTGTATTTGGAAACAACGGAATGAAATAATTTTCAATAACGCGGTAAGTGATCTGGACGAACTATTCTACAATATCCTAGGGTATTCTTGGTGGTGGTTAGCAATAGTAGCTAAAGATAGAATACAATGTACATTATATGAATGGTTTAAAAAACCAGACCTTTGTTTATAATGATTTCAGTTTCTGAAATACATTTTTGATTGTATCCGTTTGGGTTAGAGTACCCCTAGTACTCCGTTATTAATTCAAGTTGCTTATAAAAAAAAAATGATCTAAGAGTTCTTGTGAGGGGTACTTTGTGATGTGAAAAAAAGCTTACATATCTCTCACATGATACCTTCTTTTGAGAGATTATTGAGAGAGAAAAATTATTATTGGGCCTTTGCCTTATGTATATGAAACAATATTTAATCCACATTGTCCATTTTCTTTATGAATTAAATAAATTTTAGAAGTATTAAATTATCAAGTTGATGAATATATTAAAGGAAAATTATTCATTGGATCTTCTTAAATGCATAACAAGATATTGTGTTGGTTTCTCCTGATTGTGAGTAGATAATTTGTCTCGTATAAAATTAGGTTTTAGATATGCAACATGCCAGCATCTTAGTAGTGAACTAATCCTCTAACTTGTTTAGGAGTTATTGTTTTATTTATTTCTTTTAAAGTAGGCAATGTATGGTGCATGCGAGTCTACATTCATGTTAGGAGAATATATATCATTGCATTTGAGAATATATTGGGATGAAGTTGCTAAAATTAAAAATTGGAAGACCTCAATTGAATTGGTTGGTATATAATGTCTTACTCATGTATAATTATGCATGGTACAAAGTGGGTGGTAAGGAGTATAATATGCTTAAGGTAATTAGAGTGGGAATGAATTAACTAGTGTGCTTATTTTGAAGTACAATATGAAAAAAAGGTAACTGTAGTAGGAGTGTGATCATTTTGTCAATTTAATGTCTATAGTTGATTTACAATTAAGCTGTCTGGAAAAGGATTTCGCTAGTATTCTCATTCCATAACTTTTTTGTGTGTCATATGAATTTTTTAAAATATTTTTATAAATCATAAATATATTTCTGATTCGCACTCTATATCATGAAAAATCACGTTAAATATGGTTGGTGTAAATCGAAAGTATACTTTCGATTTTAAACTATGTGTAATTTTTAAATAAAATGTGTATGTGAGACTGAATTTGGAATAATTTCTCAATATTTTATTATTTAGTTTGGAACTGGAAATATATTTCTGGTTTTTACCCAAATATTTCAAAATATACGGTGCGTACTAAAAATATATTTTTGATTTTAGAAGGCATTTTGGAAAATGCATAGGGTTTAATTCCACCCCATAGAATGGATTAAAAAATTCACTTAATTTATAAAACTCATGTGTTTCTTGAGTGTTTTATTTTTAAAGTTGATAAGATGTTTAGTCATATTTCATTATGTTTTATAATATAAGGTAAAATACAATTTTAGTCTCTAAAGTTACTTTTTCCCTTCAAAATATGATATATCAAAGTTCTTATTCTAATAGTAAAATACAATTTGAAGTTCCTTTTGAATTGTCTGCATTATACAAAATAACATAAAATTTGTTGAAGTTAATTCTGGTGCAAAAGGAACACATATGAAATATGATGTTCTAACATATGTGCTATAACATTTGGTCTTATACAACAAACACGTGTTATTGCATTTATGATTTTGAGTTATTCTATCTAAATTTCACACTACAAAGAAAATCTTCAAATTCGTGGAGAAATGTTAATTTGGATGTGTTGGTGCAACATATGACCTTGATAGCAAATCATACAAATGTTGTTTGGCGCATAATTTTTTATTAGGATTTAATCAGATTTGTTAAAGTTATTTTAATAATGTTTATTTGATTTGTTTAACGGTAGATGTTCAAATCCTATTTAAATGAGGATTTAAATTTAAACTTGAAATATAAAAAATCATATCTTATTGCTGACACAATCATGGAGAAGATCATATACATTTGAATAAACTATTTTCTGGTCTAAATCAAATAAGGAGAAAAAGTTTAGAAAATATTGTTATATGAGGCTCAAGTCTCAAATATGAGACATGGATTTTGTACGCAAGGTTTAATATTTTTGTGTTAAAGTTTGAATCTTTGTAACTTGTATTCTACGCTAATGTCACCATAAAGATTAGGATAGAATCTTTGTGTACCTCACTCCATGTTTCACTAAATAGAGTTGTTATTAAAGTTAATCAATTAGAATTAGTGATTAAGAGAATGTGAGTGAGATTCTCATAGTTAAGGAGAGACCTAAATAAAAAATAACTAGGATTAAAAAGAGAGATTGAACAACATGAAGTTGTTGTTCATAGAAGACTAAATGTACTAACTCGAAGTAATGAATTTTCTTTCTTGAGTAGACTCCCCTCAAGATATAGGTGTTTGTATTGAACTAGATTAACAATATTTAACGTTATTTATTGATTTTACATTGACTCTATATTATTATCCATATGTGTTAAATCTGATTTAATTTATTGAACCGATTATTCTAAAATTGTATCTCATTAAAAACAAAATTTTACAATTTCAAAATCAAATTTTTGTGTTAGAAAATTATAAACATCATAGAAGTTTTAGTATTTCTCAAAGAACATGAAATCTAGAAAATAAAATACTATTTAATCTAGAAAATAAAATACTATTTAATTTTTATCGCTGAGCAAGAAGCACATAAATTGTAATTCATTCTCAAAAGCAAGAAATCAAGAAAATAAAAAAAGTGTAGGAATTTAAAGAGAAATAGTTGAAAAGTATGTCATTAGTTTAGAGAATTTCTTATTTCATTTTATTGGATGAAAATATTCTATGCAATTTCAAAAATACTCTCAGAAATCAAAAATATATTTTCGATTCACATCCTACACACTTATAATTTATTCGTTTTAAGATACATTCTTCAAAAAATAAAATATAAAATTGAAAATGTATTTCCGATACAAATTGAAAATTGAAAATGTACTTTTTTGTTTTTAACAAAGAAAAGTGCATGTACTCCAAGTGACACATGCCACTTTTGATTGTAATAGCAATAATTTTATTTATATTAGAATTCAGAAATATATTTGTGATTTGTACCAGAAATACATTTCTGATTTTTTATAAGTATAATTTAAAAACGGTATACATCAAAAATATATTTTTAATATTTAAAAAAATTATGAAATGAATTAAAAAATTAACTTCTCATCTAGTGATTTATATTCCATCCTTACACAACTTGTGTGATACCTCTTCGGCTATAAATTATAATGAAGGATGGTACATAACCCTCGAAAGTAAATTTACTTTTTAAAGACCCCCTCCGCCCTTCAACATAAGAAAATCCATATTTTTCATTTGAACACTCAAAAATGAAAAATCTCTCACTTTATATGTCTCAATCTAACACTAAGATTATTATTATAAAATGTTTTGCGATCTAGATGATTTTCTTGGTTGAAATGTACTGAATCATGTTGGATGAAAAATATTAAATGATTACTTTATAAAACATGGGTTCAATGAGGAAACACAACTTAATATATTACTAAGTTGAAGAAGTATGTTTGTATGAATTGATTCGTGTACATCGTGGAAAATCTAGAAACAAATTTTTAGTTTTTATGAATCAATTCAACTAGTAAGGTGAATTCATTCACTTGTTTGTAAATATAGGAGTTAAAAAGAAAGTTTTTTCTCTATGTTTCTGTGTGAAATAATCTCTAGTCTTTTATCAAAGGTTACTTGCGAGATAGTTATAATAATCTCAGATTTTAGTGCAGTTTTTGAATGTTTGTAAAATTTTGGTTAAAAACGCAAAAATAAATGTACAATTGCAAGGAAAAAAACGTAAAAGTATAGAAGATAAAAAAGGTAAAAGACAAATGCAATAAGTTAAAAGAAAAACTGAAAATTGCTTTGAATTAAAAGGTGAAAGCACCTATACATTGTCAAACGTATGAATTCGTTTCTCACTTAAAATGCAGATATTTTGAATGTATTAGTTTTAATGTGAAGAATTGCAACCCTTACACAAATATATAAATTTGCTTGAAATAAAAATCTTAAGAATCTACAAAGTATTGTGGAATCTTGAGTTGCTGAAGGGTTGCTATCAAACGAGATCTTTATATTGTGTATCAGTTGAAACTTCAAAAGATCATAGTACAATCGAACGCGCCAGAGTGGTTGACTGTGTGTGAATCGTATTTCTTTTTCTGAGTTGTGTGAATGTATGATATTGGACTGTATTGAGTTAATGCATTTGTTTATGTTATATATATTAGGAGGAATTGTAATGATGATGCCTATCATATGGTTGAGATTGGCAAAGTGGTTGGTTCTAGTACTTAAATGGATCGTAAGTTAAACACTTCTTTTGTTTCTTTGCATGTTGATGGTTTTTAATGAAGTTGTGTTTGCATAAAAAAAAATATAGGATGAAATATGATTAACTTTTTGGTGACTAATATAAGATAATGATGCTCTAGCTAATAAGTGGGCAAAATTGTTGACTTGTCTGCTAATAAAGCTTATACTAGAATTTTATAACAATGGTATAGAAGCTTTACAAGCATACACGATAACATAAAATTCGGCTCGAAGATTTGGTTTACTGGCGACTCCATCAACAATTAGTTTATAATCTAGTTTTCATGTCACACTAGAACAACTTCAATTTTATAGTCAAACTATTGTTGGTTCAAACCCCACACTTTGACTTTATGAGGTAAAGGATCTCATATCTCGTAGTTGTTTATGCTTAAATAGAATTACATATGTCATCTATGAGACACATCCTATTCCATAAGAATTTTGATCATTGAGAATTACAACATCTACATTACATTTTAATTAACCATATTCTGATTCGTCCATTGGCATGTTGTTTGTTTGGGACGCAAGTCTCGTGATTCAATATGCTAATTATGATGTCATTGTCATTATTTTGAAGCTTCCTATTAATACAAACAATTTCACACCAAAGAAAGTGTTGCTATGCTATTTTGACACATTTTCTATTTACTACACTATATAAGTCATTTCTAAAATAAATAATAAATTAACATGTGGATTATATTCATTTTCTCTCTCTCAAATAAAAAATATATACTTATGAATAGTAATGTAAATAGTAACGTGAATAGTACATATACAATGACAATAAACAGTATTAGGAAGGGTGCATGAATAATAATTTTTACCTTTTACTGAAAAATAAAGTTGTTTTATAAAATATAAAAAATTGATTAATAAAATAATAAACTTTATTAATAAATACTCATATATTTAAAATATTTTATAGTAAAACAAAATTAGTTAATAAAATGTAAAAAATTGAGTAATAAAGTAATGAAGTTGATTAATATACATTTTGATATTAAAAATAATTTTTAACAATAACATAAAATTGGTTCATAAAATATAAAAAATTGATTAATAAAGTTATAAAGTTGATTAATAGACTGTCCAAATTTTCAATAAATATAAAGTTGATTAATAAAATGCAAAGTATTGGTTAATAAATTTATAAAGTTGATTAATGATATAGTTTTTTTTTTACTCTCAATCTAAAATAAATAATAAAAAATTAAATATTTTTATTTAAAAAATTAAATATTTTATTATAATATTTTATTGTTCAGCGTATCAGTAAACAATAAATACAATGTAAACGTAAAAATTTGATGTAAAAATAACATTTCTCAATAAAGTGATAAGAAACTCAACATCTTTCATGATTTCCTTGCTTTTTTTTTTTAGCTCTTACTCTTTTACATTTCTTTTACTTGTTTAAAGAAATGACGTGAAAATAATTAAATTTGAAGGTGACATTTTGTTTAGGAATTACAGTAATAAATGATTTTACTTTTATAAGAATTTAATTTTGTTTTTAGAGAAGATTTTATTATTTATGTTGCTTTACTTTTCTTTTTGTTTTTTAATAACTAAGATTATATCTTCTTAATCATCGAAACCAAATGTGTTGTGATTAAGTTTAAGAGAAGAAACATTTCTCAGTATCATTTAAATACTAACAAAATATCAATTACTATATTTTTTAATTATTATAAATGTATTTAAAATATATCAACTAAATAATTTCTAAAAATAAAATAATTTCTAAAAATAAAATAGTTTCTAAAATTAAAATAATTTTATCATAAAAAATTATACAAAATAATAAATGCCACGTCATCATGTACTAGATGCTGTAAAGCATAGACATAGATCACAGTGTGTGTGACAGTAAAAGAGAATCCAAAACCCAAAACTCGCACAGCAACAACAAAAAAAAGCAACCTTTACTCTCAAAAACCAAACCCTCGTACCGTGTCTTGTCGCCGGAAAACCTCCATTCTCAATCTCTGTTGGGTTTCAATCATCTTCTTGTTTTCTTCAACTTCCAAATAGATAGATATAGTTTGTGAAAAAAAGCTTCTTCTTTTAGGAATATATACATATATACACGATATGTATGTTGTTCCTCCTCCCCAGAGATCCGATCCGGCTTCAGGATCCTCTGATTTGCGTATTTTCCAAGCTTGGAAGGGTAGTAACGTATGTAACACACTTTCTTTTTTACTCCTTTTATAGTTTTTTTATTTAATTTTGATGGAATTTGGGTTTATGCTTTTGATTTTATAGTTGAGGACTTCACATTTTTAGGGTTTTAGTTTTAGAATTTTGATGGGTTTTTAAGTAGCATTAGGAAAAAGATCTGTGATGAATTTGTTTTAAGTTACGAAATAATTTAATGTTGATTATATAATGCTGTTTATTTTAGGTTTTAGATTTTTTTTTCTAGTGACTACTATTTTTAGCTTTAGATAAAGGTACTATTTTTAGTTTGTTTGGACTTTGGAGTATGAATTTGCAGAGAGTAAACAGGTAGGGTTCTTGAATATGTTAGGCGGGTTTGATATTACAAAATGTCTTCGAATGCATATTGTTTTTGTGAACTGTGAAACGATGGTAGTTGATAAAACTGACATGTGTTGTCCTTTTTCACTCTCGGACCGGCATTGCGCTAAAACAATTGTAATTGGATTGTTTCTTGATTTTGTAGATTAGCATGTCAAATCTCGACATTTTAGGAATTGGAATCTAAATCTTCTATACAAACTGAATAAGAAATCTAACTATATCCTTGAGAGATGTGTTGAATTTCGGTTGAATCCTTGTATTGTACCTGAATTTCTATAGTGGTGACTGGCATAAAATCTCATTTTCATGACCAGTTTTTTGCATTGTTAGGTAAAATTTGTATACCCTTTTCCTTTAATGGTTTTATCCACGGAATTTGTAAAGAATGGAACTATATTGGTGACAGTTGCTGCAATTTTATTCGGAATATACGTTATTTTCTAGCCCATTTCTAATTATGTCGATACGAATTAATAGTTTTAAGCCCTTTCTTGCAGAAATTTTTTCTTCAAGGTCGGTTCATATTTGGACCAGATGCAAGATCCTTAGCTCTGACCATTTTTCTCATCGTTGCTCCTGTTGTTGTATTCTGTATCTATGTTGCTAGAAAATTGATAGATGATTATTCTGATCACTGGGGGATATCAATAATGGCTGTTGCTGTTGTCTTCACAATTTATGTGAGTCTCTCTCTCTCTCTCTCACGCACACTCACACACACTTCATTTGTGTATGTTGCAACTCACATACTTTGCACTAAAATATTTACCGTATGCTAATGCTATAGTCTTTTGCCAGATCGTAGTTCTTCTCTTGTCAACATCTGGCCGTGACCCTGGTATAATCCCGCGCAATGCACACCCTCCAGAGCCAGAGGGTCTTGAAAGCGGTTTAGATGTTGGGGCTGGTCAAACTCCGCAATTGCGATTGCCTCGCATCAAGGAGGTTGAGGTCAATGGAATTGTTGTTAAAGTTAAGTATTGTGATACTTGCATGCTCTACAGGCCTCCTCGATGCTCTCATTGCTCAATTTGCAACAACTGTGTAGAGAGGTTTGATCATCATTGCCCCTGGGTTGGGCAGTGCATTGGACTGGTAAGTTGAACATTTCTCAATTGTACGTATATTTCTACGTTTCAGCATTTTACATGCCGATCTTGATATTCTGTATATCTGAACCTGTGCAAATCGTCATGCAGCGTAATTATCGGTTCTTCTTCATGTTTGTCTTCTCAACTACGCTACTTTGTATATATGTTTTCGCATTTTGTTGGGTGTATATTAGAAGAATTATGAATGCTGAGGAGACAACAATCTGGAAGGCAATGATCAAAAGTCCAGCCTCCATAGTCTTGATAGTTTACTCCTTCATATGCATGTGGTTTGTCGGTGGCCTAACTGCCTTTCATTTATATCTCATAAGTACAAATCAGGTAATTTCTTCCTTTTTTAGTCTTGATATTTCTTTTAGAAATCGAACCAGACATCAAACCGCCGAGGTTCGATAAAAACTTCATATATGTGTTCATTGTTCTTGCAGACTACGTATGAGAACTTCAGATACCGATATGATAGACGAGCCAACCCATATAACAGAGGAGTGTTCGATAATTTCAAAGAGATATTCTTCACCAGCATTCCCCAATCAAAGAATAATTTCAGGGCAAAGGTCCCAATTGAACCAGTGTTACCTGCCCGATCAGTGGGTGGAGGCTTTATGAGTCCAAGTATGGGAAAGGCTGTCGACGACATAGAGATGGGAAGGAAAACAGTCTGGGGTGACGTGGGTAGCAACATCGATCATTGTGAAGGTCAATTAAACAATCGTGTGGCTGTAAAGGATGGGGAGCTTGGCGAGTTGTCTCCAGAAATTAGGACAACAGTTGACGAGACAAGTGACCGAGTTGGAATACATCCTAGGCGATCTAGCTGGGGAAGAAAAAGTGGAAGCTGGGACATGTCCCCTGAAGTTCTTGCTTTGTCAGCCAGAGTTGGGGAACCAAATCGTGTTGGCGGAGGTAGCAGCAGTTTGAGCACCGAGAGCAGACATACATAGCAACTAAACGAGCGACTGTGACTGTGACCGTGACACTAATTTAAAAATGTTAATTGTAATTGAAGTGTGAGGGATTGAAAGTCTTCTAATACATTCTTGTTTAACTTACTTTCTGGATTCAATATTAAGGATTGTGCATTGATAATCATGTAACAAAATCTAATAACCATGGATATAAACTTAAGCTTTAACTCCTTTGATACCAAAAGGTATCTAATATTTGAAAGTTTAATTACAAAGACAGTGAAAACAACACCATAGATAGAGATCTGATTCATCACAAAACAATGTATTTGGTGGAGTTTTACAAGTAGCTGCTAATATATAAAGATTGAGGTTGAAATCTATTGTGGGGGAATAAGAACATTTCCAATGTTGTTGTGCCATGGATCAGCCAAGTGAGTTGCCAAATTCTCCAAAGGTCCAGTCCCTGGATATGCTGATTGTTGAATACAGATTCCAACAAAAGCCAACAGAGCAAGACGACCTAATAAAAACATTCAACAAAGTATGAGTAACATTGTCGTAATTCATTAATCATTAACAAAACTTCAGGAACCAGAACTTGGATGAGATTAATCACAAGTTAGTCAAAATAGCTGAACTCGTGGTTAATATCGTTCAAATATGTTCTACCATTTGAACAAGTTGTTACTTACCATTCTTAACTTCTTTGATTTTGTATTCATGGAACTTTTTAGGGTCTTTAGAGTAACCCAGAGGATCAAAAGCACCACCAGGGTATTTCTTCTTTTCAGGGTCTTTCTCCATACTCCTTTGGTGTTCAACAAAAGCAATAGAAAGGAATTCAATGACCAAAATGGTGGGTAGGGTACCCCATGGAACAGGGTTTCCTAAGTAGGTTGCTTGTCCTCCAGGAAGTGCTGCCCATTCCTGTGCTTTTACCCAGTTTCCTAACCCCAATGCCTCTGGTACCAAAATCCCTGGCTGCAAAATATAACAAACTTTAGTAGTTTTACACCAACATTCAATAAAAGAAACTCGTTATATTTCCGCATAAGCCTATAGGTGTCACCGATGATTTCACTGTTTTTTTTTTTTAAATTGATATTCAGTCATGAGACCGACTAATCCAAGAGGGCCAATCCTACCGTCCACTCGCATAAAAATCATTTAAAGACAGAGCAAAGTTCTGCATGAACTGATCCAACACAAAAATCGTTATTGCCTAGCAATATTTGAGCCAAAGATCTTAAGATGAACACTCCGAGGTTTCAAATATTGTCTATCTACATGTTCAAATATTGCTAGATGTTAACGATTCTTGTGAAGTACTGTCAATAGGAAAACCCTAGGCCAAACCTTTGGGTTATGATTTCACTATTAATACAAACATGCACTAAAACAAAATTCAAGAGGCTTTTCTTAAAAGGAGAGATACTTACAACAGCAAGCATTGCCCATCTGCAGTGAATGAGTTCAGACTCTTTGAATCTCTCAAGATTCTCTGGTACTTCACCAAGACCAAGAGGATCAAATCCAAAGTCACTGAAACACAAAATCATTCAAGCACTAAATCCATCAAGTTATTATTTTCGTACCTACGAGACATCGTATAAAAATACATAATTTATAACTACTAGTGATATTAATAGTTATTTTACAACCGTCTTCAGAGAGAATTTAAACCAAACATCTTAAGTTTACGCAACTAAACTCTTGTCATTCAACTAGTAATGCTAACAAATCAATTTAAGTATTGAACTGAATTCACCAATTTACAAACCCAAAAGAAAAAAAAGAAAAAATGAATGTATACATACCCTGGAGCTGAACCATCAAGATAAGAAGGTCTAGGCTGACCAGGCATCCAATCAGAAGTCATGGTGAATCTAGAAGAAGCATTGGTGGAAGCACTACAAGAAAGTGGAGTTGAAGTTGCAAATCTTGATTTTGATGAAGAAAGAAGAGATGGGAAAGCTGAGATAGCTGAACTCATCAATGTGTTACAAGCCATATTGGTGATTCTTGTTACACAATGAGAATAGTTTGGGAGTGACACTTGCAATAGTATTATGTGAATGAATGAGTGAAAGTTTGAGGGAATATAGAAGAGTGGTAAGGATATAAGCAAATCCAAAATTAGATTTCCATTGGGTAAAGATGTTAGCTATTGAGTTATAATTGGTCCACGTTTCTATTTGTTAATCCAATTTCATTGTTGATGTGGAGTCACTTGTGGTGGATATCTTCCAACTTTCTTTGTGGTTCAGGTTTCTTGTCATACACTTAATTTTAAATAAAATAAAAAATCGGCAATATAGTCTGTCTTCGGTAGAATATTTTTGTGGAAGGTAGTTTATTTATATATTGAAAAATTTGTGGCTATAATTTTTTTTATTATTTGGCCACTTTGTTGTTATCTGTGTAGTAAGATATAATTGAATGTGTGTACAAAATTTAATTACATACCAACTAAAGTCAAATTTAAAATGGTACGTATTTTTATATACTTTTTCTTACACTAATTTTAAAAAAATAAATTGATTTGGAGTATGTATTTTTCATTAATAGAGAAAAACTTAATAAAAGAATGTCATTGAAACGATTATCAAAACTATTTTTGTTTTTCATAAAAAATAATATTTTACACGGTTTTGGGAAAAAAGTATATTTAGATTATTTTTTAAAAATCTTGAAAGATTTGACTGACTATATGTAAGACTCATTCATGATCATAATATGATAGTGCCATTCAAGAAATCATTGATAGAGGAAATGCAAAGATTCGCAGAGTACCAACACGATAACATTGTATGACAACATGTTTTGGGAATTCAGAAAAGTGCATAACAAAAAAAAATCTTCTCTTTCTATTTTACAAGAAAACATGTTTTCTCTGATGTTCTATTTATTTGTTAGTGATGTAAATAAATGTATCAACGGGGCGATTTACAGGAACCTCTCCAAAAGTAATTTAATGTGTTGTATCAAAATTTACTTTCCCTTCTTGGCAGTTGTTTTCTTTTTGGATATTTTGGATGCTGCTCCACTCTCCTGCAAAGATCAAACGGAATTCAGTGACAAATGCCATAAAAAAGACTGTAAAACAAAATCAAAATAATTCGAAAGTGAATGTATGTACCTTCCGATAATTTCGATAAGCATTTCGGCCCATGGATTCCTTCCCACTTTTGTTTACATAAACCTACAATGCGAAAGATAAAAATTCAGGTTCTGATCAAAGGCTATAATATGGCGAAATGTGTTTCTGATAACTAAGAGAAGGTCCAAGACAGATCGTAACGAGAACTGCAAGAATGACTATAAGGTTAGAGAATGCTGAAATGATCAATTAAAAACTATGTAGCACCGACACCTCTAAAAAAAGGTTTGTCCGTGTCGGACACTTGCACCGACACATCTAAAAAAAGGTTTGTCCGTGTCCGTGTAAGTGTCGGACACTTGCACCGACACTTATGATTACGTTTAATTAATTCATATTTTCAAATTATTACGGGTGTCGTCGTGTCAGTGTTGGAGTCGTGATTGAGGTGCATGTGCTTCATATTTAAAAAGCCTCAACTTCACATGATGTTACAGAAACAGTTCAGCTGTAAATCCTTGATTTCTACTATGAGATGTAAAATTGCAATGATATTTTCTGCATTAAAGCTTGTTGCAGTGTCTCTAGAATAATAAAATGGAATAGAATGACATAGTATAATCCTTGAGAGTCTTGCATTATGACTAATATCAAATATGGCAACACATCAATAACAATTCCTTAAAGGAAAAACAAGACAAGATGATTGTTTTTTTCTTTTTTGTAGCAAAATAACACATCAAGTTTGCAGCTTTTTATGAACAGCATCTAGCAATAAGAATAAACAAATTGAACCAGCTAAAAGGATAAAAGTCATAAAACATTCTTCAGAATTTTAACATACCTTTCTTCCATCTGATCCTGTATACCAATGACCATCCGATTCACCGCTTGCTTGTACACGCCTTTTACCTGCATCTTTCGGTTCCACCCAACTTGCAGAATCATTTGAAGAGTTTAGTTTGCTTGTTTTATTAGTTTTCTTAGCATTGTTTCTCTTTGTTGCTTTCTTTCTAGTACTAATAGGAATGATTCTGGGATCTACCCAACCTTCAGAATCATTCAAATTTTTTGATTTGCTTCTTCTGCTTGTTGATCCTGCATTGTCAAATTGTCCCCTGAAATCGAAACATAAGCTTGTAAGATACTTCTTAACTATGATCAAAAATAAAAATAGTTAAGGAAAGAATATTCATCGGTTACATGTAATCAATATTTTCTTGCCGATTCACTGTGTTGTCACCTAATGGAGAAAAATTACACAGGCGACTGCGAACTAACTGCTGAATTCTTGTATTGTCATGGAAAAAATAACAGTGAGCAGGAGGAAGAGGACCTGCCGCTTCCCACATTTGTACATCCTTTTGACATTCAGAATTAGCCTCGCGAAATGGCTCGTTAGATTTTGGCACGTTTGCGTTCTTGGCAGAATGGAAGTACTCTTCACACTCATCATTGAAGGCAGGTGTAGGAATAGAAAAGTTCTTCTTCACAGGGGAAAGATGTTTCTGATTTTGGTTTGCTTCAACAAACTGCACCTTTTTATCTTGTTTCAAAGAAATAGGAGGTCTGTTTTTACCAGTTGACGAGGAGGGGCCAACTTTAGCCTCACAAACCATAAGATCATCATCATCAGAATCAGCCAATTGAAACTTGCGAAGAGGACAAGCCGCTAACTTGCCATTTGGAAACACCAACCCACTCTGGCCAGTTTCCAATCCAACAGAAGCTGGTTTATCCCTAGGAATGGGGATATTCTTCGGTAAATCTTTATTTTGGTTCACATTATCAAATTGCTTCTTGCTATCTTGTTTCAAAGAAACCATGGGTTTGTTTCTATTACACATTGGCCCCATCGACAAGACAGGACCATGTTTATTTCCACCATTAACATCCTCACCAACCATATCATCATCACCATCAGATTCAATCAATTGAAACCTGCGAAGAGGACTAGCTGCTAACTTGACATTGGGAAACACTGACCCACTCTGGCCCATTTCCAATCCATCAGAACCTTGTTTATCCCTATGAATGGGGAAATTCTTCAGTAAATCCTTCTTATTTTGTTTCACATAATCAAATTGCTTCTTGCTATCTAGTTCCAAAGAAATCACAGGTGTATTTTTATTACACATTGGTTTACTTCCACCACCAACATTCTCACCAACCATAACATCATCATCATCATCATCCGATTCGATCAATTGAAACCTACGAAGAGGACTAGTCATTAACTTGCGAAAAATGGACCTGCAATCACCAGTCTCCAACTCAACAGAATCAGGAATTTCTAAATCCGGCTCTCGTTTTTTACCCCTAGGGTTGGTAGATGAATGAGGAGTTAAAACTCCAATACTTTTCAATGACACTTTCGAGCTGCGACTAATAGAACGATTCCGATTCCGATTCTGATTCCGAACCGAAGAACATGCAGATACTAATTAATTTCACAAAAATGAACACACTTACATCAGAATCAATCAAAATAAGTAAATTACTTAACAATCATAAGCAGAAGTAAAAAAAAAATAATAAAAAAATAATTTGACCTTGAACAGGTTCATCTGAGAACTCCTCAATATCATCCTCGTCGACGTCGATGCATGGAGGCGGTTCGGTTTGGTGACGAACGGAGGAGGAGGGAAGACCACGACGGAGGCGTTTGAAGATGCGGCGTGGTGGACCGGGTCGGATTTCCGGGTCGGATTCGGAGTCTGGTACTATTAGGACCGGGTTGGGAGTGGGGGAATGGGGAGGTGTGTCGTCGGGATCAAGTTCGAACCCTAGAGAGAACGAAGGAAGTTCACATTCCGCCATGGAAATTTTGAAAATCAACGAAAATGGTAATAAGAATATTAAAGGGGTTTTGGTTTTTAATTTTGTTTGTTTAGGGTTTAATTTGAATTTTGTGAAAATGGAGGGAATCTAAATTGCAGTCATGTTGGCGGGGGTTTGTAAGTTTTATTTATTTTTTAAACAAAAGGTTATTACTATTTAGTATGCTATTTATATTAAAACAAAATTTGATTTAATATAATTATTTTTAATGTAAAATAGAGTGAGGTCCTATCGTAGGATGATAATAAGCTAGTTCTTTTCGATACGATATCTTGAAAATCTCTTGGGTCAGATAGTTTTTCAATAGATTTTAAAAAAAAATATTGGAACATTGTTGGTAACCATTATATTAAAAAAATTGAGTAACCCTATGAAGATATTAAGATTAACTATACTTATCTATATCTTATTCCAAAAGTGAAGAATCCCTACCAAGTTACTCAATTTCGACCCATCTCTCTTTGTAACACGATCTATAAAATGCTTAGTAAGTGTATTATGCATAGTCTGCAACATATCATTAACAAAGTGGCGCCCCTTTACCAAACTTGATTCATATAAGGTAGAAGCATTCGAGACAATATTATTGTTGTTCAAGAAACGATCCACAATATGAATAGAGTCCAATGTAAACAAGGTTATTTCGTGCTTCTTAAAATCAACCTGGCCAAAAAGACCAGTACTTCAATGTCATTAAAGCCCTAAGGTAAGAAGACCCAATTTCGCCTTACAGTTTTGTCCTTTGCGTGGACAAGTTGTTCTATATGATAACAGATGTTGTCGATTCTAGAAATTAGGAAGGTATTAAAGTCGATAAAGGTGGGCCTAAGGTGTAACGGTAAAAAAATTGAGATTAAGTTATTGATTAACTTAACTCACAAAGTGAAACCGCTGGCGCACTTTACTATGTCCAAAGGAATGGGAAAAAAGCAAAAAAAATCCACAAAAAAATTTAAAGTAAAACTAATAAAATTAAGATCTAGGTAAGGAGGTTGGTTATGCAAAGGAAAGATGTTAGCATCCTAAACATCTACGGTATTTCGCAGGAACCTCTTTGAAAGTCTAAGTATATGGCTAAAGAGTTGTTTGCAATAAGTTTGTGGAGATGAGAAAGCAAATGGTTTTTACAATTTTGATTCGGCAAGACTTCAAAAGTCTCGTGCCTACATACCACTAATGTGCAATGATGAAATCAGAACCACATTATTCTTCTAAGAAATAACAAAAATTGTTTGTTGGTTAGTTTTAAGAGATGAGATATTTTGTCATCTTAGGAAGAATACTCAACCAAATATCCATAAACAAGATAATAATGGATCTTTGCATCACAAATGAAAGAATGGCTCTAACTTGGATAGAAATCAACAAGTATGCTACTAGCTCTTTCAAGTGGAAAAGATGCAATATCATATCAATCAAGGTTATGTTCATGGGAGAATTATATCTCAAGCATAGAGATGACTTATGTCTAATCTTTAAGAAAAGTTTTAAAGCAAAAAGCCAAAATAGCAAAAAAAAATTGAATCAGTCTTTGTGTGTTTTAGTCTTTGAAGAAAAAGTTTAACTTTGATTAAATGAATTGAAGTTTGATTAAGAAAAAAAGTTTTGAAAATGCATTTGACAAAGTCAAGGTTTTTATTGAAATTGGTTTATGTTTGGAAAAAAAGGTTTTGAAAAAGAGGGATAAGGTTTGAAAATTGAAGAAGATGGGCAAGAGATGGAGGGACTATCCTAAAACATAAAGTAAAAGTTAAGGTAGAAAAAGTCTAACCAAACAAGAGAAATCATCTTGACATAAGTCAAACAAAGCATATAATTTCTTTGGATTAAAGCCACAAAAAAATATTAATAAGCATCTGATAAATAATAGTGCCTTGTGTGCAAGATTTGTATCATATGAATCTCACAAGGTACAAATAACTTGGCATGTATTAGATGAACTTGGTGTCTCAGATAAATTATTTTTGCATCAGATGATTTTCAAAGTAACACCTGCACACATAAAATTTCCTAATACACAAATAAAATAACAGTAAGGTCTCAAGGTCTAAAGGTCACAAAGTCTAGGCCAAGGTCTTATCCTAAGTCCAAAGGTCCAAATCTCCAATATTCAAGGGATAGTCAACATAGTCTAAAGATAGCCTTAAGTCTTTTATTTGTTCAAGTTGGTTATTAATGTCTTTAAAAGGAAAAGAAAGCTGAGCAAAATAAGAAGGACATAAAGATAAAGTTCTCAAGGAGCAAAGGGAAAATAACATAAAATAAATGGCTCAAGGAGAAAAAAGAAAACATAGCATAAAAAATAAAGGCAAGAAAGAAAATTGACACAATGATAAAGATGCTAAAATTAAATGACATAAAGTAAATTGCGAGAAATTTAAATTGCATTAAAGTAAAATTTAGTACAATAAATATTAGATTTAGTATGTTAGGTTTTCGATTTGGAACATATTTAGCAATATATTAAGTAATCACATACAGACTTTTGTAGAAGCCAGTACTTTATGAGATCGTTCAATAACAATGTATGTACCATACATGTCAGAGATATGATAGAAATCATACTCCTAAAATATGTGGCACAAGTAAAAACAAAGGTGATCAAGACTAAGTCAAGGATATGAGATCATTACATCAATCAAATCCTTCATGATACCTTATGACAAACTTATTATCAATCCAAAGTATCTTGAGTGATCAATTGATCACTTAGAGGTATATTTGAAATGATAAAAGTTCATCAAGTACCTATGCAAATTTAACTAAACAAAGATGAATCAATCATCACCTAATTGATTAAAAAAAAAGAAAGAGATGAAGCATAGATAACTTGAACAATAAAGTAAATCCAAAATTGGGTCAAAGTTATGGAACAAATTACATCAACATCATTCATCCATTTTGGTGGATTAAGGTTTTCACCCCATCTACAACCAAGATCCAACGAGGTTGATGAAACTTATGACCAAACAAGTTTAGATCCAAGGTTAGGCCGTCAACAAAGTCAAACAAGAATTTAAAAGGCAATTAAACAATTAATAAATGTATGGACAATTATTTTTAAAATGATTTTAAAATAAAAATAAATGCCAAAATGCCAAAATACAATCAAAACATAAAATCAAATCAAATGATACCAAAGTAAAACCACAAAGGGTCTATGATATTTTTAGACACATTTTCATAATTTTTGGAAACTTAAAACTAAATTTAATCTATTAAAACAAAGATAACGAGATAATTAAAGAAAAATAGCAAATCCTTAAAATAAAATCTCAAAATATAAAATTAGATGAAGAAAAATAGAAGAGAATTTTAGAAAATATTTTCAATTTTTTTGAAGTAAAAGTAAATTTTCTATCAATTTTTTAAGTTTAAACAATTTAAAATGAAACAAAGAAAATAAAAATAAAATAGAAAAAACATGGTGTGTTGGATGAAACCTCATTAATCTGATTTGCCAGATCCCAAGGTCCAATAGTTTATGCACACGGTAGAAATTAGTTTGGAAAATACAGGAGATCTGAAAAAGACAGTCAATAGAATCATTTTGTTCGACACACTTTTATTGGTTGAAGATGACACCTCATCATTTCAACCTTCAGCCAACAAAATCAAGCAAAACTCAATTGAATATCGTGATCTCTCAAATGGTAAAATGAGATCCTCAGAACTTATACCATTATACTCGTTTTTTTCTTACGATCTTAGCCATATTCATCATTAAAATTTATTTAACTTGTGTCAGAGAACTTTGAAGAAAACCATAAAAAAGTTGGAAATTAAATGTGAAAGTGCAATCAAGATGAAAATGCAATCCAAAATAAGCACGAGCTTCAGGAGATCAAGCGACTGTATTGTGGTGAAAAGTTTGAATCAATTCTATGCATGAATCTTTCTGAAAGAAGTATGGTGAAATAGGTCTAAAACTTAAATTGGTCATCAAGCTATTGTGTATCTTAAGGCTTGATTCTTGTTGGAGAAGCTACATAGAAGATCACTGATTGTGTTTGAATTGGAAATTTGGATTGCAAAGATTTGAAAATAAGAAAATGAACTTGGAGAATTTTGAGGTTTGGAGTGAATTTTGAAGAATGTTTTTGGCTCTCTAAAGCTTGGAAAATGATGAGGAATGAACCTCTATTTATACAAAAACCAAACTGAATTTTGAGATAGGGGAAATGATCAATTATGGGTTGGATTTGTGTGCACCCTTGGAGCATGAAAAATGTGACTTGATGCACCTCAAAAACTCACTTAATTCGTGTGTTTTAAGTGCTAAACACCTTCTGGAAGCTTGGTACACTTGATTAGAGGAAAAAACATGTGCTAATTTGGATTTAAAAAGGAGTTTAAATGATTCAAAATTCTGATCATGATGCAAACTTCAGCTTCAAGCAACCACTTTCAAATCCATGGGGCATAATGCATACGAGGCTTTATGATATCATTCTTTTTGTAATTGATAGATAATATCACAAAGATCATAATGTGCCAAAAGTTATGGTTTGTTGAAGTTGGAAAAAAATTCTGACTTGATACTTAATGACAATATCACAAATTAGTTTGTTATAGTGTGTCAAAAGTTATGGCATGTTGAAGTTGGCAAAAAATACTAACTTCATACTTAGAAACAATTCTAAGTATAAGTTCCTTAAAATGACCTGTAATGTCCCAATGAACTACCTGGGTTTCCAAGAAAAATTACAACTTGACCATTGAATATAACTTGTATATGGCATCATAGGGCATCGATAATAGTATTGTCGAAAAAGAATGAGCTCCATGGGATAAAAATTGAGCAACTTATGAGGTTACTTGACGAAGGAGGCATGTAAATAAACACATGAATCTTAGACTTTTCTTGAGAAATAAGCAATCAAACTTGAATAATTCTTGACCAATTGATGATTAAATGATGCATGAAGATTATATGACTTAATATTATAGGTCAATCCCTAATTCACAAGTTCTTGAATAACAATGTTGACCATACTTTAACCTTGATTTGATGAAACCCTAGCTGAGGGAACTTGTTTGATCCACTTGGTTCACACTTGTCCTTGCAAAAAAAAAATCACAAGGAAGCAAGAAATATTTTTGTATTTTGATTATATAGTAGTTAGTAAAACATAAAGCATGTAGAAACAAATGTACAAGATACACAAATGAGTGCTTGGTGATCCCTCAAGATAATCTTAAAGAAGGGAGGGAGAGAGAGAGAGAGTAAAGATTGAGAGGCAATCCAAGGTTGTGATCTTGATGTGTTTTAAAGATTCAAAATGACAGATCTTAGGGGTAAAAATTAGGGTATAACATAAAGTTACCCACCTTATGTCCATTGATGACATGTTGTTCTTCAACAGACCTACGATCAGCCAAATCAACATTGTTAAAGGATTTCATGATAACTTTTGTAATATCTCAAGCCATAAAATCAATTATGATAAGTCAATTATTATTTTCTCAAAGAACACTAGCTTCATCTTGCGCAAGGACATCTTTCAAGTTTTTGGTATTAAGGAGGTCACTCACTTAGGGATTTACCTTGATATTCCAATCACGGGTAAAAGTCCTAAATCAAAGGAATATCTATTCATTATTGAGAAAGTTAAAGTAAGTTATCTATGTGGAAAGATAAGCAACTCTCTATGGTCAGCAGAGTCACCCTTGAAAAATTAATCATTAAAGTGCTTTATACTTACTCAATGTTAAGCAACAAAGTTCATATGAGTTGTTCGAAAGAAATTTAGAAGTGTTACAGGAAGTTCATATGAGATGAAACCGAGGGTGAAAACCACATCCATTTTTCTAATTAGAGTAATATCACTAAACCTAAAGCTTTTGGTGGCTTACGGATAAGAAATTTGAAGATTATGAATAAAGCTTACCTAGCTAATATTAGTTGAAATCTCCTCAAAAGTGACGAGGCCTTATGTAAAGATGTTTTAAGAGGGAATTATAGTAGAGCTCAAGGGCTTGAGTTTTATGCTGAAGCTAATTCACATTACTCCTTCCTATGGAAAGATCTAGTTCATGCTAAAACTGATAGTGACAAACAATTGTTTTGGGAATGGTAGAACCATCAAAGGATGATTGTTGGGCTGCTTTAGGAACTAGATTACCATATGAATATTAACTTAAAAATTCTCCTCAAATTTCTAAAGTTGGATATCTTATTAATGATAATGGTAATTGGGACTGGAGAAAGCTGGAGTGTTGGTTCAACAAGGAAATTATTAATTATTTTGTTGTTATTCTTCCCCTTCCATTAATGTGGATAAAGACGAATGTGTTTGGGGTATAACTAATAATGGTACATTCACCATTATCTCGATCTACAATGAGTTTGCTAACAATAATGACTTCCCTATCTCTGTGAATGTGAAGAATATATGGAATTTGAAAATGTTTGGGTGAGTCAAAAATTTCATTTGGCTCATTGACCATAATGTCCTAAAAACAAAGCTTTTTCTTGCGAAGAAAGTGATTTGTAATGCTAACTGTATTGGAGTTCAGAAAACCATCATCCATTCCCTTAGTTATTGTAGAAGTGTGCAATATATATGGAAATAATTTATTCCTCTAAGCAAACTAGACCAAGTTTTTTTTAATCTGGGCAAGGACGACGACTGAACTTGAACATGGAAACAACTCGTGGCCATAAACCCAAGTCATTGGTTTTTCATGTCCCATGGTAATGGAAAAGAAAAAAAAATCTTTGATGATTATTACATAGCTCCTACAACTATAGTCAAAGTGATATAGAGGGTATTAGCTGGGTTTTTCGACAAGCCTCACATTTCAGCATAGCAAAAGGGAAGAAGAGGAAATTCTTAGTGAAGATTTTAGTGCATGGTCGACATACATGTTGACAACATTTCAGGTAGCGAACTAGGATGTCGAAATATAGCCTAGAGAAATAGTTATGGACTTAGCAATTTCTCCAAGCAACAAGTGAGGACATTTTGACCAAGGTAGTAACGTGGTTGAATAGCCATTTTTGGCCTTTTCCATATTAAAAAGGATGCGTGGAAGCGAGTTTTTAAGCAAAAGACATACAATGGAGAACATGGAATTTAGTAAAGAGAAACACACCTTTGTAACACCATTTGAAACCCCAAAACAATACTTGAATATTTTAATTAGAAAATATAACTACAAGGGTGTCACACACATCAAACACATAACCTGCTCTGTAACACGGGTTATTACAATAATTTTTTTAATGAATTCGACACCCCTGAATTCTAACACTAAAACTCTTATTTATACTAATACATGACTAATTGCCTGCAACAAATCTCTCCTTAGAAATCGACATGTATTTGATTTTCTTCTTTAGACTAGCTTCCACATGTTTTCTTGGCATGGGTAAGACCACAAAATAGTTATTCACTCTAAATTTTTCTATTCGCTCCAACTACTAATGTCAGAGTCCTTAATATATAACCTTGAGGAAAAATGCTAAATCCTGAATTTAATTCTAAAGCAGTGACTTCGACCTCTTGGTCTAGAATGTCCATGTCAAAATACTCCTCAAAATATTCAAATTTCACTAAGTATTTCTTTGAACTCCTTTTATATATGTCGAGCTCAATGACATCGAAATTTCAAGTTAACAAATTTCTCCCAAAAAATACCACTTTCGACTAACTGGAGACAAGGGTGTTTCTGGATCTACTCATCACGATTTCAAGTAGTTCATTGATGTTATTGTCATCATGAAAACTTTATCGAAACGCCACCTCAAGACGTGCAACCCCCCAAAATTCATCATGACTCCACTTTCCCACCACAACGTTGGCCACGAGGATCAATCGTTTCGATTCCGCCTCTACGTGAAGAGCATGTGTCCTTGAATTTGGTGTCATTTGTCAAAAGAGATGAATATAAGAGTTCTCTTTTCCACTTTACACCAATAGAAAAACAGTTTTTAGCGTCGGCTGTTTGGAGATGCTAAAGGCTAAAAAACCGACGCTGATACGAGTTTAGCGTTGGGGTTGGGGCCTTAGATTAAACTTGGAAGCTAATGTGTAGCTTCAGCTACAGAGAAGTCGAGGCTAGTTAGCATCTACTAAACCGTGGCTAAGTGGACACTAAAGGGCCGACTACATTTTTCCATAAAACATAAAAAGTCAACATTGATGTTATCGTCATTCGAGCCTACGCTAAAGTTAATGAATAAAAGTCAATAATTTCATTTAATGTAGGCCTAACCTACGCTAAAGTCAACATAGAAAGGTCAACAATTATGTTTAACGTTGCAAAGGCCAAGTCTAAAGTCAACAAAAATAAGTCAACAAATTAGCTAGCCTCGATTTGAGCGACTTTATTTCTTTCAATTCTTCTTTCAACTTCTACTTCGTCTTGTTTTCAAGCAAAATATTTTTCTTCAACTCCTTTTTCTTCAAACTTTACTTTCATCATCTGCATCAATGGCTTCTAGTAATTATAGAAGACAATTACAGATCTAGTATTATATATAGGTAATCTTGGTGGTGTCGGGATTAAGAGTCACAAATTCACATACAATACTAAAAAATTTAAAGTATATACATATAGAGAGAAATAAGTCCATGAGAGAAATTGTGATCTTGTGTACCATTTTTATATTTTTTACGCATTTTATTAAGTATTTTCCTTTATTTAACTTGTCTCTTCATTATTTTTCCTTTGCTTTTACATTACTCTCAATTCAACTCAGTGGATAACTTTCATGCAATTTCTTTTTACTTTACATTCAAATTAATAGATATTCTAAACAAATCTAAGAATTCCTGCACCTAGGATTTACGAGTCGATTAAGCAAATATTCATCTTTGTAGACTAGTTTATAAAAAAAACAGATAAACAGTAGTGACTACTTGATTGTTATGCTTTTTTGGCTTTTACATATAAAAAGTTTGCTTATGCCTTTATGGTTTCAATCCTTATTATTTATTTAAATTTTCAATTAGGTTCTTAAAGTTTTACTTTTGAGAACTTTCTAATAGATCCCTAATCATTAACTCTTGAGAATTTTTACTAAATTATATGAACATATCTAAAAGCTTGGGTAGTGTATATGGGATAATTCAGTTATGTTCTTCCAATAAATTATTTAAGTTTATCTAAGTTTATATATAGATCTCTATAATCTATATTGTTGATAAAACATGAAGTTAAATGAATTATTAATTGTGAAGACTTATCTAAATTACTTTAAAAATATAAGATTTTCAATTTTCATTAAAAAAGTTAAATTAGATGGACTTGTTTATTATTTATAATTTTAATTATATTTGGATCAAGTAAGTTCAGTCGGTTTTTTTTCTCTCAGAAGTTCAATCAATATGAAACTTGATATTTTCCCTATAAGATTAATTTGTTGTCTAGGTAAAAGAAGGTTTTAATGTGAGTTATTATTAATTGGACCATGATAATTCTTAGGAAACAATACCTTTCTCTTTCTTTTGTCCAATGTAATTAATTACCCAAATACATTGAATCCAAAGAATGGTTGCAATTGTTGTCCGTCATGCAATTTTCTGAATGAAAGATGTGCTTATGTAATGTCCCAAATATTCATCACCTAGAATTATTAAAGTACTATATTTTTAAGAGTTAATTTTTTTTATTCGTACACCTATTTATATTTTCATACACTTATGATTATATCCACAAATCATGCTGCTACCTCAACAAAGCTACCTTCCATTCCAAGAATGTACCTAATAGGTATACATTGAACTACTTAGCAATACCTACAACTCTAATCCTTTCCTGATTGTCGCTTCTCGAATGAAAAATCTTTTGAACCAGAGGTGATTTCCTGTCTAAGTCCAACCGGAAATTCGATGGACGAAAATGACTCGATACCCGCTATTTGAATCTCATTTTGCCCTGTTTGATCGTTTCTTAGGGAAGTTGATCCTTCTCCTTCAAAATCCCATTGTTCATTTTTGTAGTTAGACTTGTTTGGAGAAGTTTGTAGACTGTCACTGTTTCCGGAAGTGTGTCTATGGAGCAGATAAACAGGCGACATGGCATGCGTTGGAGTTGAATGCCGGCTAGAGTTTGGCGTCGTGTGGTTTGAATGCTTGCTGTGTTTTACCTGATTTTTGGCTGTGTGGTGCCAGTTCTTAAGTGCTGTTGCCACTCTTTCGTTAAAAATGGTTGATCTCATGCTTGATCCCATCTGTCGTATAAGTCAAACCGGTATGAAATCAGTTCTTAACTGTTAAGAGTACCACCTCAGACAATATATAACTTAATTATGTGGTTATCAGTGAAGACAATCCTCGTCTTACGGAAAATTTATTTGGTAAAATATGATTGGACATTTGTGTAAAACTTTTCTAGTGTTAGTTGATAATCATTTTACACATAGAAAAATGCTTAAATGAAATCATTGGCCAATTAATTACCTGTGTGACTAAAGCATAAAGAGGCAAAGTCACATAGCTACAGAGAATTTGGATTACAATCCTGCAAATTAAAATTTCATCTTCGTAGTTAGTTTAATATATAATTGTTAATATAATTACGTACCTTTTTTTTTCTTTCAGAAATGAACTTACCCTAGGGTGATTCTAAGGACACTATCTACAGTGGTTTTGTGGAAGCAAGATGTTATGGAAAACTCATACTGAAATAGAAAAATTCTTCAAGAGTTAGGATTTAAAATCTGACTCTTAAAACTAGCAAAACATATAAGTGTCTATTAAAAGAAATTTTTCATAGCATGTAATTAACAAGGCTTTCTTTAAAGATGTAGAACACAGATTACTACTGCACATGACTCAAAATTTAACCGTGACTAAATAAGTTTTAACACAGACTACTCCGGCCTCGAAAAACTTGAAGCGGTTTTGTTGAAAAGATGATCAAAGATAGATAAACTTACTGTACTCCAAACAAAAAATGCAAGTTGAAAGGCATTCTGCATCATAGAAGCAAAAATAATTAGTCACGATGAATCACGGTTCATTGTATTAAATCGAAATCGAGATTTATTAAATTGAGATAAGATTCACATGTATTGTTACTGATATCATTGAAATTACCTGAAAGAGAACAAGGTGAATCGCAAAGAGAAGAAGGCGAGGACGATTGAACCAGAAAAGGTGATCTCCAGGCTCAACCAAAGGTGCACCCTTGATTACTTCTCCTCTGTCTTGAATCCTTGATCCCATCTTTGTTATGATCATTTGTAACTTAGCACCAACTAATAAGATTGTCTGTAAATTTTACATTAGAACTTATTATTTATTATTTATCTTAACCCTTAATTAAGAAAGGAAATGTAGATTATGCTTACAACTAATGGAAGAAATGGAAGCCAATAATAAGAATACCACCCTGTCCATAGAACAAAATTTTAAATTTAAATTATAAATCAGTCTAATAAACTAAAAATAAGAACTTATAGCATATAAGCTTATTAAAATAGCTTCTTTGTATTACCATGAGTATTAGTAAGAAGGAAAAGCACTGTGAAGAGCCAGATAGTTGGACTGCAAGTTACAAAATTTAAAAACTATTAAGCTTAAGTTGATAAACAACTTAATGAGATAGTATATTTGATGATAAATCATACCTTATTCCTACTACAACTTTAAAATCCTCTTCAATTGATCTACTTATATACTTTTGGAAATCAAATTGTTCATCATGTCCTGGTGCAAGATGAGCCTGAAATTAAACATAAGTCTTATATTTTAATATATGTCATGTCAACATTCGTTAGTTGGTTCAGTGGTGATTAACACTGGATTTGGTATGGCGATCACCTTAAACTAGATTAGGCAGTTCAGTAAACTGGATATTGGTTTTGAAAACAAAAAAGTATGTCCGATAAAATAAGCTCACCATGATAAATCCATGCCTAAGCGCCATATAATCAACTCTACTAATAGATCCAAAGAATTGTCTGAAGAAGCTAACCTGATTCAACCATAATATTTGTCACTAATAGTATAATTAATTTTTGTAATTATCTTAATCATTTAATTAATGTTGTATGATTAATTTTATGTAACAAGAGTTTCTTTACAATCCATAACAAAATTGGTGAGTGAGTCCACATGCTTAAGTGCCTTCTTCCAAATGTTGTGTCCCTTGCAAACCTAAACCTCTCAGGATCTGCTCAAAAAAATATAACCAGAAAAAAAAAAATGTTAGAATGTTAAATTCACACAAATTTATCTTCTTTTTTTTTTCTTCTAGATGTTTAGTTTTTTCAACTTTTGTTTTATTATTAATAATTAATTAATACACCTATAAAATTTATCAGCACATGAAATTGTCACTAGATAATAAATAAATTAGGCTATCATTTGACTTTAGAAAATGATTTAATTATACTTTTTATAGTACAAACTTCTCATCACCATATTGAAATCTCTAATATGTCATCATTGACTTTTTTTGGCAAGTGGGTGATACACAATTATTTTAATTAATTAAAATAATTAGTGTAGCTAAGAAATTTTGAAGTGTTACCATTATCAAATTGATATTCAACTGTTCTTGTCTCATCTTCCCAAGTCTTCCACTTCTTCATCTGAAGAAAATAGTTATTTTATATAGGGAAAAAAAAGAAAAGAAGAAGGGTCTTGTACGCAATAAGAACTTTATAATAAAAAAAATTATCTTTGATGAGTTAGAAAAATAAATGCATGGAAATATATACCTTGATTCTTCCCAAAGCTAATGTTATAATACATTGAAGGATATGAAATATTGCCAGCACAAAAATGAATATATGGAGTTGGTGAATTCCATATGCAGAAACTAAAGCAACTTGACCCTATAAAATGCAAAAAAAAAATGGAAGAGTTGTGATCATAAGATAAAAAAATTCAACGTATCGCAACAACTGCAATATTTGCAATGTAAAGCAGTAGCTGCAACAATTTAACAACATTAGAAATCAATATTATGCCATGACTAGATTGAAATTTCAATCTTACCTTATCAAAACATTTATCATATCCTTTTGTAGCAAGAATTCTCCGAGGTATAGGATCGAAATACTCCAAGAGTTTTCTATCATTGATTTCATACTCAAATGGTTCATCAGATTTAGTCTTAGTCTTTGCCTTTGAGTTACTTGTGGAACAAGGATGCCAAGTTGATCCAATTTTTTGTGATATGCATATTTCAGAAATATTAGCTTGGAACACAGTTAGAAGCAAGGATATGAATCCTAGTAGCATAAGCTCTGAAACATAACAATTAATTATTATACTCCAATGTCTAAACATTAAAATGGAAAATTTAACAAGGATTACACAAATACCTCCTTTGACCTTTTCCAAGGCTTCATAAAGAGCATTTTTGTTTCTCTTCTTGAGCCACTACAATTAGAACAAGACCATTAGAACACATGATCAATATCTGACACTAGTACAACACGAAACACATGACACGGACACATGTAATTAAGGTTGATGTGAGTTGTGTTCATGTTGTTAATTAATATTTGAGACTGTTTTTGTATAGAATAAACCATTATTGTCTTACCTTTCCAATAACATGAATAATATGTTCAATCAAGATTGAGACAGCAAGCAGCACAAGACACACAACTGCGACAGCCCAAGTTGGTGTTTCTTCCAAAGTTCGTTCTTTAACTCCTTCAGCCATTTTTTTTTCTTCTTTTTTGACTTGTTACAACTTGAAAAGATTGTGTAGAGATCTATAGAAAAAGATTATGTAGTTTTCTTGATTATTTTGTATATATATTTGTGTGTGTGAAAGATCATGGAAGACTTGGAAGAGAGGGAAGAAGTTACAATTTGACATACATGAATGGTTGGTTGGTCAAACAATAACAATGCCACTTGAGAATCTATGCTGCTTGCGTGGACAGCTAGAAAACAAATCAACAATCAATTTATTACGATTACAGAGAAAAACATATTTATAAACTACAACGATGAGACTGTTTCCTCCTCAATATATTTCAAATAGTAGTTGTTCTCCAACTTAATTTTGGAAGTGTGTGATTCAAATAAGAGGAAAACTATCCCTAAGAATTTTAAAGCATCTTCATTTTCAAACTTGAATTTCAACTTGGCCTAGCGAAAGAAACATGTATCACCTTATTCAAATGCTTTCAATAATTTTTTTTTTATCTTAGGACATATATTCTCAATATTTTTGTTGAAGTGTAAATTGTGGCTTTGTTTGTGAGTTTAAAGGGGAGGAAGCAGAAGAAAAGATTTTTGAAAACAATTTTTTTTAAAAAATATTTGATATATAATTTTTTTTAGGTTAATTATACGACCCCTGCCATTAGGGCGAGATTCGGTTTGTCCCTCTTAATTATTTTTTTATGAATGCACCCTTATAAAACATATTAGTAATAATGCAAACCGTATTTTGTAGACTGACACTACTAAAAAAAATTAAATTTAGAGAGGGAAGTATTCCCTCACAAATACACTAAAATTACGTCACAAATCAATTTAGTGACGGATTTAGTTACGTGACAATATTCGTACCTGATTCCAATGTCGCAAATTTTTTGTGAGAGATTTTAAATTTTGTCACAAATAATTACATAATTATTCCGTCACTAACGTTATTGTTCTGTCACTACCTTTTGAAAATAAATTTGTCTTTTTACATGTATTTCCCTCAATAATTTGTGAGGGATTTATAAGTACCTCACTAATTTCAAAAATGATAAATACTCAATTTTATGAGGGATTTATTCTGTCACAAAATTACAATAATTAAATAGTGATTTTTATTTTACGTCACCAATTACTAGAGAATAATAATAAATACTTGTTTTACAAGTGATTTATTTCTTCACTAAACTATAATGATTTAGTGGTATTAGTTAATATTTCATCCGTAGTCAATATGAACCTGCAAATTTCATATCTAATTTAATTCATAATATAATTAATACAAAAGAATATATATATATATATATATATATATATATATATATATATATATTTAAAAAATACACCATATGAAACACTAAAATGTTTTTAAATATCACAATTGTTCACTAAATCATAACAAATAATACTAAATGTTTTTAAATATCACAATTGTTCACCAAATCATAACAAATAATACTAAAAATGTGTTCTTAAAGCTAAATATTACAACCAAAGTAGTACTTACTTTGTTCTTTATACTAGATATTACAACAAAAATAGTTCAAGCAAGGCTTTTGAAATCAAGGATCCTCCTCTACCCTTCATTTTATCACTGCACTCCATATCTATGTATACATATATATGAAAACATCTTATTAATATACATAAACAATTATAAAAATAAACATGCAGACAGACAAACAATACTTTTCATGAATATTCATAATAATAACATGATACTTTCCATGGCCATTGGATGTTGATATCGTGAATATACATAAAAGAAAGACCAATGAAACAGATCAGTTTAAAATAGTAATCAAGATTGGTTTTGTAGACAATATTCATAACCTCACCTTAAACTTAAAGTTGAAATTTTGAATAAATCTTATACCAAATCATTAGTCATTATTATTTTCCCTAATAAGATGCTACATAAGGTTCACAAAGTCAAATGCTTCCATATAACAAAATTAAAACAATTTTCAGTATAATTTTGTTCTCGATAAAATTAGCAAAATTTTATTTGTTCATGTAAAATGACAGCGTATAACTCTTTAGAGTGAATATATGTCTTATGACCAAATATCGGAACATGAATACACAAACATATATAGCATTAGACATATTTATACAAATAGAGTGAATACATGTCTTATGACCGAATATCTGAACATAAATACACAAACATATATAGCATTTCAAACAGACATATTTATACAAATTATACCGCACAAAATATATTTGATTAAGTCTCACATGGCTACAGGGAAAGATATTACACTTGTACAGGCCTAACAAAAATCAATAAAGAGAAAATTATGAAAGATTTTACACTTGTAAAAGACTAACAAAAATTAATACAGAGAAAATTTAGTACACATTAAGTAGTTTGAACAATTGGTTTGTTTGACCCATACACATGTAACACTAAAAAGTTATCTGACATGAAAATATAACAGTAACAATAAAAGGTAAAGTTCCTTGAGTTAGCAAACAGACATACATAGCCAACTAAGATCAAAATGTAAAAACAAAACAACCTTATCTTCAAAACTATCAAATCAACACTTTCTGCTGGTATAGCTTATAATATCAATCAACATATCCATTATAGAATCATTTAAACTTTAGCCAATATTATGGTAGCAAAAAATATCTTTTGCCAACTGTTTTTCCTCAATTTTGTGATACGGAATAAACCCTTTTGCACGTTAGAAAACCATAATGGGAAATATAACTAAAATGCAATACAACTATACAACATTAGTTCACAGGAGAAAAATATATAAATTGCCAAGAAGAAGACTATTCAGATAAAACAATTGGTAGAAGTTATCAAGCTTGTAGTAAACATGGATAGGAGACTTCATACGCTTTGGCACCTATTGATAAGAGCAGTGTTTAAAACAAAAGGATCATCAAAATTTGAAATTCACAAATCACCAATTATGAGAACAGAGTTAATACAGAAAAATCAAACATAAAATAATAAGAATAGAAATTATGAGCAGTCAAGGAACCATACTTCCAGCTTCCTTATGCAAGTTTTATCAGCACTACTTTGAGTGTATGCATGCTACCTTGTCAGTCCCCGTACCTATGAACAATTTCAACAACCTGATATAGAGATAACAATAACAAATTTAAAGTCAACATAAAGAATTACACATATTTGTATAGATTTGTAAGCAAAAATCAAATACAAGATTGCACTCAAGCATCAGAAGTGTGAGGTACTACAAATTCACTTGGAAACAGTAACAAAGAAAATGGAGAAATTGAATATGAAGCTTGAAGTGTAGAGAAGGAAAAATATGCAGATCCAGATAGCACTTGTTATGTGTTGTTTGCTTATTGGTCTATTGTATAATTTCATGTAATATTTAGTTGGTTCAATAGTGGGTTCAATAGCAGTATAATGTATTTTGAAAAATCTTGTTATCAATGGAAAGAAATTTTGTTTGACATTCTGTTTCTGTTAACAGCACATATAAATCCTCACTAACAATAGAAAGAAAATATGTTTCTGTTAAACTATGTTAAACAATGGAAAGCAATATTAACAACATATATAAATCCTGTTATGAATGGAAAGAAAATCCGTTTCTGTCAAACAATGTTTAACAATGAAAAGAAATGTTAACAACACAATGTATATCTGTTTCATATAAATTTGTTTCTTGTTATGAATGGAAAGAAATGTTTATAAATATGTTTCTTGTTATCAACACATAATGTTAACAAACAATGAAAAGAAATGTTACATATAAATTTGTTTCTTGTGACCAAACAATGTTAACAACACATAATTCAGACATTACAATTTAGTTCCAAAATAATATTTACTTGTTAAAAGCACATAAAAAGTGCATATTCAGACATTACAAGATACTGCCAAAGTAATTCAGTATTAAGACATTACACAAAATAGCACCAAAGTTGTGCATAAGTCAATCAGTACAAAAAGAGCACCAAAGTTGTGCATATCAGAAGCAACATTAAGCTGTCATATCAGTAAACACTACAAAAAGAGCACTAACAGTCGTGCATATCAGAATCAACATTATAGATCATGAAGTGATTTCTTCTTTGGAGCCTTCTTAGGGGAACTTTTTGGAGTCTTCTTAGGAGAACTCTTTGGAGCCTTCTTCTTAGGGGTACCCTTTCTTGCAGTTTGTGATGCTTTTACTTTTTCTTCTTCTTCTTCTTCAGTTAAGCACAGAGGTTGTTCTGGGTCAGAACCAGGACCTTTAAATGGTTTTGGTTTTTTAAACCAATTCTCTTAAATTCTCTTGCTTGACCTCTTTCGCAATGGTTTGGATTCTTGCTTGACCTTATGCTGTTATTCTTTCCTTTATCTTAAAACATGATTACAAGTATACAAGAATAACAAATAACCCTCTCACCCTAAATTAGGATTTGCAGTATACAATGATGAGAGACTAGTATGCTATTTATAATAAACCTAACATACTAAACTAATGGGCTTTTATCACAAATACCCATTACAAGCTAACTTAGGGTACAAGCTAACTTAACCAATTGGACATAACAAACAGACCCAATTCGATGCTAACAATTCTAGCATCCTTCGACACAATAGAGTTCGACCCAATATCTCACAAATCTCCACCTTGGAACAAACTCTATTATCAACTAACGAATTAGTTTTCTTCATGAAGCTTTATCAACTGCATACAGTGGAAAAACTTGCAACTAGGCAATGTCTTGGTGATCATATCAGCAGCATTATGATTTGCCGAAACCTTCAGCACTTGGACTTGTCCACGCTTGATTACCCCTCTGACGAAATGCAACCTCACATCAATGTGCTTGGTTCGCTCATGATAGGCTGAATTCTTCTACAGGTGTATTGCACTTTGACTATCACATTTAACAGTGATAACCTCCCCTTGAATTTTCAGCTCCTTAGCAAAACCTTCAAGCCACAATGCTTCTTTCACAGCTTCAGTTAAAGCAATATATTCCGCTTCAGTGGTTGATAATGCAACAACCTTCTGAAGTGTTGCTTTCCAACTAATAGTTGTACCAAACATAGTGAAAACATATCCAGAAATAGATTTTCTGGAATCCATACAACCTGCATAATCAGAGTCGACATATCCTTCGATTGCTGCTTTATTATCTTCACCAAAGGCTCCACCATAAATTAAGACTCTGTTCAGAGACCCATTTATGTACCTTAGAATCCACTTCAATGCTTGCCAGTGAGCCTTTCCAGGATTCGCCATGTACCTGCTTACAAGACTTACTGCATATGCTATGTCGGGTCTAGTACAAACCATATCATACATCAAAGAACCTACTACATTAGCATATGGGATGTTATTCATATAAGTTCTTTCGACCTCAGTACTGGGACATTGATCAATACTCCACTTGAATTGAGGGTTTGTTGGAGTCACAACAGGCTTCGAATTCGACATACCAAACTTTTCGAGAATCCTTCGTAAATATGCCTCTTGAGATAAGCATAATTTTGACTGCTTTCTATCTCTTCGAATGTCAATTCCAAGAATCCTGAAAGCTACTCCTAGATCCTTCATTTCGAACTCCTTATTGAGTTCTGCCTTCACCCTCATTACCTCTTTGACATTGTTACTTGCTATGAGAATATCATCAACATAAAGTAACAAAATAACAAATGAATTACCAGGACGAAATCAAGTAAACACGGTGGTCGAACTGACTTCTAACGAAACTTATGCGTGTCATGAATTTGTCGAATCTCCTATTCCATCGAGGAGATTGTTTCGACCATATAAAGATCTATTCAACTTGCACACATAATCTTCCTTTCCCTTTTCGACATACCCTTCAGGTTGCCTCATCAGGATTGTTTCATCTAGATCACCATACAAGAACGCAGTCTTCACATCCATCTGTTCCAGTTCAAGATTGAACTGTGCCACCATGGCAAGCAACATTCGAATGGACCTATGCTTCACAACAGGAGAAAACACATCATTGAAATCTATACCTTCTTTCTGAGTGAAACCCCTTGCAACCAACCTTGCCTTGTATCTTTCGACGCCACTCGATTCCTTCCTTAACTTTGAAAATCCATTTACGGTGACTAACTGGCTCAGTTTCTTGATCAATTCCCAAGTGTTGTTATCATGAAGAGACTTCATCTCATCATCCATGGCCTTGACCATTTAGTCTTATTACGACTCATAACTTCCTTATGGTCTCTTGGTTCTTCGTCCGAATCTCACTTGCGAGATTAAGGCATAAGCTATAAGATCGCATACCCAAACCTTTGAGGTGGTTTGATGACTCTTCGTGTGCTATCTCTTGCCAATAGATAGTCATCAGCAGTTCCTCAACTTCATCAAGATCATCCGCTTCTTCGACTTTATCCGGGATATGCAATTCGGCATCAACATGCTCCACCTCAACAGAATCTCTACTTCCAGCTCTTCGTCAAATACTTCGCTTGACCAACATCATCCGTTTTCTTGAAAGCCATTTCAGCTTCATTGAAAACAACATCTCGACTGGTGATAATCCTTCTGTGACCTGACTCTAGGCACTATAGCCTATAAGCTTTGACTCTCTCAGGGTATCCTAGGAACATGCATTTGAGAGCTCTAGGTTCGACCTTGTCTTGCCTAGTGTGAGCATAGGCTGCGCAGCCAAATACTCTTAGTTTGTCGAGATTTGGTGGATGTCCCGACCAAACTTCTTCAGGTGTCTTCATAT
This sequence comes from Vicia sativa, assembly GCA_021764765.1. Classification (NCBI taxonomy): domain Eukaryota; kingdom Viridiplantae; phylum Streptophyta; class Magnoliopsida; order Fabales; family Fabaceae; genus Vicia; species Vicia sativa. The sequence continues at coordinate 208,352,318 of CM038792.1, read as the reverse complement.
CTAATGCAGTCGAAGGACATTTGTTTATCAGATATGTTCTTAAATGACCTCAAAACACCTTCTTTAAGCCAGCACTAGTCAACATGCATCTAACTCTCTCCAAGATGGTTCGATTAAACCTTTCAGCCAAACCATTTTGTTGTGGAGTGCTGCGTGAGTTCGTGTCTTGCAATACCGAGGCACACAAAGGCGCCGAATGCCTCATTGCAAAATTCAAGACCATTGTCTGTTCTCAACCTCTTGACCTTTCTTCCAGTTTGGTTTTCGACCAGAGTCTTCCAACCTTTGAAATTCTCAAAAGTTTCGTCCTTAGTCTTCTGAATGAATACCCATAACTTTCTGGAATAGTCATCTACTATGGATAGAAAATACCTTGCTCCTGAATGTGATGGACACCTTGCAGGCCCCCAAAGATCAACATGGATGTAATCAAGGGATCCATGTGTTCTTTGTTTTCCTTTGTTGAACTTCACTCTACAAGATTTTCCAAGTACACAAGGTTCACAAAACTTCAGCTTTTCGACTTTGTCTCCACCAAGCAAATTTTGTTTCCCCAATTCGACCCGACCCCTTTCACTGACATGGCCTAATCTCATGTGCCAGATTTCTATCTTCGACAAAGGTTTCATGGATGCAACATTTGTCGAACCACTTATAACTTCAGCTACAAGGGTATACAAGCCTTGTTTCTTCACGCCTCTCAAGACTTCCTTCGACCCCTTCATGACTCTTAGGATACTTTTCTCTCCTTGAAAAACATATCCTTTCTTGTCGAATTCACCAAGAGAAATCAAATTTCTCTTCAATCGTACATACGACTTGATCAATAACCTTATTGATTCATCATGGAGTTTGAATCTCACGGATATAATACCGCAATCTTGCAAGCTTTGTTGTTTCCAACAATACGGATCCACCATCTTGATCACATAATTCCTCGAACAAGTCTTTGTTTGAGTCATGTGCCAAGTGCACCCGAATCCATAATCCATTCCTTCGACGAGTTCGCTTGAAACCACAAGAACATCGGATGAGTCGAAATCATCTTGAACAATAGTTGCATTGCCATTATCCTTTCCTCCATGATCTTTCGGCGTTCGGCACGCTTTTCTTGTGTGACCCTCCTTCTTACAATGATAGCATCGAATACGGATGCTTCACCACTGTAAAACTTCGACTTTTACCTTTCTTCTTGTCGAACTTATTATCCTTTCGCAAGAATTTTCCTTTAACGGTCAAACCTTCACCAACCGTCAAGGTTTATGCTTTCGTTCATTCAAGTCCTTCGAATACAAGGTGATTGAACCTCTTCAAAGGTCGTGGACTCCTTCCATACAAGAGAGTTTCTTTGAAGTGGGCATGTGATCCGGCAACGCACAACCAAGTTTGATCTTCATCATCAATCTTCACATCAATATTTTCAAGATCAAGAATCGCTTGTTGAACATATCCAACTGCTCCAACACTTTGTCTTCAATCATCTTGAATGAATACAAAGCTTGCTTGTGTAGAGTCGATTCACCAACGATTTAGTCATGTACAAACTTTCAAGTTTCACCCATAACCCTACCGCCGTCGTCTCCTTTGATACCTGTCGAAGAACCTTATCACCAAGGCTCAACAAAATTGCGTTGTGGGTCTTTTCTATCATTGCCTTCTTCTCAGCTGCCGTTAACGCTTCGTTCATGGCTGACTCTCCCTTCAACGCTTCCAAACAACCTGTTGAACCGGTGGGGCTTTCATCTTCGCGCCACGATGAAATCATTCACTCCGTGAACTTTTCAATCTCATACTTTGTCGAAGGCATCTTCTCCACGCTCACCGCACCAATTTGTTGTGAATCGGATGCCTTGAAACAAATATATATAAGCTTGTTTCTCAAGGTAGTGAAAAAAGAATGAAGAACACGATGAACACAAGGATTGGTTATTAACTGCTATTCTTTCCTTTATCTTAAAACAAGATTACAAGTATACAAGAATAACAAATAACCCTCTCACCCTAAATTAGGATTTGCAGTATACAATGATGAGAGACTAGTATGCTATTTATAATAAACCTAACATACTAAACTAATGGGCTTTTATCACAAATACCCATTACAAGCTAACTTAGGGTACAAGCTAACTTAACCAATTGGACATAACAAACAGGCCCAATTCGATGCTAACAATTCTAGCATCCTTCGACACAATAGAGTTCAACCCAATATCTCACAGGTAGACTTGCAATCATGTCATCAGTTATATCCCCAAACAATGAAGTTTCCCCTTGATCATTCACTGCATCAACTTCACATTGATCAGCCCTTACATCATCTACACCTTGATAAGTCTCTGCATCAGCTTTTGGTTGATCAGCCCCTGCATCATCTACACCTTGATCAGTCCCTGCAGCAACTTCACCTTGAGAATTCACTGTATCAGCATGAGTCACTTGAGAATTCACTGCAGCAACTTCAACATCTATATCATTTGCACCAGCAGATGAACTTGGTCTCATCTTTTTCTGCAATACAATATGCACAACAGATGAACAAGATGCATACGAAAAATATACACAAGATAAACATACAAAATAAAGAAACACAAAACATACTAGTCACATACCTTTATTTTCAAGGCATTTGGATCTTGTTTCTTGCTCTTGCATGACTTTACATTATGTCCAATCTTGTCACACCTAGTGCATCTATATGATACTCCTGGTAACCTTCTTCTAGATCCTTCCTCGCCAGTCTCTCTAATTCTTAGTTTCCTTGGTCTACCAGGTCCCTTTTTGTATTTAGGAGGTAAGAGCTCTTCAGTTTCAACCTCAGGCCACATGTCACGTCCATTTATAGGGCTAATAGAAAATCCATAGCAAAGGGCATACTTATCCCTTGTGTAACATTCATGATCAAACATTTATGGGTTCTGCTTCCTAATTCCTAATGCATCCACAACATGCCTACAGGAAATACCAACTAACTCCCAAAAGTTACAACTGCAGGACCTTTTGCCTATATCAACTATGAATTCCTGGTTGTTATAAGCATGAGTCACCTGAAATTGTTCACCCATAGCCCAAGTTGGCAACCAGTGCCCACTCAAAGCTAATCACTACCTTGTGCAACTTATACCTACACACCTCTAGATATGAGACTCCCTCTCACTTCCAATCACCTTAGTGATACCTATAATCACAAACCTTGTGACTATAATCAAGAGAGTCAAATAGAATATTACACTTCAAATAAACAATACTTAGTTTTTCTTAAAAGTTTCAACTAAGAACAATACTTAACTTTTTACCTAAAAAATCATGAGTGAGAATAATAACTTGATAAACCATAAAGTAACATGACAACATATGTCTCAACATATGTCTGCTACACAAGACAGCAGAACCTATCATGACAGATGATCAAGATGTTGTGACATGTTGCTCAACATCAGTTCAGAACCATGTTTTATAAAAACTTATGTCAATCCTAAAACCATGGATTTGACATATCTCAACTGCATGCACGTCCAACGGTTCTTTGTAATTTACTCATAACAAATAGCGAGTTTGTTATTCCCTTTGCTCCATATCTTTAGAAATTACACCACCATCTGAAAACTAAGAAGATAAACTGATAAATTTCTATGAAAGAATAGGCATTGACCAAGACATTGTTTATATTGTGCTAGTTCCTAGCCTATGAAATATTTAAGAAAAACAAAGTCCTTTTTTTTCTTGCTTGGGGAGAGTATATTTCATGTGCTAAAATTTAGATAAAGAGTTTCCTGCTAGCATTACATTATCAACATAAATAAGCGAGATGGGAATTCCTAGTTCTTTCTTTTAACAAACATTGCATGATTTGAAGCAACTATGTTCATGATGAATGATAAGAGATTTAATCTTCTTATATAATTACCTACTGTATTTTTTGAGGACATAAAGAGATTTAATCAACTTGCATACTTTATTTGGTTTAGAAGGCGTGTCACCAAGTGTAATTATCATATATACATCTTCACGTATATCACCATGTGAAAAGGCATTATTTACATCAAATTGGTGTAACTTCCACATGTTGATAGATGCAAGAGCTAATAAAAACTTAAATATGGTGAGCTTTGATACATGTGAATAAGTGGCTCAATAATCTAAGCCTTCAATATGTTTGTAACCTTTGGCAACTAATCTTGCCTTGAACTTATCTATACTTTCGTCTAATTTATGCATAATTTTATATAACCATCTGCAACCTATTGGTTTGATATTGGGCGGAGGTGAAGCAACTCGATTTTCAAAAATCATTTAAATGGATTTTCAAAAACAATGAAATCGCCACCTAATTTTATTTGTTCTAGGAAGAACGGGGAAATATAGATAAAACCCACAAAAATCGGATAAGGCGGTCTACACGACCAAAAAAAACATGGATTCGGGAGTCGGTTACGCAAGAGGAAGGTATTAGCACCTCTTGCGTCCATCGTACTCGATGGGACCCATTTAGTTCGAAATATGTTTGTGTGTGTGTAATCGCTAATTTCTAAGTCATGCATAAGAAATAAGAAAAGGGGTTTGTTTATTATTATTTTGAGTTTGACACGGTTTCGAAACCGCGTGCCTACGTATTCCCTCGTGCAATGGGAAAGTCAAAACTCCGTAGTTCTTGTTGAAAATGTTTGAATTGGTTGTATTGATTTTAATTGAAAATGTTTTTAATTTTGATAATCGCATATGAGCGAAAAAGGATTTGAATGGGTTGAATTGATTTTAATGGTAGATGACAAGTACCAAAACGTTGGGATACCCTCTAACGATTCGATACTCGAGATTGGTGATTGAGGTCAACCGATCTTCTCTCATCCAAAATCTTTATTATGAAAGGAGTGAGGTGAAACAAAGTTCACTTTTATTAAGTGTTATGGAATAAAGTATTTAAGTCATTGGGTTACCCTCTAATGGCCCAAATACTTTACATTTTAATTAAATCGTTGGGCGAACCTCTAACAATTTAATTAAGTACCATAACACTATGTTTTTTTTTGTTTTATAGAAAAATTGATTTAAAGAAAACAAATTCAATTAATTAATTTAATTTGAAAGTGTTTTAGGGGTTTGGTTGTGGATGACAAGTATCAAAACGTTGGGATATCCTCTAACGATTCGATACTCGAGATTGGTGATTGAGGTCAACCGATCATCTCTCATCCAAAATCTTTGTTATGAAAAGAAGTGAGGTGAAACAAAGTTCACTTTTATTAAGTGTTATGGAATAAAGCATTTAAGTCATTGGGTTACCCTCTAATGGCCCAAATACTTTACATTTTAATTAAATCGTCGGGCGAACCTCTAACAATTTAATTAAATATCATATCACTATGTTTTTGTTTTTTTCGTTTTGTAGAAAAAATTGATTTAGAAAACAAATTCAATTAATTATTTTGATTTGAAAGTGTTTTGGAGTTTCGATATGGATAGAAGAATTTCAATTAGGAAGACAAGCAAGCCCATACAAAGTGGCTTTATGTATGCTCCTAAAAGTGGGACTAGCGTGACACTAGTATTCTAAACGACCGATTGGAACAATCGATCGAATAGTTGTCGCTGTAGAAAAGCCCAGGACCAAACTATAAATGTGTGCAGGTGTGCATTGTGTATGTTTACCTGCTTCTTTGATGAAGAGCCCAAGAGGAGGCTATGTGTTCTAATATGATAAACGCGTGATTAAACGATAATTAGAACACACAAGGAAATAAATCCTAAGCTATTACAACCAAATTGAATTAGTTTGAATAAATAAATAGCTTTTATGCGTTGAAAGAATTGAGCTCCGAGTAGTCTTCAAGATCGGATAAGGCTTGGTGCATCGGATGAATATCAAATGAAGATTCCTACATCACTCAAGATACAAACAGAAACTATGCGAAGAATGGATATATTTGCATCCAAATTCATTCAAAGGTTGAATTAAATTCCAAATTCAAAATGGCAACACAAAGATCATTACAATGTAGTTGAATTTATTTACAAATGGATATGAATAAAGTTATAAGAATATCAATAATATGTATATTTACATACTAAATATAATAAAAAGTATTATGTATTTTATATTTACAAAAATAAAAAATGACATTTACTAGATATTAATAATGGAACAACAATGATAAGAATTTAATTGGAAGAAGAAAAGTATATATGCTAAGGGGAAATGATGATCGGACTTTTCTTGGATGCCTTCACAACAAACAAATTGGTTAGTAGCATAAGTATGATAAAAATAAATGAGATAGAATTGCAATACTTAGAACATGTGTTATTAAACAAGACTTATAATTAAAATCGAATGAAACATGAGCCATTTAAGAACTTGCATCAACCAAAGAACAAAATTTAGTAATCACATGAGGAATGGAAATGAGCTAAATGAAAACCAAAATCAAACATACATGTATTTTGTGGATCAAGAAAGTACATGGTAAAAGAAATTAGAAACTAAGATCTCATGAAAGTTTTAAGTATCGAAACAAATCCGGGTACGATACGACATTCCGACCATCAAAACCAAATAACAAGTATGCATAAACTCATGTTATCTCAAATTGAATCAAGAACGAACAAAGTAGTGAACTAAATCAAGTTCTTAGCCTCTTATCAATAACCGGGCAGCAGCTAGTAAGATCGAAATAAAAGCTCAAAAAATCAATCTCAAGCATGTTTAGCACAAATGGAATCAACAAAATAATGTCTACCGAATTACCTCCTGAATTTAAACTCGGATTGTATCCAAACCTCATTAATATCCTCTTCAAATTGAATGAAACCAAGCATACAAAACTTAAACCCAATTCACGAATAATAACACATCGCCTATCACAACTCTCAATTGATTCTATCATGATGTTTGATTTCAAAGAAATTACCTCAAAACAACGCATCGACATCACACATCTCCACACAGTTTGACAACAATTGAAAAGTATTATCAATCAAAAACTGCAGCATTAGACTCAAACATACTCAAAACAAACAAGACACACAAACGATATTATATTCATTCAAACTCAACTCAAATACAAACAAAATGTCATCGATGTTTCTTCAAAATTATCTCAAACAAACATGATATTACATTGAATTTGATCCCAAAAATTATACAATTAACGATTCGGACAGCAACCAATAGGAGCGAAGTAGTGAATTCTGCAACATTTTCACACCAACAATTCAAAACAATATCAAACTCAAACTGTTTTTTCCGGAGATTTTGCAACATCAACAACACTTAACACAATTGACTTCCACAATGTCAAAATAAAATCGATCACAAGCAAAACAGAATGGAATTGACACAACCTATACTCTGTCGAACCAAATTTCACAGTATTGTCTATTGTATCAAACTATAACAACAGCTTTAAGAAGAAACATTTCGACATCAATGGCATAGTAATTTAGCTAACATGTAATCACAATACACGGTAATACACGGTATCTCTGGTAGACGTAAACACGACAATCCAGATTAATCAGAACCAACACATTGCGAACACGATGGTTACGAACATAGCAACTGCAGGTTAGAGATAATTTCAACACAGTAATCTCCACATAGTATCCCAACAGATTAATAATCCTCAGATTGTTTGACATAAATCATACAACACAAATAGTTTGAACAAGTAATAAAACTCAATAGCATAATTACAAATCCATATAACAGGGTGTCGAAACTTACAGAATAGTGCCGAAATGCTGAACGAATGGAATTGGAATTTGTGTCAGTACTATCGCTTCAAACATTCTGTAAGCAGAAATCCAGTTGACTTATGGTTTGAAACTAATTGAGTTGCTGAAGTTGATGGTGTTCTGAAGCGTCTTGTTATGCTACTGCTGACTTCGAACGGTAAAGACGAGTTGGAACTACGGCTTGTTTTGAGTAGGTCGAAGGAGAGATCACAGATGCCGATGTTGATAATGAACACTGAAGTTCAAGTTGGCGTATGTTGATGTTGATTATGAGGCTCGTGAAGGTGCTGCGGATGGCAAGATAAGGTGTAAATGAACCGGGGATGGTGGTGAACAGCGATGGCAAGGAAAGAGGTTTTGTCCCTGTTGAAGAATGAGTTTGTGGAGGAGGTTTGTGAGGCTGGGAACGGAATGTGAGAGAGGACGAAGATGGTGAGGCAGCGAAGGAAATAGAAGGAGTATTGAAGATGGGGGTTTCCGGCGAGTGAGTAACAGATGGAGTTGAGACGGCGAGTGTGAGAGCTACGAAGGGGTTTTACGGCGGGGTGAGGAGCGATTGAGAGAGTTGGAGCTGGAGAGGTCGATATAAGGATATATGTAGGGAGGAAGGCGAAGGTGTGTGGTTGATGTGAGGAACAGCGGTGGAGAGTGGGCTGTCGAAGGGGGTTAAAGATGGAGATCGCGGAGGGGGTTTAGCGGCGATGAATGGGGGTTAGCGGCGGAGCTGGCTTACGGCGAGATTGAACGGCGATGGAGGTGAAGGGAGTATTGATGGTGATTTGGGAGTTTCAGATGTTGTTGTAATGGCTGAAGAACAGAGGTGATATGGTGGTTGTAGTTTTGAGCAGACAGTGGGTGAAGTGATGGCGGTTAGAAGGAAATGGAGAGTGAGACAGAAATGAAAGGGTTTTGTGAGATACACGATGAAGTATGTGTTGGGAGAAATGGGAAAATGACACGAGGGAGGTGTTGAGACAGAGCCGAGTTTTACAGCGGCTATTTTGAATGGAGTATGGCAGGGAAGAGTTCTGAGGAGATGAAGGAATTTCTTTTTTCCTTCTCCGTTTCCGCCTCCTATGTCTACATTATTTGTTTGGATTTTGCCTCTTTGCCAAAACTCAGATCCGCCACTTTGACTCAATGTTTATATTTTGGTTTTTGAATTTTGCTCCCCCCAATGCAACAAAATATAACATGTATTTATACACAAAAATTAGGTTTAGGTTTTTTTTTAAAATGCCAATAATGCCCTTAGTTATAAATTGGGCTATAAAGCCCAAAAGAGCAAAAACTAATTTATCCAATAACATTTTTCTTTTGATTTTTGGAGGTGAAAATTGGACACTTAAAAATTGTTAAAATGATAAAAATTTGGACAATAAATCATCCGAAAAAATAAAATAAACATATTAAAATAAATCACGGGTTTCATAGATTAAAGAAAAATTATCGACATAATTAAAATTGAAATAAAACGATAATAAAAAATACATGATTTTAAAACACTTACGGTTAAAAACAAAACTTCGAAATGTATTGAAAAATTAGAGAGATCACATTTTCATGATCTACGTGACACGTAGATTCATAAAGCAGTGAGTTAGAGGCGAAAGTTTGAAATATTTTTCCCACTAATTTTCGTACAGTGTCGAATCGCTTTTAGCAGTCTGTTTGTAAAATCGAAATATCGATATCATCGGCATATAATCAACTTATAATGATGCAATAAACAGGTAAGGAGATAAAAATGAATGAAGTGGAATATCGGTATTTTATAACTGTAAAACGATGCCAATATCGATTTAAACTAACTTTTGGTCTATTTAAATACGACGAAATGATGCATATGCAATGCATGAATGACTGTTTAATGCAATGACCTAATGAATATGAATAGCCGAGCCGATAAAATCGAGATAGGAGGGCAAATTTTGGGTGCAATACCCTATTTAATCGTCTTAAAGAAAGTGCGCTAGCCTTTGAACTTTCAAGGTAGAAAAAATACTACAAGAACCAAAATTTGCTCCAAGAACAAGTAGAAATATTTTGTTTTCCGTATTTTTGATTTTTTTTGGACGGTATGTCGTGTCAAAATAGACATACACCGGAAAGAGACCCAAGACGACTCTAACAAAGTTTCAAATATATATGTCCGTAAGGATATTGGACACATAAAGATCGAATATACATGTTTGGTAAGGATATTGAACACATATAGAGAGCATATGTCGTAAGGATATTAGACATACAGGAAAGAGACAAGACGACTCTAACAAAGGGTTTCAAAAATACATGCCCTAAGGATATTGGACACATAAAGATCGAATATACATGTTCGGTAAGGATATTGAACACATATAGGAAGCATATGTCGTAAGGATATTAGACATACACGAAAAGAGACCGATCAAGACGACTCTAACAAAGGTTTCAAATATACATGCCCAAGGATATTGGACACATAAAGATCGAATATACATGTTCGGTAAGGATATTGAACACATATAGGGTATATGTCGTAAGGATATTAGACATACAGGAAGAGACCGGCCAAGACGACTCTAACAAAGGTTTCAAATATACATGTCCGTAAAATACACATAAAGATCGAATATACATGTTCGATAAGGATATTGAACACATATAGGAAGCATATGTCGTAAGGATGTTAGACATACAGGAAAGAGACCGACAAACAAACAAAATATACATGCCCAAAGGATATTGGACATATAAAGATCGAATATACATGTTCGGTAAGGATATTGAACACATATAAGGAGCATATGTCGTAAGGATATTAGACATACACCGAAAAGACCGACCAAGACGACTCTAACAAAGGTTTCAAATATACATGCCGTAAGGATATTGGACACATAAAGATCGAATATACATGTTCGGTAAGGATATTGAACACATATAGGAGCATATGGTAAGGATATTAGACATACAGAAAGAGACCGATCAAGACGACTCTAACAAAGGTTTCAAATATACATGCCGTAAGGATATTGGACACATAAAGATCGAATATACATGTTCGGTAAGGATATTGAACACGTATAGGGAGCATATGTCAGGTAAGGATATTAGACATACACCGGAAAGAGACCGACCGAAGACGACTCTAACAAAGGTTTCGAAATATACATGCCCGGTAAGGATATTGGACACATAGATATCGAATATACATGTTCGGTAAGGATATTGAACACATATAGGAAGCATATGTCAGGTAAGGATATTAGACATACACTGGAAAGAGACCGACCGAAGACGACTCTAACAAAAGGTTTCGAAATAAACATGCCCGGTAAGGATATTGGACATATAAAGATCGAATATACATGTTCGGTAAGGATATTGAACACATATAGGAAGCATATGTCAGGTAAGGATATTAGACATACACCGGAAAGAGACCGACCGAAGACGACTCTAACAAAGGTTTCAAATATACATGGTAAGGATATTGGACACATAAAGATCGAATATACATGTTCGGTAAGGATATTGAACACATAGGGAGCATATGTCGTAAGGATATTAGACATACGCAAGAATGAAAAGACTGGGAAAAGATATATGGAATGGTAAAATCGTCGAAGAATTCACGGGGAAAGAGGCCAAACAAAGGGATCCTAGCAAGGATCGCCCCACTTCAAAAGGTTGCAAATGTGCAAGAAATACTATATCCCTCGGCCAAAGGCGGGTGTAATTCTTCAAGAGTGGTAATTATATGAATTACCACACACCAAGTATGGATACTCAAATAATTGAGAAGCAAGAAAGGTTAGACCGACTCTTACTCGCTCTTAACGCAGACATACATGGGTAAGATAACCAAAATAAGAATTTGCAAAAAGCAAGACGCTTGGTAAATGAATTGAATTTGAATGATGTACGAGACCGACACGGGTCAAAATGCATAACAACAAGAAGAATTTCTTGAGGAACTCTGGGAATACCACTTGGGGATTTTTATTGATAAACTTCTCTTTAAAGGTACTCGAGAATCATTTTAATCGCTTATGCTTAGATGCATGTTTGAGATCATTATTTTTCGTAATGCTCCATATCATCGAAATGCTACGCATTTTGAGGATGCTATGTAATGCAATGATGCATGTTTTAATGATTCATCCAGGACTAAAGGCAATTGTGAGCTGCCGAGGGAACATCAACCATCCATGAATTGAATACAATCATCTGGTCTTCATCAAAGAGATGATAGTCGGGACCCTGATAGGGGGGATTGTGGAATAGAAGTATCATCTTTCAATGATTAGCATCACTGGGGAGGTAACTCTTGGAGATCGACATTCATCTGGGATGACAATCGTATTGCGTAGAGTTCCTGATTTCAATAACTCCGGATTACGAGCTTTTGCATAAGAGGGGTCGACAACATCTTCTGGCACAAGTGAGCCTTTGAAAATGATCTTGCTGGTGTAAGCCGCTCTTTGCAATCTTCCGCTTTTGGGAAAGAGATAACATCCAAGGGCACACATATGCCATAGATAAATCTTGTTGGAGAGAAAGAAACTTTGTTGGTGACCAAAGCTCAGGCGTATCACGCTCTTTTTTAAAAATCTTTGGATAACAAAATCTTGATCTCTGATGAGCTGAGGATAACGATCCTGACTTGAATTGGAGATATTGATCCTGAACTTCTGATGGAGAAAATCTAACACAGACTTAGATCTCTGATGAGCTGAGGATAATGATCCTAACTTCCCGACATGCCCTTCAAATTCAGAAGTTATTTAGCTTGTGCCTGGACTTGACTTGATTAATTATGAGGTGGAGGAATGCCCCTGCATAATGTTTTGCCCTGGTCTGTAGGGATTTTGAAGAAAATAGCCTCGAGAAGGCTTCCTGAGATCCGTACCATCAAGATAAACTGCCCCAATGTTATAAACTTGGAAAACATTGCCCCTGACTAACCAAAGGTAAAGAGGGTTTCAACCTTGCTCGGATGAATACCCCTGATTACTCCTCTTTTTGAGAGATTTTCTGAATCTCGACATAAATGCCCCAGATTAACTGATCTTTGAAGATATCACCTACTCAGGGTGGTTAACTTACATCTTGAAAGTAGGCTACTTCACAACCTTACTTCTTGACTCGAACTGCTTTGTGCTCAATCAGATACTTGAAGCAATATGTCTTTCAGGATAATCAAATTATCCGTCCGATGCTCAATATGCAAGCTCGCTTGATGTTTAAGCACTTATCTATATGCAAAGAATGTTTTATTCTACGAATGATAGTTCTAATGCAAAGTTCATGTTCGTCTTGACGTTTAAAAAATCTTTTATTGAAAGGATGTCGAAACATCGAATTTTTTGTGAAAGATTGAGTGATACCAACTCAAATGTTTAGCAAGCCTCCTAGGAGTCAGGTTACCGTATTCTTATAACAAATTTGCTTTTGAATTAACCCATGCTTCAATTAGGACTTTTAAGGGTTGTAACGTGGTCTGGTTCACGGGTTTTTAGAAAAAGATTTTTAGGCTCAAAATATTTGGTGCCCTCCCATTCTCCACGATGTTCTCCGATCCTAGGTTCATATAACTTAATGCGAGCATTCATCTCTTGTGAGAAGTTTATGATGCGGTTGAGGAACCACTGAGGTTTCTTGGACACGACAGTCACTCACCTTTTGCTTTTGGTGTCTGATCACACACCTTTGTTCTTTTGATGAGGATTTTATTTTGTCTTGTAATCCTTTTCCCTTTTTTATTTTCTTTTCTTTTGCCATTTTTGCCTAAGCGACTTATTATGAAGTTTCGACTTAGCGGGCTTTTTGTCACTTTTTATATCACTTTTCTTTTGAACAAGTCGTGTGATCTTGCACCCTTGTTTTATTGGAGGTGATTGTGACTGCTTGAATCCTTGGCGGATGAGAGATAACAATTGTGGTATCGTCATCTGTTGATTTCTTGTGCGAGAGATAACCATTACAGTTTCATTCTCTTTCGATGCATATTGTTGATTGGCGAAGACTGACCATCGCGGCTTTGAGTTTCCTCGATCTTTTGAAAGATAACCATTGTTGTATCCTTGGATGCGTACTCTTGATGAGTCTTGAACGCTCGATCAGATTAACTGAACACTACCCTGCCCCAGGTTAAAAAATGAGGGTTTTTCTGAATACGAAATAAACTCCTACTTCGAGGCTCAAAAGGGGTTAACGAGGGTTTCACTCCCTTATATCTCCGGTGTTTGGGGATTTGAAACAAGGCCTGTACATCGTTAGCAGGGTTTTTACTCGAAAGCAAAACATTTGAGATTCTTAGTAAATTATTCGTCATCCTCCCTCCAGAGGTGTTGCTTTATTAATAAGAGTTGAATATCAAAAGCATAGTAAAACAAATAAGAGTGAATACGAATGGATCAATTCAAGACAAACATATTCAATGCATTATGATTAGTATTCAGAAATAAGCAAGTTTTGCATACAAGAAAGTACTGAACAAAACAAGAAAAATTACAAATGAGCATGCAAGATAAAACTAGAAATCTCCATGTTGAGGAGACTAGTCTCCGTATGGATTTCTTGCTTCAGAAGATGCACTTCGTAGTCTTGGCCTTTACTGAGTCAAAAGAGAGTTCAATTAATGCGTAGGCCCTCTGGAGTGAACGTGATTGCTTTGGAATCAATGAGTTTTTGAACTGTGCCTTTGAAAAGATTACATCCTTCAATTGTATGGCCAGATGCCCCAGAATGGAACTCACAGTAGGCATCAGGATCATATCCCAAAGGATATGGAAAAGGAGGCGTCCCGAGCTCCTTTAACTCCACCAAAGAATGTCGGAGTAGGTGATTTAGCAACTCACTATAAGGCATGGGGATTGGATCATGCACTTTTCTTGGCCTTATCAGATTCTTCCCACCTCGACGTTGACGATTTTGTCGAAAAGTTCGTTGTTGAGGAGCATTTTGTTGCTGGGGAGCATACTGAACAGGTGCTTGACAGACAGTTGCAACACAGATTTGTGAAGCATACTGATTAGAAGTAGCTTTTGTCACCTGATTAGGCATTTGAAATGGAGGGTAAACAGGAACTTCTTCCTGGTCCTCGAAAATTGTACTTTCCTCTTCATCAATTTGTTCTGGGAATTCAGAAGCAATAGCAACATCCTGACTATTACCCATGTTGAGACCACGCTCAATTCGTTCCCCTACAACAACTAGGTGTGAAAATGTAGAACTACATCCATCAATCAGATAGGGACCCTGCAAGGTCTTGGAGAACATCTCAATGAGTTCTCCTTCCAAAAGAGGAGGTTGAACTCTAGCAGCTAATTCTCTCCATCTCTGTGCATACTCTTTGAAAGATTCTTCAATCTTCTGAGTTAAACCTTGGAGTTGAATTCTGGTGGGAGCCATGTCCCTATTATAGTCATATTGATTGACAAAAGCTTCAGCTAAATCCTTCCAATTTTGGATGTGAGTTCGTTCAAGCTGAGTGTACCATTCGAGAGATGCTCCACTGAGGCTATCTTGAAAAACGTGCATGAGGAGCTTGTCATTTTCCGCATAGGGAGCCATCTTATTGCAATAGGATTTGATGTGAGTAATTGGACAAGAGGTACCCTTATATTTCTCGAAAATGGGGACTTTGAACTTTGCAGGAATTTTGATACCAGGCACCAAGCACAAACTAGGAGCGTCTAAACCAAGGGAATCATGACCCTCAATAGCTTTTATCCTTTTCTCAAGGAGGTGAAGCTTTTTCTCAGATTCAGTCTCTTCAATCGGAAACCTGAAGGTGTCAAACGAAGACTCGAAGATGCCCTCATAATGAGGAATTCCATTGGCAAGCATCTGAACGGTGTTTCTGACATTTTGATCTGAAAGGACCTCCATGTGGTTAAGATCAACACCTGGTGGATTAACATGATCAGTAGCAACCATTTCGGATCTTTGAACAACTTGCTTTAACTCTTCTTGTCCAATGGCGAGGTTCTGGATAATCTCCATGAATTGATCCATCTGGGTATCTATATGAGTATTCATCGCAGCTACACTTGCCTGAAGTTGATCCATGATGACGACGATGTCAGGAAATCAGTCTTGCAGTCTTGAGATTCTGAATAAGAAGCCAAGTTGAAATGAGTCCTCTGATTGAAATGAATGAAATGTATGATGATGCATGGATGATAAGAGAAATAAACTCCTTTTGAGATGATTGATGCAAATGGAATGCAACATGATGATAATAACAGGTTCACAGAGATGTGAATCAGGGATGGTATTGGTAATTAGAACAACTTATTTAGGTGGGCTCCTACAATAGGATAGCTCTAGGCTTCTACCCAATAATCCTGAACAAGGTGGTTCTAATGTTTTTTGCTAAATGTTTCTTGGGGCCTCAGATCCCCTTTTACAAACACTATCATCGCGTGAGAGGCCTACATGGCGATAGTATTTGTAAAAGTATACCCCAAGAAACGGCTCTTAAAGGATGCTCGAAATCCAAAATTTGAGCGTTTGGTCTCGGTTAGGACAACATGAACAAACTTAGAGTTATGGGTCATTTGTCCAAAGATTGATGTCCTGCGCTATCGCGGGCCAACAACCTCCTTAAAACAACCAACTCTAAGCCGGAGTCTTCGCTTCGAGCCAACAAGACAATGGAGTCAGGTGGACCTAGGCTACGCAACCCCTCTATTCCTAAAAAGGTGACCTAGAAGCCTGGGTAGTGGACTTATCTACGTATCAATGCCCATGAATTCCCATCACAATAATATATCAACAAAATAATATACAAAGTATAGAGGAAAATAAGCAAATAAATAATAGATAAGCTTAAAGAAGAAAGTGATAAACAAACACACAAACATGCGAAGAACTAAACTAGGGTTGACTCGCTTAGTCAAAAAAAGTTTTTAAAATCGTCCCCAGCAGAGTCGCCAACTGAAGCAACTCGATTTTCAAAAATCATTTAAATGGATTTTCAAAAACAATGAAATCGCCACCTAATTTTATTTGTTCTAGGAAGAACGGGGAAATATAGATAAAACCCACAAAAATCGGATAAGGCGGTCTACACGACCAAAAAAAACATGGATTCGGGAGTCGGTTACGCAAGAGGAAGGTATTAGCACCTCTTGCGTCCATCGTACTCGATGGGACCCATTTAGTTCGAAATATGTTTGTGTGTGTGTAATCGCTAATTTCTAAGTCATGCATAAGAAATAAGAAAAGGGGTTTGTTTATTATTATTTTGAGTTTGACACGGTTTCGAAACCGCGTGCCTACGTATTCCCTCGTGCAATGGGAAAGTCAAAACTCCGTAGTTCTTGTTGAAAATGTTTGAATTGGTTGTATTGATTTTAATTGAAAATGTTTTTAATTTTGATAATCGCATATGAGCGAAAAAGGATTTGAATGGGTTGAATTGATTTTAATGGTAGATGACAAGTACCAAAACGTTGGGATACCCTCTAACGATTCGATACTCGAGATTGGTGATTGAGGTCAACCGATCTTCTCTCATCCAAAATCTTTATTATGAAAGGAGTGAGGTGAAACAAAGTTCACTTTTATTAAGTGTTATGGAATAAAGTATTTAAGTCATTGGGTTACCCTCTAATGGCCCAAATACTTTACATTTTAATTAAATCGTTGGGCGAACCTCTAACAATTTAATTAAGTACCATAACACTATGTTTTTTTTGTTTTATAGAAAAATTGATTTAAAGAAAACAAATTCAATTAATTAATTTAATTTGAAAGTGTTTTAGGGGTTTGGTTGTGGATGACAAGTATCAAAACGTTGGGATATCCTCTAACGATTCGATACTCGAGATTGGTGATTGAGGTCAACCGATCATCTCTCATCCAAAATCTTTGTTATGAAAAGAAGTGAGGTGAAACAAAGTTCACTTTTATTAAGTGTTATGGAATAAAGCATTTAAGTCATTGGGTTACCCTCTAATGGCCCAAATACTTTACATTTTAATTAAATCGTCGGGCGAACCTCTAACAATTTAATTAAATATCATATCACTATGTTTTTGTTTTTTTCGTTTTGTAGAAAAAATTGATTTAGAAAACAAATTCAATTAATTATTTTGATTTGAAAGTGTTTTGGAGTTTCGATATGGATAGAAGAATTTCAATTAGGAAGACAAGCAAGCCCATACAAAGTGGCTTTATGTATGCTCCTAAAAGTGGGACTAGCGTGACACTAGTATTCTAAACGACCGATTGGAACAATCGATCGAATAGTTATCGCTGTAGAAAAGCCCAGGACCAAACTATAAATGTGTGCAGGTGTGCATTGTGTATGTTTACCTGCTTCTTTGATGAAGAGTCCAAGAGGAGGCTATGTGTTCTAATATGATAAACGCGTGATTAAACGATAATTAGAACACACAAGGAAATAAATCCTAAGCTATTACAACCAAATTGAATTAGTTTGAATAAATAAATAGCTTTTATGCGTTGAAAGAATTGAGCTCCGAGTAGTCTTCAAGATCGGATAAGGCTTGGTGCATCGGATGAATATCAAATGAAGATTCCTACATCACTCAAGATACAAACAGAAACTATGCGAAGAATGGATATATTTGCATCCAAATTCATTCAAAGGTTGAATTAAATTCCAAATTCAAAATGGCAACACAAAGATCATTACAATGTAGTTGAATTTATTTACAAATGGATATGAATAAAGTTATAAGAATATCAATAATATGTATATTTACATACTAAATATAATAAAAAGTATTATGTATTTTATATTTACAAAAATAAAAAATGACATTTACTAGATATTAATAATGGAACAACAATGATAAGAATTTAATTGGAAGAAGAAAAGTATATATGCTAAGGGGAAATGATGATCGGACTTTTCTTGGATGCCTTCACAACAAACAAATTGGTTAGTAGCATAAGTATGATAAAAATAAATGAGATAGAATTGCAATACTTAGAACATGTGTTATTAAACAAGACTTATAATTAAAATCGAATGAAACATGAGCCATTTAAGAACTTGCATCAACCAAAGAACAAAATTTAGTAATCACATGAGGAATGGAAATGAGCTAAATGAAACCAAAATCAAACATACATGTATTTTGTGGATCAAGAAAGTACATGGTAAAAGAAATTAGAAACTAAGATCTCATGAAAGTTTTAAGTATCGAAACAAATCCGGGTACGATACGACATTCCGACCATCAAAACCAAATAACAAGTATGCATAAACTCATGTTATCTCAAATTGAATCAAGAACGAACAAAGTAGTGAACTAAATCAAGTTCTTAGCCTCTTATCAATAACCGGGCAGCAGCTAGTAAGATCGAAATAAAAGCTCAAAAAATCAATCTCAAGCATGTTTAGCACAAATGGAATCAACAAAATAATGTCTACCGAATTACCTCCTGAATTTAAACTCGGATTGTATCCAAACCTCATTAATATCCTCTTCAAATTGAATGAAACCAAGCATACAAAACTTAAACCCAATTCACGAATAATAACACATCGCCTATCACAACTCTCAATTGATTCTATCATGATGTTTGATTTCAAAGAAATTACCTCAAAACAACGCATCGACATCACACATCTCCACACAGTTTGACAACAATTGAAAAGTATTATCAATCAAAAACTGCAGCATTAGACTCAAACATACTCAAAACAAACAAGACACACAAACGATATTATATTCATTCAAACTCAACTCAAATACAAACAAAATGTCATCGATGTTTCTTCAAAATTATCTCAAACAAACATGATATTACATTGAATTTGATCCCAAAAATTATACAATTAACGATTCGGACAGCAACCAATAGGAGCGAAGTAGTGAATTCTGCAACATTTTCACACCAACAATTCAAAACAATATCAAACTCAAACTGTTTTTTCTGGAGATTCTGCAACATCAACAACACTTAACACAATTGACTTCCACAATGTCAAAATAAAATCGATCACAAGCAAAACAGAATGGAATTGACACAACCTATACTCTGTCGAACCAAATTTCACAGTATTGTCTATTGTATCAAACTATAACAACAGCTTTAAGAAGAAACATTTCGACATCAATGGCATAGTAATTTAGCTAACATGTAATCACAATACACGGTAATACACGGTATCTCTGGTAGATGTAAACACGACAATCCAGATTAATCAGAACCAACACATTGTGAACACGATGGTTACGAACATAGCAACTGCAGGTTAGAGATAATTTCAACACAGTAATCTCCACATAGTATCCCAACAGATTAATAATCCTCAGATTGTTTGACATAAATCATACAACACAAATAGTTTGAACAAGTAATAAAACTCAATAGCATAATTACAAATCCATATAACAGGGTGTCGAAACTTACAGAATAGTGCCGAAATGCTGAACGAATGGAATTGGAATTTGTGTCAGTACTATCGCTTCAAACATTCTGTAAGCAGAAATCCAGTTGACTTATGGTTTGAAACTAATTGAGTTGCTGAAGTTGATGGTGTTCTGAAGCGTCTTGTTATGCTACTGCTGACTTCGAACGGTAAAGACGAGTTGGAACTACGGCTTGTTTTGAGTAGGTCGAAGGAGAGATCACAGATGCCGATGTTGATAATGAACACTGAAGTTCAAGTTGGCGTATGTTGATGTTGATTATGAGGCTCGTGAAGGTGCTGCGGATGGCAAGATAAGGTGTAAATGAACCGGGGATGGTGGTGAACAGCGATGGCAAGGAAAGAGGTTTTGTCCCTGTTGAAGAATGAGTTTGTGGAGGAGGTTTGTGAGGCTGGGAACGGAATGTGAGAGAGGACGAAGATGGTGAGGCAGCGAAGGAAATAGAAGGAGTATTGAAGATGGGGGTTTCCGGCGAGTGAGTAACAGATGGAGTTGAGACGGCGAGTGTGAGAGCTACGAAGGGGTTTTACGGCGGGGTGAGGAGCGATTGAGAGAGTTGGAGCTGGAGAGGTCGATATAAGGATATATGTAGGGAGGAAGGCGAAGGTGTGTGGTTGATGTGAGGAACAGCGGTGGAGAGTGGGCTGTCGAAGGGGGTTAAAGATGGAGATCGCGGAGGGGGTTTAGCGGCGATGAATGGGGGTTAGCGGCGGAGCTGGCTTACGGCGAGATTGAACGGCGATGGAGGTGAAGGGAGTATTGATGGTGATTTGGGAGTTTCAGATGTTGTTGTAATGGCTGAAGAACAGAGGTGATATGGTGGTTGTAGTTTTGAGCAGACAGTGGGTGAAGTGATGGCGGTTAGAAGGAAATGGAGAGTGAGACAGAAATGAAAGGGTTTTGTGAGATACACGATGAAGTATGTGTTGGGAGAAATGGGAAAATGACACGAGGGAGGTGTTGAGACAGAGCCGAGTTTTACAGCGGCTATTTTGAATGGAGTATGGCAGGGAAGAGTTCTGAGGAGATGAAGGAATTTCTTTTTTCCTTCTCCGTTTCCGCCTCCTATGTCTACATTATTTGTTTGGATTTTGCCTCTTTGCCAAAACTCAGATCCGCCACTTTGACTCAATGTTTATATTTTGGTTTTTGAATTTTGCTCCCCCCCCAATGCAACAAAATATAACATGTATTTATACACAAAAATTAGGTTTAGGTTTTTTTTTAAAATGCCAATAATGCCCTTAGTTATAAATTGGGCTATAAAGCCCAAAAGAGCAAAAACTAATTTATCCAATAACATTTTTCTTTTGATTTTTGGAGGTGAAAATTGGACACTTAAAAATTGTTAAAATGATAAAAATTTGGACAATAAATCATCCGAAAAAATAAAATAAACATGTTAAAATAAATCACGGGTTTCATAGATTAAAGAAAAATTATCGACATAATTAAAATTGAAAAAATAATAAAAATACATGATTTTAAAACACTTACGGTTAAAACAAAACTTGAAATGTATTGAAAATTAGAGATCACATTTTCATGATCTACGTGACACGAGATTCATAAAGCATGAGTTAGAGGCGAAAGTTTGAAATATTTTTCCCACTAATTTTCGTACAGTGTCGAATCGCTTTTAGCAGTCTGTTTGTAAAATCGAAATATCGATATCATCGGCATATAATCAACTTATAATGATGCAATAAACAGGTAAGGAGATAAAAATGAATGAAGTGGAATATCGGTATTTTATAACTGTAAAACGATGCAAATATCGATTTAAACTAACTTTTGGTCTATTTAAATACGACGAAATGATGCATATGCAATGCATGAATGACTGTTTAATGCAATGACCTAATGGAAGCGTATGCAGATGAATATGAAGCCTGAGCCAGATAAAATCGAGATAGGAGGGCAAATTTTGGGGTGCAACAGGAGGGTCAACACTTTTTCAAATTCTCTTTTTATAAAGTGCATCAAGATTAACTTTTATAGCTTAATTCAAACAATCAAATTTGTTAGGATCATTGTATGGTTTAAGTAAATTAAAGACTAAAATGACAATGGGAAAGAGATAAATAAGAATTTGAAATAAATTAGATAAGGAATATGGAGTACCTGAAGAGGTTTGATTCACCATTAAAAGTAGTGCATACATATTCTTCAAATGTTATTGTCTGATGTATAACCCTTGATGATACCAATTGGGAATAGTTATAGTATGAGATTGAATCTTATCGGGTATGAATTCTATGATAGGATTTAGTTGGAAATTATCATGTATGGGATCTATGATAAGAATATGTTGGATTTGTTCATGACTTTTTGGTTCTTGTTCATGATAATTGGGTAAACTAGACTTTTGCTTGTTATGCAAGTCACTGAAGTATTCCCGATTGTGAGTGGCAGATGGAATCTGATTATGGTATGGTAAGATATGTTCATGAAAAGTGACAATATTTGATATAAAAATTTCTTATGAATGAAGATCTAACAAGGCAAAACCTTTGAAACCAACAACATATCCTAAATATATAGATTGTATGTCCATGCAAGCAAGTTTGGTTATATCGTTTTGTAAAGTAAAAGCATAACAGAGAGAACCGAAAAATTTTATTTGAATCATGATAGGTTAATAATTGTGAATTATTTGATTAGGTAACATATTGTTTAAAAAGGAGTATTTACTCTATTAATGTGATGTGGCATATGAGACTGCATAAGACCAAACATGTTTTGGAAGTTCTTATGGGTATAATAGTGTTTTTCCTATATTTAGAAGATGTTGATATTTTTTCAACCCTTTCATTTGGTTGTGGTGATTCTAAAAAAGATATTTTATGTATGATACCTTTAGATGTATTAAATTATGAATAAGAAACTCATGACTATTATCATTTCTAATAAACTTGGGACATGTTTCAAATTAATATTATATAAGGGAGACAATGCTTTGAACATCATAAGATACTTCAACTTTGGATATAAGAAGAACTATTTAAACATACCTACTAAAATCATCCAAGACTGTTAGAAAATACTTATGGCCATGGATGAAAGATGTAGATAGAGAGGGCCATATATCTCAAAATGTAATAGTTCAAATATTTAAGTAGCCTTACAAAAACTAGAATTATAGGGGAGATTTTTGTGTCCAGTAAAGTGACAAATTTCATTAAAAAAACATCATTATAATGAGTAAATATTTGGATATAAATGAGACATATTAAGTAATTTTTCATGAGACAAATATCCTAACCTAAAGCATCACAAGGCCTGGACATATCTCACACTAATTTTATAAACAACAGTAGAAACAAAACTAGGTTAAAAAAAAATTGGATCTAGATTGAGAAACGAGAAGGTCAATTTGAACATCAACATCAATCATAAGTCTATATAATTCCTAAATTTGGCTAGTCAAACCAATCATCTTCTGTGACTTCAAATCCTACAAAATGCATTTATTTTTAAAGAAATAAAGCATACAATTAGAATGACATTCACACCATTCCCTCATTTTTATCTTTAATCAAACGAGACTTTAGATATCTCTAATGTCTCTAGTATAACTTGTTTGATTGAATATCAAATGAGTGAATGAT